>VWZK01021832.1:155034-233073 GCA_013396935.1 Baryphthengus martii | reverse complement strand
CCCCCCCAATCACACATGGAGATCTGCCTTTACAAGCCAGGTTGGCTGGGATAGATATGGGACTCCCCAAAATTACCCCAGCCAGGGGCTTTAAACACGAGTTAGGAGCGACCCTCCCCACACACCTTCTGCTACTGGGCTCTTCCCCCTCCATCACCCGAGTCCTTGGGGTGGTCTTCTCCGTCTTTTGGGGTCCATCCCTTCCCAATCCCTTAAACCCTATCTCTAGGGTAGTCTAACTCTGCAGGACAGAACCCTTTATATCCCTTTTTGCCCCCTCCCCCCCCCCCCCCCCGTTNCCTTTTTGCCCCCTCCCCCCTCCCCAAGTTGTTATGCACGTCTTATCCAGCCTCTCCCTTGCCAATAAAATGTCTCCCCTCTCCTGCTCTAAATGACAGGGTTAGGGACTGGAAGGAGCAGCAAAACTTGCCGACAAGGCACAGACAAAGGGGTCTCGCTGCCAGCTCCTCGCAGAGCTGCAGTTAACCTCTTCCCTGGTGGGACAACAGCTTCCAGACGCCAGGGACTGGTTCCGTTTTGCAAGGCAAGAAAAAGGGGAGTAAGGAGTTAGCTCCGAAATATTCGCTTTAAAGACTTCCAGCAGCCAGTGACCCCACACTCTCTTGCTGAGAAAAAAAAGAGCAAGCACTTAAGAAGCTGGGGTTTTTTTCCATGACATGAAAAAATATGGAGCTGGGGGGTTGGTTTGAGGTCTGAAAGCGTGCTGAAAATCTCAGCGACTCGAGGGTTTAGGGGAAGGCTGGTTGTGAAAGAGCTGTGGTTGCTGTTTCTCCCAATTCCGGCTCCAGCAGGGTGAACTCTGAGCCCCCAGCTCCCAGTTTTCATTCCAAAACATGGGAAAACAGCATCTCGGGAGGCGGTTTCATCAACGATCAAAAAGAGGCATTTTCTAGTGGGGGAAAGAAAAAGTTCAGGGGGAAGATTCTCACTCACGTAGGTAGTTGAAGGCTCTGCTCTTGGCGAGGAAATGCCTTCTGCTGCTTCCTCTTAGTACTTGGCAAGAAAAAGCAGATCCCAGTCTCGGCTCTTCCCATTCATTCCCCTCCATCTCTGTTCCCAGGAGGAAGGATGAGGCCCCTGCTCTGCTGCCTGGGGCTTGCTGCACTCTTGGGGCCCTGCCTGTCCTGTCCCAGTGCCTGCTCCTGCTCTACCAAGAAGAACGGGCGGCTGTTGGCTGAGTGTGCTTACAAGGATCTCCAGGAGGTACCCAAGGGGTTGTCCTCCAATGTGAGCATCCTCACCTTGTCAGCCAACAGGATCAGCTGGTTGGGGCAAGGCTCCTTTGCCGAGGTTCCTGAAGTGCAGTCACTGTGGCTAGGCTACAACCAGATCGGGGTAGTGGAACCAGGGGCTTTCTCCTTGTTGGTGCACCTGAAGAACCTGGACCTGAGCCACAATAAGATTGCGGATTTCCCCTGGCAGGACCTCCGTAACCTCAGTGGTTTGCAGATCCTGAAGATGAACAACAACCACCTGGCTGGGCTGCCCTGGGACGCTTTCCGCTCCTTGAAGGACCTGCGCTCCCTCTGGCTCAATGACAATGAGCTGACCACCTTGGCTGAGGGCACCTTTGACAACCTGCCTTCCCTTTCCCAACTGCAGGTCTTCAACAACCCCTTCAACTGCTCCTGCAAGGTCTTCTGGCTGAAGAAGTGGACTGAGAACACCTCTGTTTCCATCACCAAGGGGGGGTCTACCCTATGTGTGGCTCCCAGCAGACTGAAGGGCAGAGCGGTGATGGACATCCCCGACCACTACTGTGTTGCTCCTTCTGTGCAGCTAACCTACCTCTCCAACCTGGACAACACCGTCATGTACGATGGCCTCACCCTGACCCTGCACTGCAGTGTGGCGGGCAGCCCTCTGCCAGAGATCAGGTGGAAGATCCAGACTTCCAGCCACCGCATCGAGATCAGCGGACCCAATGTGGCTCGGGATGGAAACGTCAAGCAGAGCCAAGAGCGCTTCTTGGTCTTTAAGAACGGCACCATGGCCATCCCCAACTTCAGCAAGCAGGATGAAGGCATCTACACCTGCCTCGCTGTCAACGATGTGGGCATGCGAGATGTTTCAGTCAATGTGGCCTTGGCTGGGTCGGAGAATCCAGCTGAAGACCTGCTCCAAGATGACCCCCAAGCCAGCTACCTCGGGGGTCAGAGCTGCTTCAAGGGGGATGAAATGGATCCCTCTGGCACCGGAGAAAAGCTGGTGATTGTTTACCATATGCCAAGGAAGTCGAAAAGCAGGGCTGGAGGATCAGTGCCCCAGGTCCACCTGGGGACCCTCCTGCTGGCTTTGGGCATCATGCTCTGTTGTTAAAGGGGGGGAGAAAAAAAATGGAGCCTCGAGGGTTCCTCCTCTTTCTGTAGCTTTTATTTTCATGTAGTGCCATGCCTTTGCTGAGCTTCTGGGAACTGTGGGCAGTCAGGAGTCAAAGGGGCCGAGACTCAGGCCCAGAGCTGGTATTTCAACCCCTCCTTAGATGGGGGTCCAGGCCGGGCTGGGCTCTATAAGTTGAGAGCTTCAAACAAGCTTGGGTGATGCAGAGCATATCCTCACTGTATTGTCGCTTTCCAGGCATCCAAATCTGCCACCTCCTGACTTACCTCCATCCTGAGACCAAAGTGTGGCTGCAGGATTAAGGTCCACCCTCAACAGGGCGACTATCACCCATCTCCAGAGCTCACCACCATGAGCCCTCCTCTAGCTGCAGCAGCGATCTGTGTCCAGGAAGCGATTCTATCACAAAGAAGATCCCACTGGTCCAGTGGCACCTAAGATGACATCCCTGCTGTGACCAGTGTCCAGGCCGTTGGCCAGGTGCATCCTTCCAGCCTCCTGTGAGGCACCAGGAGCAGAAAGACCGGTCTGAAAGTGCGAGAATAGCCTGGACACATGGCTCCAGGGCACATGGCTCTGGGGGACAGAGATGATGGTGCTTTATAAGCAGGTCAGGTAAATAGGACATGTTGGGTGGGGCCACAGGCTTGGATCAGGCCTTTTTTGTAGAGCACGAGAAGCTTTTCCACAGGCTTCATCCCTGGAGGAGCACAAGGGGCTCCCATTGGCTGGGTGCTGGGAGCAGCCAGGGCGCCTGCACCCTCCCTGCATGTTGCAGGATGAGGCCTTGCCACCCTCAGTACCTCTTTGAGACATGACACAGCTGATTTCTGCCCCCTCCTCCCCTCCTTCCCTTTCACCGATTGTCTAAAATGCTTGGCTGGGCTGGACCCACCAAGTGCCCCGCTCCAGCTCCAACCCCAGTGGGAAGAGTTTGAGTCCAAAGAGACCAAGATCATTTCCCAGCGCTCCTCTCTGATGGGAAATGGAGTGGGGGCTGTATGATGGAGGGGGAGAAAGAAAGATTGGGAAAACGCAGACAACAGAGAAACTGAGCTGACCCATAAGCCGTAAACACGCTCCTTAAGTGCTTTAGCATTCCCATGCGGGACATTTATACCATATATCCAGCTGCCCCAGTGTGCTGGGAGGCCCTGTGTCTCATGGTGGGGAGGGCGCTGAGCATCTCCATCTCCCCCACCTTGAAGCACATGGGGTCCAGTTTTCATACCTTCTGCCAGCGCTTTCCTGTGGGATCTGTTCAGATCCCTGCACCAACCCTTGTCTTATAACTAAAAGCTGTGCAGACAGCAATAAATACCTTTGGTTTTTAAACAACCTAGTGCGTGCTGCCTCTGTGCATTTAAAAATTCCCCAGCCCCAACAACATCTGGGGTACCACAGCTCAGCATCGACTCTCTTTGCTCAGGGGGGCACCCTCAAAAGCCTCTCTGTGCTGCAGCATCCCCCCAGCTCCCCCCAAATCCCTCCCTGTGTTGTAGCATCTCCCCACAATGACCCCATAGAAAGGATGCATTTGTAGCATACCCAGAAATCCCTCCGCACCACTGCCTGCAGCAGGCAGGGGAAGGCAATGACACCAGATTGGCTGAAAAGCAGCAGTCCCAGAACTTCAAGCCTCCACACAAGCTCTCCAGCCCCACAATTCGGTGTCCATCCAGCTCATCGCATAAGAAAAGAGGCAGCAGAGGAGGTGTCCTATGCCAACACTGGCCAGGTACGGCACCGAGTTCTCAGTGGGGGTCTGGAGGCAGAAACAGATCAGAAACAGCCAGCAGCTCCTCACATGATACCAACAAGCAGGCACATATTTTTCCCATTACAGGCAAAAAGAATGAAAAAAGATTGTGGCCCCAACAAAAGCTTTGGTTTCATTTTGGAGGATACAACTTTTAGCATCAGTTTTATCCCAGCTAGGATCTTCCCTGCCTGCCTAGGGGAGTACAGGAGCTTATTCCTGCAACCTCAGCTAGGAACAGGGTTTGGAGTCTGGGCTAAAGATTAAAGATTAAAAAAAATAGGGCTGCTGAGTCATGTCTGAAAATCTCCACCCATTTTGCAGAGCTGGTGCTCACCCTGTTTTTGCTGGTGTGTGGTTGTTTTGTTCACCAGAAAGGTGAATTCCTCCACGTTTCCAAGTTCACTCATAGCTTTTAGGGCAGATTATTAGTGATACTAAGCATCGCTCGTCCTTAACAAAGAGGGCACCTCCTGGGTTGGATGCTGCAGGTGACATTGCTCTTGGCTTCACCATCGTGACCCACCAGGACGCCACAACCTCCACCAGCTCTTCTCCATCCCTCACAATTCCAAAGCCACAGTGTGACCCAGATCTGAATTACCCGTCCACACATGGACAATTTTTCTGTTAAGGGCTGTTTTCAGCTGGATCAGCTCCCCGAACCACCTCACCATCAGGTCAGCGGTTGGGTGGAGAGGACTGTGGATGTGCTGTGGCAGAGCTATACTGATGTTGGGGGGTTTAGAGAAGAGGTGAGAAGCCACTGTGAAGGAGAGCTCATTTCTCCCCCAGGGTACCCTGCTTATTTCAAAGAAGGGAAAGAAAACAAGCAAATCATTGAAGCTACCTTGTCTGCCTCCCAGGCCTGTCATTTCGCACCTCAGCCCCAGCCCGCCGCCTGCCAAGACATCTCCAGAAAGCCTGGGGCAGGGCTGTGCAAAGAGATGCTGAAACTCAGTTTCACCGATGGCCCAGAGCTGCCAAAAGATTTTAGGGATTACCAAGAAGTCAGCACCTCGGAAACTGGAGATGGGTTGGGATGGGCTGCGAGGGAAAGGCACAGGCTTTGCTTTAGGACATACCTTCACCCCATAAATGCACCCACCATCACCACATCTCTGCTAGGCTGACACACAACCCCAAGCATGCACACCACATAGCCCAGAGGCGGGAAAACAGCTGGAATTACACCTTGGGCTCCTGTTGTCATAGAAAGACAAGGACTCAGATCTGCCTGCGGTGCCACCACTCTCACCTTGTTTGGTGACATTGTGTGATGTGCCAGACAGTAATCAAATACGATTAAAACAGTGCTGGTTTGATCACGTTTGATTAGCGGGCAACAGATGTAATGGGGTTTTGAACATCCAAGCGCGATGGGTGGCTGTTGGGGCAGCAGGTGAAGGCAGAGATCCCCCCACTCTCTGTGTTGGGGCAGAAAGGGAAGTCAGGCATCTAGACACTCCTGGCAAACCTCAAAGCACAGGGCTCAGCCTTGCTCACCTCCAAACCACACCTACAATGCTGCAAACACCCCAGCAAGAGGGCAGGGAGTCCTTGAAAACCTCCAACGAGCAGATTTGCTCACCTTAAAGGAAATCCCTGGAGTGAGGGGCTCAAACCCCATCGAGCAGAGAGGATGGCCCAACAGCCCTGTTATACACAGGGTGGGCTGCAGAACCTCAAAGGCTTTAGCAAGGCTGCGGTGTTTGGAATGGTGCTAAGACGGAAGAGTAAGAAGTCACCGCCAGAACCAACCAAGAGCCCTGCCTGCAATGGTGGGCTGACACCAGGCATCCTTCCAGCCAACGAAGGCAGGATTTTCAAGGCATACATCACAGGAAGGGGTGATCCAACACCTTGGACACCTGCCTTTGATACTTTAGCCACAAAACGTCCTGTTTCAGTTCCCATCCTTCATGGGAGCTGTGGTTTAGGGGCCAAAGGTTGGATGGGAAAGCAAACTGATCAGCTTAGGGAGGAGCATCACAGATTCGGTCCCATCACATCCAGGTCAAACAGGTCTACCACAAAGCCTCTGCTGAGCAAGGTCAGTTCAGAGATACAGCTACAACTATCCTCATGTCCCTCTTGCCAGGTCTGGCTTATTCGGGAGCAGCCAAAGAGATGAAGCAGACCCCGAGTGTAGGAATGAGGTATGTGATTTATTAATCTTCCCCGACTTGGCCTGTCTAAGTGAAGTGTAAAACTATCACCTATGGATTCAAGCTCAGTTCGTTCACAGGGTCACCGGCCCTGGGGAACCACTGGCTTTAAACAAAACGGGGTGGCAGCAAGAGGCATCGAGGGGAATGAGAGCTACAGGGAGCAGAAAACAAACAGCTCTGCAACCTCATAGCCCAGAGCAGGAGCAGGTGGAGATTTTACCCTTCACGACATTGGGGAAAAAAAACATCCCAGGGTTAGCTATGGTGCCCAAGGGGAGCCAGGATCAGACCTGAAAGGGAGAAGCTGGGGATGGGGTGGGCAGGGGGAGCCTTTTCCACAGGAAGACCTCACTGAGATGCAGGTAGCTCCTTGTACTCAGTCTGATTGAGGATCCCTCCACACACACAAACTCACATCTCTTTCCACACTGCCCTGGTGCTGGGGACCTGTGCCTGCCTTGCCACATGTTGGAAAGGGAACTGTGCGCTCATTGCAGAAGTGACTTTTGAGATGTTTCTGAGATGTCTGACGGGTTTAGCTTGGCTTAGTAACCCTTCTCTGTCCAGGTCAGGCTCGGAGATGATCCATTTGTCTTTACCTCTGGACCTTGGTAGTGGTTCAGCATGGACCTAGAACTAAAAACCGGTCCCTGTCACCTCTGGAGAGGGACTGGAGGCTGGAGAGAGGCAAGAGGTGCCCAAAACTCCTGCCTGTGTAGAAGGAGAGTCAATGGAAGACAGGGATGGGATGGGACAGGAGTGTGCGTGGGAGGCAGAGAGAAGTGGGGGTTCAGGGCTTGGGAGGACTGAGATGGGTGCCATTGGCCGTGGGGTCAGAGAGGGCAGTTTTCCGGCAAGCCATCAGTGAAGGGTTGTTGAGAAGCGTGTAGGCCAGCCACCAGCGGGCTCGGCTCTGCTTGAACCTGGCTTTGCTCAAGGGTGCCTTCTTGGGCTGCATCAGCTGGATGCCTGAAAGGAGACAGAAGGGGTTGGGGAATGATTTCAGCCCCACCTCCCCTTTGCTGGGGCTGCCTAGGTGCCATCTACACCTTGGTGCAAAAGCAGAGAAGCCCCCTCCTGCCCTTGCACAGGGGAAGGAATGGGAGCAGCTCCTGGGATGGAGATGATCACAAACCTAAATGGTCCTTTTACCCCAAGGCACCATCAGCATGTCTAGAGGAGCAGCAAACCCACAGAGACCCCAATGCCACCCCACAATGGCCATGCATGGTGGGAAGGTCTCACCTTCTTCCACGTTGCTGGCCTGGAGCCCTGGTGGCCCCTCCGGCTTGGCTAACTGGAGGAGCAGCAAGCAAAAAGCTTTCATCACTGGGTGGGATTGGCTGACCTCGATTTTCAGATAGTGGCAGTAAGTGTGGTAGCCTGAGGGAACACAGGGCTCGGTAAATGCATGTGGTGGGGTCAGACTTCATGGCTTCCCCCCCTCCCCCCTGCCCTAGAACAAAGGCGAAGGTTATTTTCTGGGCTCTAGCTCTGCCCTGCCAGAGCTGCTCTGCCTTCAGA
This sequence comes from Baryphthengus martii, assembly GCA_013396935.1. Lineage (NCBI taxonomy): Eukaryota > Metazoa > Chordata > Aves > Coraciiformes > Momotidae > Baryphthengus > Baryphthengus martii. Next base: position 225,258 of record VWZK01021832.1, on the reverse strand, counting down.
GCTGGGGCTGAGCTCTCTTCCCAAAATCCCAACAGGAAAAGCAGAGGAAGGGCTGAGGTCCCCTCCCTGCTGCCTTTAGAGCAGGAGAGATCACAGAATCGTTTTGGTTGGAAGAGATCTTTAAGATCGTTGAGTTCAACCATTAACCCAGCACTGCAGGGCACCACTAAGCCACGTCCATCAGCACCACATCTCCATGGCTTTTGAGGTTCCGCTGCCTGTGGGAATGGAGTCTGGCCACTGGTGAAGCCCAGGTTACCCCAGAAGGGCATCATCTGCCCTTGGGGATGGATGAAAAAGCAGGACTGAGCAAGCCTCAAGATAACTCGCTTGCTCCAGTTGTCCCATTTGCCCATTTCTGAATGCAGGTGGCAGCTCCAGGTGACAGAGGAGCAACAGGCCATGCCCTCCAGAAGCTCAGTGGTAGGAGAAGGGCCCCCATGTTGACAGAGGTGCTGCAGAGGAGCCCCCTCCATGCCCTACCTGGGTCGAAGTTCTCCACACCACGGTTCAGCAGGCTGATGTCCAGCTGGCAGAAGTGGACAGCATTATAAAGGCCGGAAATGACCATCCTCCACATCCCAGCCAGGACACCCACCAGGATGTTGATGGGGAAGAGCAGGTAGGTGACTATGTAGAGAGCTCGCCTGTGGGTGGAGGAGGAGTAAGGAACACAAACACCATGGGATGAGAAGCATGGCCCTTCCTTGCCACAGAAACCTTCTGCCAAAATAAGCCTCCCACCCTTCCCTCCCTCCCTCCCTCCTTGGCAGACATGCTCCCCATTTGAGGTATCTCTGTCCCATGGGGAGAAGCCAACACCCTGCCAGGTTCTCCAATAGGAGACGGCCTGGTGCACCATCAGGACTTCAAACCCTGGCCTCCATCACACATGTAGGTTCTCCAGTTCTCCTTGAAAAATTAGAAACCAGCCAACGCATTAGTCTGGTAGTTTGGGATGGAGTACACCAGCTCCTGTAGAGTCTAGAAGAGCCTACAGTAGCCTCCCTGCAATGCTGGGCAAGTGATGGAGGTCATGGAAGTCCCTTGGCTGGACAGAGCAAGACATCTCAATCTATCTGTCACCCTGGTCGTTGGTGTAAGGAGACAGCTTAGGCAGTGGCAACATGGGTGAGTGACGGACTGCATCCACTGGCAGCATCTGAACCAGTCCGGCAGACCCTGAGAAACCTGGTCTTCCTCTGAGTCTTGTGAATGAGGGTGGTGGAGCAGGGCACAGACCTCACCAGCTTCATTCCACTGAAATCAGGGTTGTAAATGGATGATGGGCATCTAAAGCACCTGAAGAAACCTCTCTGGGAGCATGGAGCCACTTAAACCCTTCAAACGCACAGGTTTTCCCCCTTTAGCTCACAGCACAGAGGACATTACAACATCAGGGGCATGGGTAAACCAAACACAGTCCCAGAGTCCTGGATCTTGGGAGCATCAGCTCTGCCCCAAAGGCCCTGAATGTCCCCATACCTGTTGGTGAGTTCCTTCCGGAGCGGATGCTGCTCCAGGAATTGGTAGTGAGCTGCCAGGTTTTGCACGATGACAGCAACAACCAGAGTCAACCAGAAGGGCCTGGGTGGGACGGAAGAAGCACTTTGGACACCAGAAAGGCCTGAAGCATGAGACACCATCCCAGGCAGCAGAAACCTCCAGCAACATTGAAAAAACCCAAGACAGAGCCTTTCCTTGCTGGAGTGCTCCAAAACGCACCATAGCCATGCCACCCACTTGGCTCTTCCATCCCTCCCTGAGAGCTGCGAGTGCTCACCACATGTTCTGAATGATTTTGAAGAGGGGTGTGTTTGTGCCAGACTGGAGCGGTATGACAAGGAGAAAAGTAAATCCCACCGTGCAGATGAAGAAAATCACTTGCTGGATGAGGAGACCTGAGAGGGAGACACGAGGAGAGAAATCACAGCAGAGGAAGATGGAGAAGCGATTCTTGTTCTTGCCAAACCCGTTGCTGAGCATCTTTCATTTCAATCCCATAACAAGCCCACGAGATCCTGACCTGCTTCCCTCACACCAAACACAATGCTTTGCGCGAGGTTTAATTACAAGTTCAGCCTTTCTTATTGCTCCCTGCATTATCCCCACCAAGAAGAGCCGGCACTTGTGGCCGCAGCTCTGATGCCTCATCATCAAAATCAGTCTGAGCTCTGATTTCTAATCATAAATCACACCAGGATCAGCAGCCGCTGCAGTTCCTTGTGCTGGAGCTTGTGCTTCACCTCTGCTGCTTTGCTTTAATAACTTGAAAACAGATTTTTAAGCAGGAAGTAGATTCACAGCAACATGGGGAAACACAGCTAGCTCTGCACCAAGCACTGAGGGGGGGCAAAGGAAAGCTGCTCCCCACTAGCTAAGGGATGCAAGTAGCTCCTAGGGTGTTCCTCAGCTCCTGCCTCCACACTAATCGCTGCATTCTGCCTGCAAAATAGGTCCTCTTTCCTGAGGGATGGTTATCAACAGACCTGGGGGTCCCTGCTGTCCTTCCATCACCCCCTTGGACCCTCATCTTGACTCTCCTCTGTAGCCTTGGGCTGCTGATATGGTTGGGTGTTACCAGATACTGCCCAGAATCACGTCTATGGGACAAAGAGGCCTTAAAATATTTCCATACCACAGTGAGGTGAAGATTTCTACCCCCTTTGATGTCCTCCACCCATCCATGGAGTGGCCAGCCCTCCCCGTCAGGAACACCCAGGCCGTGCTGGTGAAGACACGCAGCAAGAAGCACCTGGGATATGAAGACTGGGACTGGGAGAAATAGACAGTCCTTTGCAAGAGATGCTGTGACAGCTTCTTGAATCAAAATATTTGGCCTTGAGCCAAAACAAGTCATTGTTCCCCCTGCCGTTTTTTCTTCCCAACCATTTGGTCCCACATAAGGACAGATTGCGTTTGGAGAAAGAGGAACAAAAGTCACACAGCTATCCTTTTGCAAAACAGTGCAAGAAAAGGGGAAAGATGCTTAAACCTGGGTTAGGCTGTGCATAGTGGGGCCCCATCACCCACCTGTCCCCTCCTGCCCAACACTCCTTACCCAGGCAGGCAAAAGCCGTCTGGAAGGCGGCAAAGCTCATCCAGCAGACGATGGCTTGTCGGGATGGGCGGAGGATATGGGCTTTGTAGAAAACATCCAGCACAGCCCCTTGGTAAAGTGCTTTCAGGTTGTTCCTGGGGAGAGAAACCAGCTGCATCCTGGCTCGATGACAAGGTCAAGGCCAGAGGAGTGAGGACACCATACCTGTGCATCACCAGCGTCCTCAGGAGCATGGCACAGGTCAGCAGGCAGCAGAGCACCAGTGAGCAGATGTAGCAGACTGCAGAGAAGCAGCAGGGAGATGGCCGGGTCAGGGCTGCCACCAGCACCAGCAACCAGATTTTATTATAAAAATGTGTCCGAGTTAGGGAGTTTCATGGCATCGTGCCTCAGTTTCCCTCCCTACCCACTTTGTGATACAAGGATCTCCATCTCCCAGATGGGCAGGAGCTGGTGAAACAGTGAAGGTGAAAGCGATGAAAAAATCATTGAGCAAGCCGTGATGCGCAGGTAGTGCGACAGTGAAAGCCCAGGGACATGCTCTCAGAAAACGGGATGCTTCAGGATGGAAAGCAAGATGGGGTAGGAGGTCTGGTAGGAGGGATGGAAATGTCAGGAAAGCAAAAAGCCTCCTCTGAGGGCTTGAGAACTTAGGACAAGCCATAAAAAGCTCCTTCTGGGGTTGGTCGTACCCCAAGGTAGTGCTGTGGAAGGAGATGGGGCACCCCTGCCCACCCCCACACTCCCCATCCAAGGCTTTCAGTTATCCAGAGGGCCAAGGGCCATCTGCTCAATTTCAACACACCTCAAAGCCCCCAGCTGAAGGGCAGCATCTGCAGTGTGGTGCTGCTGGCTCTCCCTGCCTCGCCGGCTTGGCATGGGGCAGCCGGCTTGGCATCGGGAAGCTGCCCCATCACCGATCAGTTTCCTGGACTGTGCTCTGGATTAGAAATCTCCCTGGTAAGTTCTGAAAGCCTCCAAAAATCACTGATGGATGCAGGACCTGGCTGAGAACCCACCTTCCAGTGACCACAGGTAGTACTTGACAGTGTTCAGCTCCTTCTCCATGTCCCCTGGGACAGCTGGGCTCTCTGAGGGCACCAAGCCAAACTGAACCAACAACACCACGATGTCCTTCGTCATTCCTGCCCGCACGATCTGGATGGTGGGGACGACAGCTACCAGGAGCAGCAGGGCAACCTGCAAGGGAGCGGTGCCATGTGAGCCCCGGGTCATGGCATCCCACTGCTGAGCTTAAAGACTTAAGGCTGCCTGAGCTCTGGAAGCACATGGCTGGTTGCTGTAGCTCAGCTGAGGGATGGTAATACCTTGAGGCATGCTAATACCATTCCCCTAGTCAAAACAGTGGCGTGTCAATGACCTCTGGGCTCCTCTGCCTTGAGAGGACCCAGCCAAGAAGACAAGGAAGGATCTCTGCTTGGTATTTAACCATGGGCATCACCTGGTAGACAGCGATCATGGCCATGCTTATGGACAGGAGGAGCTTCAGCGGGATCCGGAAACCTGTAAGGCAGGATCGAAGGGATGTATCGAAGGGAGCTGGGATGTGGGATCATGGGGGAAGAGCTGAGCAGGGTGTGGGTCCACTCAACCCAGCAGCTAAAGCAAGCATCAGGGGAGAGCACGGGAACAGGGCAGTCAAATATGAATTGGGATTTTCCCAGGGAAATCCTGCATGGATCTATAGCTGGGAACAGTTTCTCTGTCTTTCAGCTGGATGGGTTGTCCTTCCTGTTCTCCTTTCCCACAAGCCTATGAAACCTCGTGCGCCCATAGCATCGACTCCCAGCAGCCTGCTGTGTGGGGAGCCAGGTCCCTTTTGCGGTGCCACCTCCCCCTGCTTCTTCCACGGGCAGAGACGGGTAAGGAGTAGTTCCCCATTCCTGAGCTATAAACTTCTCATAAATTCTATTCCCTTATTGTAGCTTTATCAAGCATCAGGCTGCAATATTAGCCCAACCCATGCCTTTGAACCTCGCTGCCTCAGCCCACCCATGTCCCCACGGTTGGGGGAAGGTCCAGCTCCCCACCCCAAACTGCAACAGTTTGTGCGGATCCGAGGTGTCGCACGTGCAGCGGGGCAGCAGCTGCTGCGGCACAGATGCTTTGGAGAAGGAGCCAAGAAAGGCATTTGCTTTCCCCAGGGAGGGAGAAAGCAGCTTGTATGCCGAGCTGCTGCTGCAGCCAAAGAGCGCAGGCCGAGCCTACCTTCCTCGGGAGCATAGATGTAGGAGCGTAAATATGTCTGGACTCTTGAGATGAGGCTCTCTTCTATCTTTGTGGAGCTGAAAGAGGAAGGAGAGAGGGGAAAAGCATGGCCCTCAAGAGCAGGGATCCTCCCTGCCCCCAGTGCAGGCAGCCGGGCAGGGCTGGCACAGGCAGAGCTACAAAAAGGTCTTGTTCTTACCTCCCCTTCTGAGGGCGTTTGGACAAGACAGCCTTTAGGTACTTCTTGTAGTAACCTTGCTCTGTAACCTTAAGGAAAGCAGCAATAAGTTGCCTGATTGGAGCGCAGGAACATGCTCAGGCACTTGGGCAGGGAGAGGTGACTCTCTGCCTTTTGGGGAGGAGGGCTCTCAACAGACCATCTGCATTTCATCATCCAGTGGCCATTTCCTCAGCTCTGCTACCCCTGGCCACCCGCTTATCACCAGCACCCTCCGTACAGGCTGCAGGTGATGGGCTCCCAGCGCCCGTTTAGATAATGAATGTGTTGGAACAATGCTGGCATTGCAAAGCTAGGAATAAATCCACCTTGTTCCCATCAACAAAGCAGCGCAAAACCGGGCACACCAGTAGGACAGCCAAAACCCCTCATTCCCATCAGCCAGCTCCCAGCAAGTGCCTGGGGGGTCACTTCAGTCCACACTCAGGCTGATGGTTTTGGTTTGTGGTTTTTTTTGAAGTAGGTTTTTCCTCCTCTCTTCCCAACAAAGCTGCCGGCATTTCCCAAAGAGCTGGGGATTATCCAGCCTGCTGGGAAAACAAGGCAACCCCAGTCCCAGGCTGAATGGGATGCATTGATGCCTTTAAGCCTCTTGTACTAAGGAGTTTACTCCAAAAATGGATTTTTTCACTCCCTTTTCAAATCCAGAGACATAAACAGTCATGACCTGCACTGTCAGAAGGACAGAAGGGAGGCAGCTCCCGGTGCTGGATCAAAGTGGAGAACACGTGCCCTGGGAGCACCCCCAGTGCTCCCAGTCCACAAAGTAGACAGATCGTCTGCAGGGGAGGAGAGCTCCTGAAACCATGCAGGTCCATCAAGGAGTTCTCCCCTCCTATCACCCCCTCAGTCACCCAGTGTATCTTCATTACCTCCTTATCCAACGTCTCCTCCTGCCCAGTGAAGCTCCTCACGAGCAGGACTGGATACCAAAGGCTTAAGAGCACAAGGCAGAGGATGATGGGGACGTAGGAGAGTGTGGAGTAGTACCTGTATATCTGGGGAGAAGCAGAGATGTCACACATCCCAGTCTGGAGATGTAGTCCTGGGCAGGTGACACCTTAATGTCATTTCAAGGAGGTGATGAGAAACCTCCAACCCTGGGACACATCAACCTCCCTGCTCCTTCCCCAGACAGTGGGACACGTACTTTTGGTGACTGGGGACAATCCACCTTCTGCCAGATGTGGACCACGCAGTGGCACCAGGAGAGCAGGCAGCCCACAAGGTAGCTGAGCCTGTGCCGGACAGCAGCACAGGCGATCAAGGGGTAGTAGAAGGCAGGGTAGTAGAGCAAAGCCAGGATCTTCCAATATTCTAGGTGGGATGATGGGAAGAGAGGAGGGAGAGCAAAACAAGCAAGAGAAGGCAGCCCTCTCAGTAGGGACCAGAGCGAAAAGGCTGCTCAGGGTGCCACCCAAAGCTGCACGCCTCCTGGGTGGAGAGGAGTGTGGTGTTCACGGGTCAGGAGGGTACTCATCTTACCCCGAGTGCTCTGGGAAGAATGGACAATGAGTGGCAGAGGGTCCTTGTCCAAGACCAGCACGCACAGGGAGGAGAACAGGATGCCGAACACTGCAGCCACCAGCCCTCGGTTGCCTTCCTCCTCCAGAAAGTTGGCTGGGCTGCAAACCAAGGAAGAAATGAGCCCAATACCAGATCATGGGCACCCTGTCCCCACCACCCTCTGTCCCAGAGCTGATTTAGCCCATACTGCACCCCTGAAGGGTGACAGGGACCCTGGGGATCAGGAAGCAGGGCCAGGGTACCTGAGCAGTCCCGGGATGCCATTCCAGCAGTTCCGGTGGAGACGCTTGCGTTTCACCAGCAAGGACAAGCCCATGAGCACAGCCAGCTGCCAGAAACCCAATCGAGGGAGCAATAAATACATGGGTGGGTCTGGATATAGAGCTCGGACATGCTGCTCTGCGATGGGAACCTGCACAGGGACACCATCTCCACCCAACACCCTAAATCCAGCTATGGTTGAAGCAAGCACAGGCACTTCTCAAGCTGTTCTGATAAGTTATGAGCTCTAAACACCTCCGAGGGACCACAGTGAGAAAAAACAGAAATAAATCCAAGCCTTCCATTGACTACAGGCACAAAACAAAGTCTGGAGATGGATGAGTCCCTTGTTAGAACATTCCAGCTGAAACCTCACTCCAGCTCAAGCTGAAGAGGCTAGACCTGTTATTTGGGAGTAGACGGACACCACCCGAGCTGGAGGATGGCAAATAGAACCTCAGGGCAGATGACCCACGGGACTTGGCAAGTACTTACGGAGATGGGTGCCATGCAGATGTGATATAGTCTGGGTGAAATGGTGGGGTCGCAGTCTGGAATTATGCTGGGAAATATGCTAAAAGAGGGGAGTGGAAAAAAAAAAAAAAAGTCATACATTGTTGTATTTAGTCCCAAAAGGGCAAAGCAGAGATGCTGGAGTAACGCTCACGTACACGGCGATAGCAGAGATTTTGGCCTGATGCTGAGAAGGGCCAAGCCTTTTTTTTACACAACGATAACAGGGCTGAAGTCACCCTCATGAGATGTCTTAATGATCAAATGAAAGAGAGATAACACCCAGGAGTGGCTCTGAGCTGATCCCTGCAGTGGCTGGATGACCTCCCTGCACATACAGGGATGCCAAGGAGATGAGGATGTAGCCCCCTCTTTACCTCTTTTACCCCCTATATCCATCTTGGCTCCATCTTTTCAAGGGATGCAGCCTGCAAAGCAGTGCTCTCCTTGATGTCTAAGGCACTGCACAGCTGGGAGGCTGTAGACCCCTTGTAGGGTGTTTCAACACCTTCTGTGTGGGAAGGAACCAGCCCCAGAGCTGGGGTGACCGTGAAGGTGATGGCTGCCTGGGGTAGATGTGTGCAGGACAGAGCCTCAGAGCTGCATCCCCCAGTCAGCCAAGGCCAGTGCCAGGCTTTATTTATTTGTTCTCTGGGCTTTATTGCACCCCTTTAATCTCTTCTTCTGCTCCCCAAGGCCAGGTGCGATCATGTCCAGCCACCTTCACCCAATGCTGGGCAGAAAATCCCTGTCCCAGGGAGCTGAACTCCCTGAGCCCCATAACTTACAGGAGGGCAACCTAAGCCCCATAACTCACACAAAGGGAACCCCACACAAGGGAAGTGTCCAATAGTGAAATTTGGGTTTCTCTGGTATCATATGTCCACAACTGTCACCTACCTGCCAGAAAAGGCTTTATAGGACCATGTGGCATGAGCAAAACTTGAATTTCTCTCTTTCTTTTATTTTGCTTTGCCAATGGCTGGCCTTGGGTAAACCAGAAAATCCCTGCTGTTCAAAAATATCCAGACTTTAAAAATCCAGGGCACCCACCCACAGGATTACCACCCCCCTTTTTGGTGTCACCAAGGCTTCAGCATCTAAATCCAGAGCATCCAGGAACCATCAGATGCTGCCTCCATCCCTTCACTGACAAAGGAGGATGCCCAGAAAATACCCCAAATGTTTTTAGCAGAACTGTGGGTCTTGCAGGTGGGGCTGGGCAAGGAGATTTCAAAGGCTGTTTCACAATGCAGAAGATTAAGGACAAGGAGGAACCCTTTGGGCTGGTCACTGTTGGGACCTCCTACTGCTTGTCCTCGGGATTAGGTATCAGTCAACTAAGTGGTATAAAAGCCACCTGCAGAGGACTAAGTCAACAGAGGGACAATAGATGCTGATAGACGGGCCTTGGGATGCCCAGCCCCATGGAACACCTTGGATAAATTGCCCTGCTGCTCCATGCTTCAGTTTGCCCTCCCTATACCACTTCTCTTGTCCTTCGAAAGTGCACTCAGCTAAGAGGGCATGAAGTGCTGGGTCCTTGCTGCAAGGCTGGGCCCTGAAGTCCCCACTAAATCAAGTCCCTCAGCACTACATCTCCACGGCTTTGAAACCCCTCTGGGAATGGGGACTCCACCACTGCTCTGGGTAGTCAGGGCCAGGCTTTCACAGCCCTTGTGGGGAAGAAATTGTTCCTCAGCTCCAATCTAAACCTGCCCTGGCACAACTTGAGGCCATGTCCTTTTGTCCTGGTGCTTGTTCCTTGGGAGAAGAGACCGACCCCTCCTGGTTCCAACCTCCTTTCAGGGAGTTATAGAGATCAAGAAGGTCTCCTCTGAGCCTTCTTTTCTCCAGGCTGAACAACCCCAGGTCCCTCAGCTGCTCCTCACAGAACTTGTGCCCTAGACCCTTCCCCAGCTCCATTGCCCTTCTCTGGACATGCTCCAGCCCCTCAATGTCCTTCTTGAAGTGAGGAAACCAAATAAAAGGGGTGGAAAACCTGTTCAGGGTCATCGTGCTGTGCAGGGACCCAGCCAAGCATCCCAGTGCTGCCTCCGTACAAGTAGATCGGTGCGTGCTGGAGACACTCTTTACCCCTAACCAAAATCTGCAGAGCTGCTTGCAGAGAGCTGGGGGAAGGCGAGGGGGGGGAATTAAGGCAGGTGACCCATTTGCAAGGCTGTGTCATGAGGATACCTTCAAACCCAAAGGCATGGAGCCAGAGCAGCCCTCTCTAGGCCAAAAAAAGGCTCTGAGAGCTTCAGAGAGGTCAGGGAAGTGGGTTACCACCACTCACCTGACTTTGCATTTTGGGGAAGCTTAAGCAAAAAGGAGCATGACTAACACAGGTGCACACTGCAGAATTTACCCCAGCTCGTGCCAGAAGCACCCTAAAGAAATGAAGCATTTTTGGGAGGTCAAGCCAAGACTGTTGAATCACTTCCCACTCACCTGGGAATTAATTCTGGCTCTGCTGCTCAGGGGATGTTGCTCTACAGAAAGGGGGTAGAGCACCCAGGCAGGAGGCTGGCAGCTGCCCAGGGAGACCCTAGCACGGACAGGGCAGGACCTGTGGCACTCACCAGGGAAGCTGGACACTTACTCATCCTGTGACACGGCTGGCTCCACAGTTTCGTAGATGTACCAGTCAGAAAGGAGGTCATCAGCATCAGCGAAGCTGTTTTCCAGCAGAGCATCGTGCATCCCACTGGAGCGGTTGGCTGCCATGGCTGCGTCCTTCCTCCCTCCGTGGCCTGAAGAGAGATGGAGAGAGGCAGATGGAGGCAGAAAATGACCGAGATTTCCCAAGGTGGGTCCTCTGGAGCTCTTCAAAATGCAGGGAAGGAGGCGCTAAGCCAAGAGGCTTTGTCTTCTTGGGTCACTCCCATAGCAAGGGAGGGACAGGGAGCTTTCAAAATCCAGCTGTGCCTCCAAGGATCCAGCTTTTATCTGGGCTTAGAGGGATGGAGAAGGGACAAACCCCCCTCCCTGCCGCACAACCCACGCACTCAGGGCACACCTAATCGTCCCCTGGCCGCTCCCTGCTCACTGCCAGACACTGATAGACTCGGAGCCTTTGTTTGGGTTGTTTAGCAGCTTTTTACAGCAATGACTCAAAAATCAGCGCAAGGGTCAAGTTTTGGGCTCGACGGCACAGACTTGCTGGCAAAACAGGGATGAGATCTCACTGAAGCTGGGAAGCCCATAAACCATGTCCTTGATGTCCTTCTGTGCCCCACACAGCACCCAGCCCCAGGAGGAAACCTCAGACTCTCTCCCTTTGTAGCAAAAAAAAGGAGGATGGATTTGTTGCTGTGCCAGACCTAACAAGCTCTTGTTTCTCCTTCTCTCCGTTATATTTTGATGACTTTGGCCCAGACAGCCCCACACCTTCTGCTGCTGTCCCAGAACTACAGTGCACAAGCTGCAATGCACCTCATCCACCATTGCTATCATAAAGCTAGCACCCAAAGATGTCCCCAAATGCCAGGCAGCCTCCAAGCCCCAGGAACCAGCCCAAAACCTGGGGTCACATCATCCCACAGCTCAGGGATGTCACCAAACTCCCTCAAGGCTGCCAGGTGGCTCTGAGGGGATAGATAGGAGATGAATGCCTGAGCCAGCAGCTTTGCTCCCGGCTACTGTTTGTACAGCTGGTGTTCACCAGGGACTGTGATGGATATAGCACATCAGCTTCAAAGAGATTCCCTAAATCAGGGCTGTGGCCCTGCAGGCAGCCCCATCTCAGGAGAAACAAGCAGCACTCACCACAACACTACCATGCTGCCCCATGGCCCGATGCTCCATTGGATACCAAAGTCCTCAGATCAATTTTGGGTCCCCCTCAGGACTCCCTTTAGGTCAGCACATGAGACTTAGGAGCTTCACCTCTCTTCCCAGAGGACCAAAACTCAACTAGAAAGCAGATTCCCTTCACCCCAGCATTTGGACCATGTCAAGCTGTCACTGCCATTCTGCTTCCCACCAGGGAAGGACAGACCCCAGCAGGTGAGCACCCAACTCAGACAGACCACAGACCTCATCCTCAACCCACCCAGTGCACAACACAGCATCAAGGCATTGAGTTTCCAGCCATCCCTTGGTTTCGCCTGCTCTGGGAAGCAACTCTGATCTCACCTCCCAGGAATGTAGCACTCTGTAAAAAGGTAGAAGAAGCCTGTAAAGTTCACACACACATCTGCAAGCCCCTTTCCCCTCACATGGGTCACCAAAGGCTGGCAAGGCTTAGAAGCTGGGCCTGGGATTTAGGCAGGTAAAGTGAGCCATATCAGCCCCGTGATGGGGCATCATCCTTCTAGGGATGCTGTTTCCCCCACCAAGCAGCATTCAGATGAAGAACCAGCTCCAAAAGCCACTGTGGGATTGCCTGTGCCCCTCTCACCTCCCGATGGGGTCACCCAAAGCAAGGCAACCAGTAGAAAGCAAGACCTACCTACCCATGAACCGTTACACGCAGCATTACTGCCTATGATCCACCTCTGAAGGAGCCAGCAGATGCCACTTTGCCAATGCTCTGATTTGCAGCCACTCAGGGGACTCGCCAGCCACAGACAAGCAGGAAGGAAAGGAGAGAAAGGCTCAGCGAGAGGCTCGGTGCCTGCAGCCATCGAGGAGCCCCGCTGGGCAAGCCACAGCCTGAATCCAAAACATCCCGATACCAAATTGACAAGCTCCCTGGGTGGTATTTCAGCTCCCCTTCCTTGCTCGGAGTATCATGCACACCTGGACCCCACCTTTTAACTGCGTATGGGACCGAGGTGGATCAATATTGTCCCAGCACCAGGCGATTTTCAAATCCTCCAGCCCAGTCTGCTCATCTTCATGAGATGGATGCTGTCCCACTCCAAGGGAAGGTCTCCTCTTGTGATTCACCGAGCAGGATGGTAAGTTCTCGGTCACCATTCATGAATGGTCTGGAGAAATCAGGAAGTGCTTCAGAGCATCCAACCCATCTGCTGGACACCATCAGGCATGACTGGATGAATAATAGTGTGACATGGGGACACCCAAACCTGGACCCCAATGGGTCTCCTACTGCCCTGGCCAAAAGGGCTGGGGTTGTGCTGGAGATGAGACCTCAGAGGGGATGGGCATTTCAGCTGGGGAGAAGCATGCAATGGGAGTCTTCAGCCTCACCGTGGCACAGGGAAGAGTTAATCCCCCTATTCCTGCACAGGCTGCAAATCCCGGTATCCCATAAGAGAGGGAGAAGGAGGAGGACGAGGAGAAGGAAGAGGAGGAGAGACGGGTGTGCCAAAACCTCAGCGGGATCAGCATCCTCAGCCAGGGCAAGGCCACCGCTCTCCACCCTGCTCCGCGGGTGCTGGCTCCTCTGGCCAGGGCTGAGCCAGGAGCTCTCTGTGCCCTGGGTTTCCCTGAAACTTGATCTCTTTGCTCCTCTGCGTAACCTCAACCGAAACAAGCTGGGCCTTTGATCGCAGCAGCCTCGCCCGAGATTGATGGGCTCAATAAAGCTCCTTCATATTCTTCATTTCCCACTATCCATCACTCTCTGGGGAGCTTTTGCATCCCACCACTATGAATTAAACTGGGGAGGGGGAGTGGAGAAGAGGGGAGCCATAAGGGAATTATCCCCCCTTCCCTCCTCCCATCCAGCCTAATGGTGATGCCTTGTGTATAGCTTTTAATAAAAATGATAAAGATCTCATTTCATGATTGTTCAGGGAGCCCTTGGGCCAGGGGCAGGGGGAGGGAAGTGTTGTTTAAGTGAGATCTCCTCTAATTCAATTGCCACTTGGGAGCCACGCTGGTGGCAGCTGGGCTGGTCCCTGCAGAGCCAGGTGGCACATGGAGGACATCAAAGAGAGGATGGCCTTCCCAAAGGTGGATTTAGCAGCTTCAGCTAATGCTCAGAGAGGCAAAGCCTGGTCTCATGTCAGCACAAGCTGAGCCAGCCAACTTCAGCCCCAAAGTCCAGCAAACTCCGTCCCAGCCCCAAAATGAGATGAGAAAAGTTGGTTTGCGGCCACTTGTGCTCAGCTATGAAGTGCAAGGGGGCAGTTGGTCCCATCCCTTCCCTCCACCAGTGACTCTGAAGCACTCCAAGCACCAAAGATACCCCAAGCAGCCTTTGCCTGGAGATTTTCAAAGATTCTGATCATGTTTCTGGAACAACAAGTTCCCAAAACACAAGTGCCGAGGAGCGCGTGCGCACCCTGGACCATCCAGCTGAAGACTGGGACTTCCAGGAAGCCACTGCCCACCCTTCCCCCGGGGACAGGCTCAGCCCCAGGAGACTGAGAACGTCCAACTCATTGCACTGGTGAGCTGATGTGGGAAGCCCGGTGGCTGGTGAACTCACTGCACCCCAGCCTACAGCTCGGGAAAGCCCCTGCTCAGGGCAAGGAAAGGTTCAGAGGAAGTTTTTCATCCTACTGTGACAGTGTTTTCCTCCCTCCTCATCCAATCCAACCAGGCCCTCTCCCCTAAATCTCTCCCGCACCCCAAACTCCACCACCCCAGGGAGAGCCAGGGAGCCTCTCCAGCTCTCCACAAGCCCTCTCCTCTGCAGAGCTGGAGCCTGCAGGCAATAAATCCACCACGGAGACCATAAACACATGCACCAGAAAGCCAGAGCAGCCCCTTTTTGCATTTTAAAAAGCAAAAGCAGCTCAAACATTTAAGACAAGGAGGCTGTTTACAGTAATTTTTAGGCTCCTGCCTCAGCACCTGCTGCACACAAGTCATGTCATCGGCCGTCCCCCACGCCGGCAAGCCAGGAGAAGGGAAAAAAAAAAACATCAAGAGTTTGGGGGATCGCACCAAAACCTGCTGACAAAGTCACCCATCGGCGTGAAAAGCAGTACTGGGGGGTTCAGGGCAGAGTACCCAACAACTTCTCCTCTTGCAATGCTGGGAGAGAGCAAGCATCTCCCAGGAAAAGCTTCCCCTGGGATTGCTTCCCAAGAAGAGGGTGAAACCCTTGCTTAAGGTATTGGGGGGGGGGAATAGCCCCTGTGCCCCCAGAGCAGGATTTGCCCCACCAAAAGCAAATAGGCAGCAGATTGCAGCTCATCTTTACAACCTGGAGCAATTAGCTCCGGGAGGTGTGGGGGGGCGTTCGTTAAGTCTGGCTTCCCCCGAGACGCCAAGTTTACAAGGAGGGATGACAAAAAGGCGGGAGGGGGGAAAAAAAGAAAAAAAAAAAAAAAAAAAGGAGGAAAGTTACCTTCTTTCAACCAAGGCACCCAGAGGCTTGGTTTGGTGGGGGTCTCAGGAGAAGCGTGGCTTTGCTAAGTGGGGTCTAAAGCATCTGCTCGCGGGAGCTTGCCGTGGATGCGGCCATGCAAGCTTAAAGGCAAAGTTCAGAGCACCGGCGAGCGAGCGGAGGCTTGCGGTGGCTCAGGGAACTTTATCCCCTCCATCGCCAGGAGGCCTTGGCTGGGGGCCACCCTGAGGTTTAGAAAATTAAAAACAACCAACCCCGTGCTCCGTTCTCCCTTTGATTAAGCAGAGCTTTTCGGGAGAGGAGGCAGCTCGACCCAGCCCCCTTCTTCCCCTGCTTGCCGCCGCCTCAGCTGGGTTTTAAGCTGTTCTCTCCACCCCCATCGCGGCGAGGTTTAGGGGGACGGAGATGCTGAGGGATACAAAACGTCTCCGCTTCCTCCTGGGGTGAAACAAAGGACCAGCTTCTTACTGGGGTAAATCAGCTACACCCAGTCCTTTGCCCAAATCTTGCAGATTTATTCGGATTTTGCAGTGCAACTTGGGAGGGGTGGGAACAGCGAAGGAAAGTTTTTGGTTGGTGCAAGCTTGCGGACACCACTATCACCGGAACATCCCCCCGCAGCCCCTTGGAGATGGCCGCATCCTGCCCAGGGCTCACTCAGCAAGTGCCGCGGGTGCAGAGGGACGCTGGGAGCAGTGGGAAACATTTTGGCGTGCAAACTGGAGGATGCATTGCCCCAGGGGTGGGTGCAGGCAGCTCGAAGGGACAGGCAGCTTTGCCACCCTGCCCTTCCCGATCTGTTCCTCAGCCAACGCATCCTTCCCACCAGCTACACACTGTCCAGGAGACAGCAGCTTACCTAAAAAAAAAACCAACCCAAAACCAAACATCTAGGCAAATACACACGCAGTCCACAGTGTGACAGCAACTGGAGCAATGAAAAATTAATCAAGGTTGAAGATTTAGCTTAATTTTTAGCCAAAACCTTGTGGCAATGCTGAACGATATGACCTGCAGAGTTTGGTGTGTTTCCCCCTCCCCTTCCCCCAGGGTTGCTTTTAACTGAGAAATGCCGTTGGTGGATCCCAAAGGTTCTTCTTGGGAAAGGGCTGAAATTCACAGTCATAGGTTTTTGATTTCCCCTTACTCAATATTATTGAGTACAAAAATATTCCAGCCTGGTCTTTGCAAAGTGGTCATTATATAAATGCCTGGAAGGGCTTTATTGCTGCCAAACCAACTCTAGGTACTTTAATGCCCTACAAAAGGTTGGTATTTCAGCAGTTTGGCATTTTTTGACTCAAGAATGGCTGTTGGGGGACCAACCGCATGCCTCAGATGTGCACTTTCCACCCAGGCTCTGATGTAGACCTTGCCAAGACCAGGCTGGGAAGAGCCCTGTAAGGTGTGGGTGAACAAGTAGCTCAGTGAGATCCCTAGATGCTGCTGCTTGTGCTGGGTAAGTATGGAGATGGGATGATTTTCCTGCTCCTCACACCTCTCCCAGTCCTGAGCAGCAGCTGCAGAGTGCAGAGACCCTCCAATACCCCAAGCCCCTCACTACACATTCTTGGCCTCCAACGGAAATAAGGGAGTCGGGAAAGACATTTTCTGCTTCTGGAGAAGTGTCTTCTTGTTAAGCATTGATGTCCTGAACCTGGTTCATCTTGCAATGCAGGATGAGGTGCTGGAGCACTGAGATGCAGGTACCACCCAGCAACCATGAGCAAATCACTGCCTCTCACAGTGCCCATGGTGACCCTTCCCAGAGGGAAAGGACTTTTAGATGGAGAAACAGAGCTAAGGGCAGCTAGAACCCACCTTTGGCCAAACCACCCATCTCTCAGCACAGCTTTGCAGACCCAAGCCTTTTGTTGTTACGCAGGCAGAGCTTTAGCCAAAGGCCACTTTCCATTTTACAGAACAAAAAATCCACAGGCTGCCCAAATAAACAGACCTCACACCATCCTATGAGTCAACCTTATTCCCAATAGAGCCGTGGAAGCTAGTTTTGGAAGGGTGGAAAAGGGAGTGTCTAAGATCCAGGTGCCACATGAACATGATGGAGGTAACACCTCCAGACCTGCTGTACATGCACCTCTGGCATAGTCAGGAAAATGTTGTGTGACTGAACTGTGCCTTAGATTAGATTATGGGAAAATTAGTCTTTGATGTTGTCATTAGTGGTGGCTCCGTTAATGTGTTTGCACAAGAGTGGGAAGTAAACTAAGTGGGTAATTTAAGGATGAAATAGCTCCTGTTTCCTCACAGTAGAGCCTGGCAGGGCTTTAATTGAAGCAGAAGAAACCTTCTGAAGCATTTGGGAGCTGAAGATCATGGTGTGATCCTCCACACAGCCACCAGTGGGATCGTTGTGATTGCTCCTGCTGCTGTGGCCCATGGTCTGAGGGTACAAGGCGGGGCTGGGGCCAGTCTTAGCTGCACATAAGCACAACAGTGACATCTCCATTTGAGACCGACAGCCCAGCTCACCACGATTTTGTAGGCGAAGCAGTTCAGAGCAGTTACCTCAAACCAAGACCGTCAGCTGCATTTTTCTTTGCCATATGAAACCCAAGGCAGGACCAGGAGGTACAACTTCCCTGGAAGCATCAAGGAGGTTGGGGGAGCCCAAGATTTATTTCTAGTGCGTCCATCCACAGCCCATGCACCCTGCCAGGAGGATTCTTGGAGGCACTGATTATGGTACAGTTCTTGGCAGATGCCTCACAGGTCCCTGGGCTGCTCCCCCTACTAGGAAAGAAAAAAAAAATTGTATCCCAGGGTCTCAGATGCTGTTTTCTCCCCCATGCTGCTCCCCTCCAAGGATAATCTTGTTGTTTCAAGCTTGCACCAGCGTGAAGAGACTGGAATGTAGGTTTTTATATGGAGCATGGAGCTGTCTTGGAGAAAGGCCATCTGCGAGCCAAGCACCAGCTCACATTTCACTGGAAACATCCCGAAAACTGTGGGAACAAGTTATTCTCTGCAGCGATGGGGCAATGAGATATGACAGGGCAGGGGGTTCCAGACAAGGATCAGTCTCTGCCATTCCAGCTCCTGTCCACCCCAGACCATCGACTCCCTCTACGGCAGTCCCAAAATATCTGTGGTGGGACTAACCTCCAGATGCTCAGCTGGCTTAGCGACAGTTTTAGCAGGCAAAGAGCTCAGCTCCCGTTGCACCAGGCAGAAACACACACTGCTGTGTGGGAAAGAGGAGCCCATGTAATGCTAAGCTGTAGGAAAGCAGACCTGGACCAAAATTCCTTCGCAGCCAGCTTTAATTCAGGACATCAGCCCTGAAAGCCTCCTGAACCACATGCAGACACCTCACTAGCCCAAATTTCCCTTCTGTGGCCCAGCTCTGGGTCAAGCCCTTGATGCTCCAAGCCCAGTTTGCTCCTGGACAGGCTGTGAATGCAAATCTCTGAGCGGAAGAAACACTTCAACTGCTTGTGTTGGAGAGACACATCAAGTCATGGGGCAGTTTTTGCCTTGGGCTTGTCTGCAAAATTATCAGAGATTAGGATTAGGTGGTTGAATGCCCCATATCCCTTTTGGGATCTGATCGGGCAGCCAAGCACTGCTCCCCAGGCTCATTTCCAAAGGAAAAGGGCTCAAGGAGCCACCGACTCCCTGCTACAGGGATGTCCACACCCTCCAGCACACCCTGATCACACACTCGCATCTGTGTTGCATTGGTCAGCATCACCCTGGATATCCCGGGCTGTTTGCTGGAAGGCAGCCACCACTTTGTGTCTAGTTACTTGGTTTCCCAACAAACAAACTGGAGTTCAAAGTCCCTGTCTCTGCCATTGCACGGGAGCAGGAAAGCTCTCAGCTCTCAGGAACCCTGCAGCACCAAATAATGGTTTTTTCAGGGACAGGGATTTATTTTCCTTTTTTGCTGCCTTTGGAGATGTGAAGTCAACACATGCCAAGGGTCACCCCCAGGCACTTTCTTCACCAGAGAGAGGAGGAGAGCTGCAGCAGAGCCAGCTTGGCTCAGAAACCTGACCCAGGCTGCCAGGAGTGCACCTGCAAGGTCCCTGCTATCAAGGAGGGTTTATCTCCAGATCCCATCTCTGTCCCCATGGCCAGCAGAGCAGCAGAGCCTCACATCCTCCTGACCCTGCAGCGCTCCTGGCCGAAGGCTGAGGAGAAGACCCTGGATTTTGAGTTTGAGGTGGTCAGCGCCCAGTTTAACCAGCAGGGCCACTACGCCCTTCGGCTCACTGTGGAGAACCCACTGCTGCAAGGCTCTAGCGCTGGCATCCAGCTCCGCATCAACAGCGGAGAGGTCATCCAGAGCTGCACTGGTACCACCGACACCATTGAGCAGAGCGACCTCAACCAGATCTACTCTTTCCAAAGGAGGAAATTCACCTTCACACTGCCCAGAGGTAAGAGGCTGGATGCCACACGAATGGGCTGACAGGGGAAGTGACCCAGGAGCACAGCTCTGCAGCAAGCACTGCCTGTCAGAGGCTTGCAGATCCCTGTTCCATGTCCCCAGCTTCTCCTCTGCAGCAAAATCCTAAGCTAGAGTCAAAGCTCTTGGAAATTAATGGGGTGGCTTGGAGAGTGGGATCCCCACCACCAGGGAAGCAAACTTCCAAGATCTAAATGTGTCCAGGTTGAATAACCCATTTGCTAGTGTATGCATAGTAGAGTTAAGCAAGGCTGATGATGGATGAGCCCAGGAGATGCTCCTGGGACCACCAGCTCTCCTAAGGAAATTTTGACACCCTCCGCACTCCCGGTAGGTTTCTGCAAGAATGACAAGAATCACGATGTGCGGCTCCGCATAGAAGCCCTACACTTTCCTCAGAAGGCGGAGAGGATGAAGAGGAGCAGGCAGGTGGGCAAAGCCTTCTTTGCTATCTACCCCCGCACCAACCAACCCAGAATGAAGCTCTCTGCTGGGAGGGATGAGGACTGGTACTGCTACAGCTCCGTGATGGCTTTGCTGCGGGTGGGCAGCGAGCAGCCAGCGATGCACTGCGGCCGGCTGGCCTTCACCGCGTCCCTACATGAGCACCGGCCACCCACCATGCCAGATTCACCCCCACCGCTCTCCCCCGGTACACAAGAGGAGAACCAGCATGCAACAGGCACAGCTCCAGCATCCTCAGCCCTGGACATCTCTGTCCCCAGCTGCTTGCTCCAGACTCCCGAGTCTGCTTACCACTCATTGCCCACCGAGGGCCATGCCCGCTCCTCTGAGGTAGGAGAGCTCACATTTGGGGGGCAGAGATCCTGTGCTTTGGCAACAAGAGCAGACGAATCTGTTTAGGCCAGGATTCAGCCCTAGGGTAGCTTGATAGCTCCACATAAGCACTAGCTGGAGTAAAAGCAAAAAGGGAGAGATCTCAATAGCTTTTAAGGTGATGTCTTCAGCAAACAACACAGCCCTGCCTCAGCTTCCCCTCTCTCATTCCTCAACACTGTTGGGTAGAAGCCTGGTGCTTGTTCCCTCCACCTGCCACCAAAATTAGGGACCCTCTTTGTCCAGGACAGAAGCAAGTTGGGGCAAGCTCAAGATGCATGCAGGGTCTTTGGTGAGACACCAGCCACCCAAGCAAGCCAGTAAAGAGGGTCCTGCATGCAAACCATGCTGAGAACTTTAAGAAAAGCTCCTTTATGGGATATTCACCTGGCTCTGCCCAGCCCAGCATGGTCCAATACAACATGTACCATCCCCTACTGAACACAAGACCTACAACTTGTGCCAGACCTCACACACAACACTTGCAGCAGGAGTGGAACCTCCAACCCGTCCGCTTAACCCACACAAGACTCTCTTACCGTCCTGGCTGTATGCAGAGCAACCCTTCCAACAGAGACCTCCGTGGAGGATGAAGGTCCCCAGCATCACCCTGCCCTGCTCACCTCTGTCCTGCTCTTTTGAGAGCTGGGAGCAGCTAGTGCCCATTAGAGGCAGCTGGGAGTTGTGCAGATGCTTCCTAAAAAGGATGGAGGGAGGACTGGGCTGTTAAAAGCTTATTAAGAAGGTAATTTTTAAAGTGAGCATAGAATCGTAGAATTGTTTGGGTTGGAAGGGACCTTAAAGATTACCTAGTTCCAATCCCCCCTGCTGTGGGCAGGGACACCTCTCACTAGACCATGTTGTGCAAAGCCCTGTCCAACCTGGCCTTGAACACATCCAGTGATGACAACACCACATCACATCCACAACTTCCCTGTGCCAGTGTCTCACCGCCCTCAGAGTGAAGAACCTCTCCCTAATTTCTAATGTAAATTTTCCCTCTTCCAGCAAAAAGTCCCTCCCCAGCTTTCTTGTAGGCCCCCTTCAGATACTGGAAGGCCACAAGAAGGTCTCCCTGGAGCCTTTTCTTCTCCAGGCTGAACAACCCCAACTCCTTCAGCCTGGCCTCACAGCAGAGGGATTTCAGCCCTCACATCATTGCTGTGGCCTCCTCTGGACCCGCTCCAACAGGTCCATGTCTCTCCTGTGCTGAGGACTCCAGAACCAGACCCTGCACTGAAGGGAGGGTCTCACCAGAGCAGAACAGAGGGGCAGAATCCCCCCCACCTCAACCTGCTGCCCACGCTGCTGGGGATGCAGCCCAGGATGCAACTGGGCTGCACCTGTACATGGGTGGCTCATGTTGAGCTTTGTAGAACAGGTTTATTCTTTTCTTTTTTCTTTTTTTCCTCCTGAGGCTGTTTGGGCTGTGAAAGAGCAATCTCTAGGGATGTATGAGGGTGTTTCTAAGTATAAAATAAATATTGTCAGGATCATTATGACTCTTTTAGGTTGTTTTTTTAATTATTTCTTGCCAAAGTTTTGCCCTTAACCAGTGAGGTCCTCCTGAGTCCAAGTGTTAGGATGGAGCTGGGATGTAGAGGGGTCTTCCTGGGATGTGGGAGGAGGTGATAGAGGGGACTGGGAAAGTGGTACTGGAGCCCAAAGCTGGGCTTTTAAAGCCCTTCTCTCGCTCTCAGAGGCAGCGGGCTGACCCTGCGCTCAGCTCCTCCCCGGAGCTCTCAGGTGATTCGGCAGATGAACATCCTTCCTCCTCCTCCTCCTTCTCTTCCTTGGTGCCTGCCTCAGGGCGACCGCTGAGCCACAGCAGCTTCCACCTCTCCTCACCAAGCTACAGCCCAGACCTAGCTTCCTCGCCAGCACAGGTGAGTGCAGCCGGTGGAGAAGACACCATCCTAAATTAATAACAAAATGCCGTTATTCATCGTAGCTTCCTGTTACAGCTTTGTGGTGCTGGAGGGGTGCGAGGGAACGCGGCCACCTCCATCCTGTCCCCTGGGGTACCAGCCCTCATGTCTCCAGCCTGGAAGTGGTGATGGAGGAATGAGACACCAAACTTTGTATTTCTAGTACCAAAAGGGAAGGTGGCCATCCCCAGGCAGTGGATAGTGTCACCTAGAAGCCCTTACAATGCTGACTACGGGCATCTGGAGCTGACACACCTTAAATATTTCATCTTGCTGCTCAAATCTAGACCTTTAAAAACTGCCAAAACCACAGGGCAGGGCTAACACTGTTCGAGAGGCTGCATTTCTCTTTCCTTAGTTAAGTTAAAAGCTGTATAAATAAAGGGACAAAAGACAACCCTTACCCCAGGGGTTCTGTTTCCTGCATCTCGCTGTAAGAACAACGTGTCCGTCGATGAAGACATTGTCTATGCTGCTCTCGGAGGTGTCTCATCCATCTATCAAAATATTGCTTGAGAAAGTTGGATTACAGCACTGGAGATAGGATTGATCTCTTGAACCCTCCCTAAGCATCCTCTGTGCTCTGTCTGCCTACCGGGGAGTTGTCTGTGTCCTCCAGCTAGGCTAGTGGGACAGCTGGGGATAGTGGGCTTGACGGCAAGGTCTCCTGCAGCCTCTGGGCCACCAGCAAATGCTGCTGGCTCAGGAATGTGGCTGACAGTCCTTACTCAGCACTCTCAGCTAAGAGGTTCTGTGATAGAGAGGTGACAACGGACTCCACAGGTGATGGCTTTTGTCCAGGCTGCAGACACAAGGATGTCCTCAATGCTGGACATGGGCTTCTTGGTCCTGGTGACTACATTGGTGTGGCTGTAGGCTAAAAATTGGGTTGGCATTCCTCTGCCCCACGGTGTGCCTTGCACACGGTGAGGGGTACCTGCTAGGCTGGAGGATGCACATGGTGGTTTAGCTCTTGCACTGGATCATTATGTTGCCAGTGGCTTTGGGGCACTTGGTCCATGTATTTCACAGGAGTTACGGTTTTCTCAAGCCCTGCTGAGCTGCTCAGCCCTTCTCTAGCCAGGATGCTGAGCATTGTAAACCCTCAGGACCCTCCTTGCCCTTGGCCTCCCTTGATTTTTTCAAGCAGATGCGCTATCCACACCCCGATCGGCCGAAAATTTACTGGCCAGGAATGCTTATTAACGAGGCCTTGATTGAGTTTGCTCAGCAAATGTCTAGACAGTAACTCTTTGGAGCTGCGGAAATCGATAGCAATCAACTGGAATGTGGAGCGGGATGCGGAGCTGGGCCAGGGGCGTAAGGCGAGGCATTAGCAAATGCAATTCTGCTCCTGGGCCCCCAGAGGGAATGCAATAAATCACCTGCTGCTGATGTCACCTGGCAAGTATTTGCCAGGATGGGTTTTATTTAAAAATTAAAAGCTGAGAGATGGGAGCAATGTTGGCTTCCCGCCCTCCTGGGAGGGCTGGAGTGATGGAAAACATGTCAGAGAGTGGCTTGAACTGTGCTGGATTATGAGGAAGGGAGATGGAGCAGGTGGAGCTGGGAGGGAGTTTTAATCTCCAAAAGCACTTACTGGATGCTGCAGCCTGGAGCAAGCTGAAGCTAAGGAGCTGCTTGTCAGTCCAAAGCTGGTTTGTCTCTTGGTAGTCCAAACCTGAGCATCTCAAAGCATCACGTGTTGATCCTGGTGAAGATGAACCCTAAGCTGAAGTTTGAGAGCCTAAATATTTTCCTATATTCAGACAGGACTTGGATGATCAATAGTTTGGGGAGTCAGTAGTGCTGGGGAATGGAGGTGGGAGGAGTCCCATCACAGGGTGACTGCTTGGATTGGTGTCCTGAGAAACGTGGATGCCGGGATATCACATCCATCTGCTTTGCTTTCCCAAGTGGCAAAGGCATGCACGACCAACTCCTTGACGCTGCCTTCGTGCCGAGCATCTCATCTGCAGGACAGTGGAGGTGATGGATGGATGCTGAGCTCCACCCGAAGGGCCAAGGCATGAGGATAATGATTTTTCTCATCTCACCGCAACCTGAGGATAATATATTCCTAGGCACGAAGTGGGAGGCTTTGCTGACTCTTCAAATACCTCGCACGTGTTGCAAAGCCAGACAGCTCCCTAATTGTCCCAGGATGTGGGCACCAAGCAGATCGATAACATGCTGTGGATGATCTCTCAGCTGCTGGACTGGCTGAGCATTGTTGCTGTCAGCCCTGGGGACACACAGAATCACCGAAACCCTGCATGGTAGGGGTTGGAAGGGACCTCTAGAGACCATCTGGTCCATCCTCTTGTTCCAGCAGGGTCACCCAGAGCAGGGTGCCCAGGATCATATTGTCCAGGCGGGTTTGAAATCTCTCCACAACTTCTCTGGGCAGCCTGGGCAAGCTTCTGGCACCCTCACAGCAAAGAAGTTTTTCCTCCTGTTCAGACAGAACTTCCTGAGTTCCAGTCTGTGCCCATTGCCCCTTGTCCTGTCGCTGGGGCACCACTGACAAGAGTCTGGCCCCATCCTCTTGCCCCACTGCCCTTTGGCTACTAATCAGCACTGATCAGATCCCCTCTCAGCCTTCTCTTCTCCAGTCAAACAGCCCCAGGGCTCTCAGCCTTTCCTCAGCACAGAGACACTACAGGCCCCTCAGCATCTCTGTAGTCTCTGCTGGACTTTCTGGTAGTTCCTTGTCTCTCTTGAACTGAGGAGCCCAGAACTGGACCCAATGCTCCACAGGTGGCATCACTGGGGCACAGCAGAGGGAGAGGAGAGCTTCCCTCAACCCCCTGGTCACACTCTTCTTCATGCACCCTTCCACAGAGTTGGAGAAGAGGAGACAGGGCTCACCAGGAACGGAGGAGAGGGGACTGGGCTTACTGGTGCACTTGGGGACATGATAGCAGAGCACAGAGCTCGGTTAAAGGTAGTCAGCCCCCAGGTCAAGCAGAAGTCAATCCCTTCCTCTAGGAACCGTTCGCTTCCAGCAGGTACTGATGGGAGGGGGAAGGAGACAGTTTTTGGAGATCTCCTTGGCATTTGGACTTGGTTGCAAGCCCACAGGAGATGGTTTGTTTCCAAGCTCTCTGGACCAGCTGGCAGTGAGGCACCCATCCCAAAACAGCAATCTGTTGCTGTCAGGGTACAAGGAATCACAGCCTTTCCGCAGCAAACAAACGGGTTTGCACACAGCTCGCGCTCCCACTCGCTCTCCCTTGTTTACCAGGCTGCAAGAGCACAGGAGTATCAGGCATCTGGGTGCTTCCCATGGTAAGCCCAACCCACCCACACCGTGTGACTTGTGGAGTTTCAGCAGGTCTGAAAAACAGGGCCAAACTCGCTCCTGGCTCCAAGTACACTGGGATTTATCGCCATGGAGCTCAACAGCTTCCCTAGCAAAGTGTGCGCTGGTGCAAAGCGACTTGGGGTAACGTCAGTCAGAGGGATGAGCAAAAAAGTTCCCTGAGAATAAAGATCACCTTGATTTTTGAAGCAGGATACATAAAATAAAGCAATGATTCCTCAAGCATCAGGTGTGTTTCAGGCACGGGGCCCTGGGGGAGTCTGAGCCAGAGCTGGGCTCATTTTGGCCTCTTTTTCAGGGGCTTCAAGCTGGGGGTATATCAGGAGTCTGTGAGTGCTGATGGTGGATAAAAGCTTCTGTCTTCCCATCACCAGAGTGGCAGGGCTGGGGAAGAGGTCTCTGTTAGCGGGTGATGGATGGCATGTGGCTCCCATCTATCCACTGGCCGACTCATCCATCACTCATGCCCATGACAGCAGCCGACATGGGGATGGGAGGCAGCCCTTCTGCCCAATATGCCGCCCTGATGGCAGGGTGAAGGGCCTGGAGCTGCCTCGACTCACTGAAAGCCCAATGAGGCTGAAAAACAAACTTTGCCGGCAGCGCTCACCCCGGGACACAGGCTAGATGAATAATGTCACTCTGGCAGGCAATTTGTAGGACTTTGAAAAGCTGTCAGCTCAAGGAGGAGCATGCCTTGATGGGTTCACTGGGGACTTCACCTTCCTCCCGCTCTCTGCTTCCCTTCATCATCCCCGGATGCCAGGAGACAAGGGAGACCTGAAGCAAATGGCTTTGGGGTACTGTTTACATAGCTCTGATTTACTGAAAGGCAATTTTTCTGGGTGTGAAAATGCATGTTCCTAGTGATGCAATGCAAGGAATTCATCTCCTCTATCATAAACAGTTGGACTGTATGATCTTAAAGATCTTCTCCAACCTAAATGATTTCATAGTTCTACGATTCTATAAAGCTGGGGACCTGAGGCTGCCCATCTTGGTCCAAAAGTCCTGTTCTCCACATGCTTCTCCCTGTCCGAGTGGAGATCTGGCGTGGAAATGGGCCAGTGCAGAATGGCAGGTCACATTTTCTTAGCTAAAATGGAGAAAAATCTCAGACAGAGAAGACAGAACCTCAAGAGATTTTCCAAGCTGCTTCGCAATTTGCTCATCTGTAAAGCACAAACTCTTTTGACGATCAGAAGAAACACAGGTAGGAAGAGTGGCTGGGAGCTCTAATTCCTGCAATTTCAGTCATCATGTCCCTTTAAGTGTCAAATAACTGCCTTGATGAGAAAAGCAAATGGGGTTAAAAAGAGAAAATTACTCCATTTTAAGAGTGGTTTGCGGGGAGGAAATTGCAGCGGTGCCGCTGATAAATATAGAAAGTGTAAAACTCTCCTAATGGAGCAGACGAGGCGGTGCTGGGCTGCTGGCCCATTTAATTATTTGACAGGTGAATTGGGAGTTTTCTACATAAATGGAAGGAAAATGAATTTGGCAATTTTTAGCCCAAAGGGATTCCCGGCTGGTGGCAATGCGGCCCCGCATGGAAATCGGCTCATAGTCGGCATCCCTGTGTGTCGACAAGGGAGAGCATCCTCCCTCCCAGCACCTCAAAACCAACCTGTGATCTCTAATGATCTCCCGCAGGGTCCCCTCAAGGAAACAACTTGCTTAAAAATAATAAGAAGAAGAATATATCAAGCTCAGCCCGAATCCAAGGAAAAGAAATCTGCCCCCCCTTCCTGTTCCTACTGCTGACTGGGAAATGGGAGCAGAGCAGCCATCTCTGCCCAAAGCAATTGGGATTACTGGAGCAGCAGGGAGGATGAAATGATGAATAAAACAGTGTTTGCTTTCCTGCATTGCTTCTCTTCCTCTCGCTTTTCTTTTGCTGGGGATCAGCTAAAGGGCTTGAACTGCTCTGGTGTTTTTCCGGAGGGTGTTTTGAACCTGCTGTCTGAAGGTGTTGGGAAATACCCCTTGTAATACAATTGGGTTTGCTTCAAAAAAAAAATCCCAGAGCTGAGGTTGCCTTGGGCCGTTGGTGGAGCTGAAGTTCTCCAACCATCTGGCTGTTTATCTTCGGGCTGTGTTTTGAGCTGTGTTTGCCAGAGTCTAGAGCCTTTGTCGGGGGGAAGGAAATGCTTTTCTAGCTCCTAGAAATGGAAACCATGTGCACGCCAACTCCTTTCATTCCAGAAGCTGGTAGCTGGTCCTTGCCTTGAGCACTCACCTCTGTGTCATGCTAGAAGCTATTTTTCATGGCCAAGGACAGCTGCTAATTGTAGGTGTCATTATAGAGGGGTGGTTTCCTCCTACCGTGCCATGCCAAGCAGCTCCAAGGAATCAGGGAGCAAAACGTCAGTGATGTCTGGGCAAAAAGGGAGAAAGCCCCCATGGCTGGACCCAGCAGGATAACACCTCCCTGTGCTGCATCAGCGAAACGTGCAGCAGTCTTTTGCTCTGGCAGGGCAGCGTCTCGCTGCAATTCCATCCCCACTTGAAGGACCACGGTTCTGGGGATGCCCATCGGCGCACCTCTGGGCTTCTCTTCCCTGACTGGGAGCAGGGGCTCGGAGGAAGAAGAGTGCTGATACTGTTTTAATCTTCCTTTTAACTGTAATTGCGTTTGGCCGACTCCCCCGAGCTTGTTCCGGGAGATGCATTTTTCCTGGCTAGATTGCTTTCCTTGTTTTGCTCATTGGAGACAGGCCGGGGCCTGTGTCATGCCAGCTATGCATTAATAGAGCCTCAAATGAGATTTCACAGCCTCAAATCTGATCAGCGCCAAGGCTCCGGTTGCTTTGGAGAGCAGGGCAGACAGAGAAGGAGCCATGATGCTCTGGGAGGGGGGTGTAAACCTGTACAGATGTGGGGTGTCATGTTGTACCCTAACACCCTGGGCTTGAAGGAGCTGATGCGGAGCCTGGGGACATGGAGACAGCAGGGCACGGGGCATCTGGGATGCAACATATCTCTTATCCCCAGAAAAGCATATATTCAGGATTAATTTGTACAGTATATTGGAATAAGGCTGATCTGGGCAAAGCAGCTGCATTCGCTCACCCATCAGCTACCAAGTCCTTGTTGTAAGGTCACGTTTCACCCCATTTTGCTGAGTAAAATCCCCTCCCCGTGCCAGTTCCCCTGTGCTCGGAGGTGCGTGCTCGCTCACTGCTGTGATGGAGCCCATCTGTTGTTATCTGGTTGCTTGCTCCCATTATCAGGAGATGCTCTGCAGAGCCCAGGTCTGCTCTTATATCCCAGAGCCCTGAAGTCCGTCCCCGAGAGGTGGATGGATCTGCTGGGATGTTCCAAGTGACACCTGAGGACCCAGCATTCTCAGGCTGGCCTGGCTGTGGGATGTCCTGGCCATGCTCCAGCCCTACCTCATGTTCAGCCTATCCACGGCTCAGTGCTGGAGGCCTGTGGCCTGATCCTGCTGCTTGCGTAAAGCCAAGTGGCATTTTATTTCTCATCCTCTCCGCTGCTAAGCGAGGGGAACAGCTTGCCGGTGTTTAGCTGCTGTAAGGAGGCTTGAAAAGAGCCTGGGGAGACATCACATAGGAAAACTCACACCAGCCTCCAGTCCATCTTCGCTCGTGAAGCCTACTATTATTTTATGAAGTCTCAGGAGGAGGATAAAGCTGCCACATTCCCAACAACCACTCATAAATTGCCAGGGGCAGGGAGGAGCTCAGGTCTGCGAATGCTCCCACCATAGAAGAGCAGATCCCTGCTCCCATGGAAGCATCACTTCTGGCTTTAGTCAGGACTGGAGGGGTTTGCGGAGCTCGCCACGAAGGCCCAGGAGGATCCTACAGGCAGGAGCTCATGCCTTCTCCTGCAGAACAGCAATGCATCATCCTGAGGAGTGCTGGCAGGGCTTTGTTTGGGGTTGAGAAGGTGAACACTGCAGGTGGAGAGCTCCAAGTTCTCATGCATGCTCTTGTGCCGTCCAATGCTGCGAAGAAATCACAATTCAAGGAGCAACTTGCAAACATCGACCTTCTACCAAGGAGAAAATGCAGCTATGGTCTCCAATTGAGGGCAAGAGACATGCCAGGATGAAGGAGCTCTCCCAGTGCCATGCTTGGAGGTCCCTGCTGGCTCCCAGCCCGGGCTGTCCTCCCCAAACTAAACGCCAGGCTCTTGAGGCTATTTATGTCTTGTCAGCTCGCAGCCAGAAGCAATTTAATCTTGGCTGAGCGCTGCTGTAACGGAGCCTGGGCCCCGATGCTTCTTTCAAGATGATAAAGAGTTGATAGAAAAACAAATTACAACGATGACTTCTCAGGCACCGTTAATCAACCTCCCCGCAACGTTGCCATGTGAATAATTAATAAACATCATTACAAAGGCTTTAAGGGCAGCTTGGGGTTAAGGTGCTGTGTGGGATCGGGGCAGCGGATTGCGTGAGACGCTCGAGCTGCTCTGCAGGAGTCTGTGATGCTCCAAGGGACCTCAAAATGTTTTAAGCACGTGATATTCCTGGCTGAGACCCTTGAGAACGCGGTAATTTTATTTTTTCTCTGCCTCTGCAAGCTACAGGTTGCAAACTCCTGGATGTGAGTGCTTGGCTTGGCAAGGACAGAGAAGTTTTTCTTCCTACCGAGTAAGAGTGCTGAAAAACAAGCGTGGGCTCTACCTGGAACTGCAGGCACTCTCCTTTCTGGAAAAAATATTGAATTTCCTCCTGCCTTTGAGTAGTAACTGGGTTTTTTTCTGTAATTAATCACAGCCTTGCTGAGGATTTCGGGTACCGATTGCCTGCAAAGTCTGTCATTGTTCACACCTGCTATTTTAAAAAACATTATTCTCCTGCTGAGTTTTACTTCGTTTAACTGCTCATGAGTTTTCTATTCAAACCCCTTGCTAATTATCATGCTGTAACCATTGCTAATGTTAAAACCTACTTGATTTTTTTAGGGAGATCTAAATATAAGCTTTGAGTATGAGGATATGTGCTAAGAAACCTGCTACTGTTATCTGAAATACGAAAGAAGCTAGGGAAAACACGGGGAAATATCCAAAAATAGTGATTTTGAGCTGTAAATAAAGGTGTGGTGTGAAACGCCAATCCAGCATCACAGCGCAGGTCCTGGACTCCAGCAGTGAGCTTGGAGATGTCTCTGCAGTTCAAAGCAAGGTTGTTTCTTGGCTCTGCCAGCTGGAATTCCGCTGGATTGTTTGTTTGACGGTTTTTTTTGTGAGTATTTGGGTGCAAGTACTCGCTAGAACTCCAGAGCTAGAGCCTGAACAGATGCTTTCTTGAAGGGAGAGTGGGGTCTCCGGGGAGAGCATCGCTGCCTGCGCTGCCTGCGAATCCAACACCCTGCCTCTTGGAACCCCCAGCCATCCTCGGTGATGCATCCTCAGTTTTAAGTCCCAGTCTATGCTGTCCTCCTTCCCTCCATTTCTCCTCTTTGATGATGTTAGAATGGGACAAAATCATGCTGCTTTTTAAAATTATTATTTTAAAGATAGTGCCTATGCTCTTCCACGTCCTGTTTCCCTTCTTCTCTGGAAAATCCTTGGGAAGGTGTCAGGGCTTGCTGTGCTGTGCTCCTGGAGGTGCAGGGAGAGCTGGGGTGCCCAGGCAGGGTGTGGGGCAGCTCTGGCTGCCAGCAGGGAGAGTCTGAGCCTGGGGGTGGGTGACTCCACGGGTATCATCTCATATCAGGTCAAGAAACCCTCTAATTTCCCCTCTTCATCAACACTGCGGGATGGGGGGATAATTGTCGTGGAGCTGGGGGAGGAATGGGGTCCATCTCCCCCCCCCATCCACTCTGCAGGTGAGGGAATCCTCCCCCACTGTGTGTTTTTGTTGCTTCAGTGTCGCTTTCGGACTGTCACGGAAACTGAGCTTGTCCCCAGCCCCAGGCTCCAGCTGCCTTCTGAGCTGACAGCAAAGAAATAAGGGGGGGGAAATAGCTCATTTAAATATTTTTCGAGGGTGTTGGTGGTCAGAGCACCCAGGTTTCCAAGCCACAAACGATCCTCTGTTTTGGGCTTGTTATCCCCCACGGCGGTGAGTCACCTCCTCCCTTGCCAAGCCCATCACCACTGCAGCCAGGAGGATTTGGGAGAGACAAGGGAGAAGCCTCGGGATGAACCAGCCCCTCATTACAGAGTTTGGAGGCAAAGCCATGCGTCGGAGGGGATTTGCAGGCGGTGGCTTTGAGAAGCCCTCTGGGCTGGAGCTCTTGCTTCAACCCCAGGAGGTCAGAAGAATGCACGAAAGGTTTGCTTTTCAGGGGCTGAAGCGGTGCAGGGTGGGTTTTAACCCCTTGTAGCCCCAGCAGTATTAGATGCTGGCCGAGACAGTGGCACGGCAAGGATGCAGCTAGTGGGGGATGGTGCCGTCTCGCACTTAGATGGGCTGTGATGGGCACGGAAACAGTCCCCCCATGGAGTGAGGAGCGGCAGCTTGTGGCTCTGCTGCTCCTTCTCACATCAGCTGGTGGGAATTAATGAGCTGGGGTGGGGGGAGCCACAGCATTCTCCCCTTTCCCTCCCCTCCCTGGATTGGGCTGAGAGCCCAGTTCCTGCGGAGTGCATATAAATTGTAGAGATGCCTGGACTGTGAGAAGGGGGAGCAAGGGGATGACAGGGACTGGGGGCTTCTTGACAGGTCAGAAGGCTATGGGGGAAGTGGACATGGTTTAGATGATTAATATCTGTTTTGGTGGCATGGCTTGGGGTCTTTGGTTGGACCATGGTATGGTTCCCCATGGAACCACTATGAGTAGGGATGCTGGGCTGGTCTCACCCCATGCAGCATGCTTTCATGCTGCTGGGCATCCTCCCAGAGAGCCTGGTAGCTGCTGTGGGCCTGCCGTGGCATGGTGACATCCATGGTACAGAGCTGCAGCTGGGCACTGGGGACCGGGGAGAGGTAGCTCTAACGGCAATGTGCCAGGGACACCATCTCCCCAGCTTGTTCTCCCTCATCTGGGCTCTCAGCATCAAGCAAAGAGGTGTTGGTGATGGAAATGTGCTGGGGACACCATCTCCCGAGCTCGTTCTCCATCTAGGCTTTCAGCATTTCAGAGGGGCTGTGGGGATGAGTTTGGGTCATGGGGATGTGCTGGGGACATCACCTGCCACATCTGGGCTCTCAACATTGAGCTAAGGCCATGGGGATGAGGTCAGGTGACAGGGGCACGCCTGCAGATTTGCACAAGCAGCCACCTGCTCCCCTCCTTGACATCTCTCCCACTCGCTTCCAGCAGGTATCCAAGTCTTCCATGGGAACAGAGGAGCCTGGACACACACCTGCAGCTGGCTGGGGACATGTGGCCAGTGTGGGGAAAGAAGCCATCACCGTCACCCTCCACAGTGCCAGGAACCTGCCGGCCACGCAGGAGGGCCGAGTGCCGTGGCCGTATGTGGTCGTGTGAGTACCCAGCATCCATGAAGGGGTACAATGGAGATCATGGGGACACAGTGAAGGGTTTAGGAGCTATCACCCTATTAATAAGTCTTTACAAGCCCGGGGAGGTAAACCTCTTTATTGGCGACACACACACAAACAGCACCTCTGTGGCGAGCCAGGACTCCTCTCTGAGATGGGAGAAGGAAGGGTCTGGGGCACTCTGGCTCACTAGGGCATTGGGAAGAAAGCATTCCTAATATTGAAAGTATAAAATGATGTCAAAGAACCCACAGAGTAACACTGCCTGGGTTTTAAGATGATATCACAAGAAATAAAAGAGCATTTCAATAAATAAAACAGGATGCTTGGGTAAGGAGAATGTAGCTCCTTGTGCATTATGCATGTGCCAGGGGACTCAATTAGCCGGTCATGCTTTGGTCTGTGATAAGAGGGAGGCCGCTCCGCTCAATGCTGCCGCGGGGTGAGCCTATGATCCCAAAGAGCCCTTCCAGGAGGCGGAGAGTCTTTGGCATCGCTGCCCTGGATAAGGGGAGAGAAAGCGGCTGTCGGAGCTTCAGAGCATCATCTGGCCGTGGAGTTTGGTTTTTCCGGGTCGTCTCCCTGCGGCAGTGCCAGGCAGGCTGGTACCCAAATGGGTACATCAATGTCAGGGGACAGGGAAGCAGCAGCAGGGGCTCATCCACTGGGGACAATCAGCAGCCAGGGCTGTGAAAGGCTGGAAACATCTTCTCTGCAAGCTTGTAGAGCAAACTGTTGCTTGCTAGGTGTTTTCCAGTGTTGAAACCCTGAGCTCCGTGGTGAAAGGGGTCTCTGCAGTGCTTGGTGCCAGCCACATCTGACATCCCAGAGGGTCCCTGAGCAGGGGGCATGTGGCTTTCTATCATAGGGGCATCATCTGCCAGGTTTTCAAGACTGGCTGGCTGGAGCTGGCTGGCACGTGGTCCGGCAGCTCCCACTGCCACCCCTCCATAACCCTTTCCCCTCTTTCCCATCCTCCTCATGCCAAGGACCTGCTCTCTGCTCCGAGAGCCTGAGTAACTCCACGGCAGGAGTTGTCTCTATGTCATAAACCAATTACACCCAGATAATCTCAGGAGATTTAAACATCAATATCCTAAATGATAGCACGAGGGTGGCGTGTGATTGTTGCATCTCTCTTTGCATGCTGGTGTTGCTCCATCATCACATTGCCATGGTAACGGGTGAGTGATGGAGGGGAGGGTAGTATTAGGGATGCAGGACACATGAGGGGCCTTTTAGTAACCATAGTGAAGGAGCCAAGGCAGAAGGGAATTGGTTATTGTTTTTCAGGGCACTTGCTTTTGAAGAAGAGTAGCATGTTGCAGTTAAAAGGTGGGTTTTTAAGGATGGGAAGGAGAAGGAGGCGGTGGATGTGCTGGTGGGGACCTGGTGGCAGCCGATCCGCTGCTGAAGCAGCAGAGTACCACCAGCAGAGCCAGCGTGAGCTCAAACTGCCAGCCTACCGAACATCACCCCCCAAAAGCAAGAGTGAGATGGGAGGAGGGGAGAAAACACCCTGAAAATCTGCAAGACTTCAAGCAGCAAGAGAGCTCAGCACAAGCATCCCAATAGGCTTTGGCTCATCCCTGCCCCGGAGAGGATGGAGTTCCTCCTTCAGGGATGCTCCAGGGACCTGGCAGGAGCTTGGTTATACTCCTCAACCTCAGAATGCAGAGTAAATCTTCTCTCCTTACTTTCAGAGGCATCCGTGGGTTTACTCTGCATCTTCCTTTCCCTTCCTCATGTGCACAGATAAATTACTCCCAGACTGGTGAGATGCAGAGATGACCTTGGCGTGCTGGAGCGAGGCGTGTTTGCAATTAGCAGCACAAAGCGTGTGGCTCTGGACGGCTTCTCCTCTCTGTTGAGTACCGCGGGCGGGTGAAAGTATCTCCTCGCTTCTTCCTTTCTGCTCTTCGGCGCTGAGAGGAGAAGCTCAAGGTCGCTGCTAAATGCACCATCTGGTCCCAGCCTGGGGGATGGGGGCTCCCATAAAGCCCCTGCCTGTGGGTCTGGTCATGGTGAGAATGAGATGCTCCACCTGGGAACGGGTTATAGGCTCTGCTGCGTGCCCCAAAATAAACTGAGAAGCACAGCCAGAGCACAGGGGTATGGGGGAACAGGGTCTTTGGGGGAGTCCCTTCCTTGCCCCAGCACTCAGCTTAGGTCATGGTGGGGTGAAGATGGACCATCCTAGGGTTAGAGGGTCAGGAGCAAAGTGAAAATGGAGTTTCTCTAAGGAGAAGGGACATTCCAAATCTTTCTTTCTCATTCTGAATCTTCAGCAATTGCTCTTATTTGTTCATATGTATTTACCCAACCTGCACCTGACCCTCCCCAAGCTCAGCACTGAGCACAGTGGGGCTGGGTGGTGGTGGGGCAGCAATTGCCTTCCCCAGGGATGGATCCTGCCACCGCCACAGAACTAACGCCTGGGATGTCAGTCCTGCGAACCGTGGCAATGCTGCACGGGATTTTTCTTCCCTGAGAAATAACTCACCCCGTAGAGATAATAACTTACAACGCCAGATAAATAAATATTTGCAGGGCTGGGCACAACCCTGCCAAGCCCTTTGCTGAGCACCTGGGTGTCACAGGCAGCGGGGTGGCTGCGTGATGCTGAGCCCAAGCACCGTAACTGAGACACTATATAATAATAACTCCCCAGGGGCAGTCATCTTGATCTTTTATCGTTATATTTTATCGCAGTGGTGGATGGCTGCTGCCTCAGGGCAGAGCAAAGCGTCTGCCCTGGAGCAGGTGGGGAGGGATGCAGAACATCACAGGAGCGTGTCTTGGTCCAGCTCAGCCACGTCTTGCCCCAAGCCATGTGATCCCACCTTGCTGGAGATCCCATCTCCTGCCCTACCAGCGGGGCTGGAGCTGGCTAGGGTGAGGAGGAGACATCAAACCATATCCACTCTCCACTGCTCCTGCTGCCCCCAGCCTATTCATTTGGTTTTGAGGCACATCCCCACGTGTTGTAGCATGATGGGTTGTTTTCCTCCTCCTCCTCCCCAGTTCACACCTCTTTTTGAATGCTCTCTGGCTCTCGTCCTTAGGCAAGCCTATAATGAAGGGGCCCGGAGCAGCCAGTTCTCACCCTCCTCCTCCTGCCCCCCCCAGCCCAGGTCTGTCTTCATTTGGACTCCGAGCACGTTGATGGTAGAGGAATCCCCCACAGAGCTCATTATGGGAGAGCCAGTTTTCTTCCAGCTCCTCCATAATAGTGCCAGCCTGATGCTAATTCCCACCTGCCAGAGCTGGCCGGCTCAGCTCCAACCCTGCGAAATGCAGGTGGGCTTCCCGGTAGGGAATGGGACACATGGGAGATGAGAAAGAAGCACAGGATGTGAATGCAGCGTGGCTGAGGGTTCATTAGGCCAGCCTTTTCAGCAACAAGAGAGGATGGAGGTCTTGCAAGCATAGAGCATCCTCCCATTCATTTGGGATGAACCTGCTCAGTCCCACCACTACCTGGAGGTCACTGCAGCTGGAAGGACCTTTATCTTCTACTTTCCCCCATATTTGGGGACTGGGTCCCAGGAGGTGTCAAAGTGCCAACATCTGCTCTCAGATGCTCTGGTAACCTCTCAATAAGAGCCATGATGGCTCTGCTCCAGTAAGAGGGTTCCTGGAGGAGCCAGCACTGGACACTTTATCATCCTAATATCCAGAGCAAGCAATTAACAGGGCTAGGGCATCTGTGTCACCTTGACCTGCCACCACATCACATCACTGTCCCCCTTTACCCCGTGGCCAGGGATGGAGAGGACTTGAGGTAACAGTATCGCTGTGGGACTCTGCCGTGGTCTTGGGACTCCCAAGATGACACCAAGTGTCTCGTTGGGCAGTGGAGACCCCCTAAAAGATGTGCCAGGTGCCCTAATGGTGAGGGACATTATTATCATTAGCCAAGCTTGTGGGTAATTAATGATTGATTGATAAAAATGGAAGTAACAACCCCAAAACCAGCCCTAATGGTGATGGTCCTGCACCAGAGCAGGCAAAGACTTACTCAGGGCCCATAGCTGCTAATGCCACCATAATTATTGCTCAGCCTCACTATGTGTGTGTTTAATGATGGCAGTCGTTAACACTCAATCTTCTCTCTCCTTTCCCAGCAGACTCCTCCCTGTCGCTTCATCAATACAGCCACCTAATTAGCCTCTGAGGTCTGAAATAGCCTTTTGGATAAAAGGGGCTACAAATCACATCACTGTGGGCTCAGTAAGATCCAGCAGCCAGGAGCAAAACCAGCCCTGGACCCCCAGCACAGCCCCCTCAGAACAGGGGCAGAGCTTTGTGAAGGGTGGTGGGCGGGTGGGCTGGCTGCTCTTAGCTGCCCCAAGTGGGGGCAGTGCTCACTCCCCTTCCAACCTCCCTGCTGGTACCTTCCCCTTCCTCACCCAGCCTGCTTTGCCTCCTTTTTCATCCCAGTAAGACCAGTAGAGAGGATGAACAGGAGCCAGAGGCAACCCGTGCATCCTCGGTGCCCACCCATGAGCCCATCTGGGAGGAGGAGGTGACAGTGGAAATAGATGCTGAAGATGTGGGCTGGGCAGGTGAGAACATCGGAGGACCTTGGGGACAGGGGTACTGGGGACTGGGACATGGGTTTGACCTCATCGAAGGGTTAATCTGGGGATATTAGGGAGCCATTTCTCCCAAGGGGCCCAGGGAGCATCCAGGCAGAGAGTGGCCACTAAGGGGACAAGCCTGTGTGGCTGTGGTGGCTTCAGGGTAGGACCAGATGCTGCAGTGATGGTGCTGAGCTTCAGGCATTCTTCAAAGGATCCCGTGGGAATCAGCAGCAGGGAAGAGCACCCCAAATCTTTCCCCACTGTCATTCTGACACCTCATATGGGATGGAGCCGCAGTACGATGCTGTTACTCCCCACACAGGGCTGCTCAGCCTGTAACTGTAAGAAAACTCATGACATTAGGGGCTGGGATTTGATTATAACCAGCCCTTTGCAAAAACAACTGTGGGACTCAACCTTCACGTTGTGCCTGATACCATCAGGCCCCAATCTCAATGAAATTGAGGAGTTTTTGATGTACTTTACCCCATGTGTTATCAGGAGAGATGGGGAGACACCCAATGGGACCTCTGACCCTGCTCATCCACCTCCCAGCATCTCCCAGATATTTAGAAAAGTTCATCTCCCAAATGTTAAGACTGGAGCTGTTGTTTCCAGGTGCAGCTGGCATCTTTTCTTACCTATAAATAGTTTTCCTCCTTTTTTTTTTTCCCCCTTTTTTTTATCCATTGGTGGGGCTGCCAAGTATGATATGTTGTTGGTGACAACTAGCAGAAAAAACACTCGTCTCTTGCTCAACCCCAAAATTTTTTCCCTGGTACTCTTTCCACAAGAGGTTGGGATTAAAAACAGAAATCTCCAAAGAAATCAAGCACTTGTTGAAAATCATGAGCTTGGGTAATCATGGCCTGTGCACTGGCCTGGGCCATTGTCTTCATTTTGGGGACATGCGCAGCCTGTGGCATCGACAGGTTGGCCAAGCAGGAGTTAAGGTGGGTGCCTCAGCACAGTCATTAAGCTGGGGGAAGGGAAACCCGAGTCTTGATGGCAACATAAAGAGAGGGCGGTTTTCCCTTCCATCAGTTCCTTTTTTTTTTTGATAAAAGGCTTCTGCTCGCGCTTGTCAACTAAATTGCAGCTTTGCTTTGAATTAAAGGAAGAGCTGGGGGTGCCGGCACCCGTGGGGGTGATGCTGCCGTGCTGGGGGACAGATTTGGACCATAGTGGCAAGTGTCTGCAAAACATACCCGTGATCCTGGGACAGGGAAAGCTTGAAGCATCACCTCCGCATTTGAGTGGGGTGGGCTGGAGCCATGGAAGTGCATTAGGTGGATCACTGGGAAATCTTGGCTTTTTAAAGGGGAATCTGAGCTGCGTTGGTGCTGGTTGCTCGTGGGCTTTTCTTTCTTGGGGATGCCTGGGATGTGGTCTTGATGGCTCCTTGGGATGACCGTGTGTGCATATAAACACTGGGTGGGTTAAATCCTGTCCCTCTCCACCCCACCACGACCTGTGAGGGCAAGGAGCTGCTGAAAATGAATCAATCCCCGCATCGACTGTCGTTTCTTTGCCCAGACCTCCCCCCAAACCTCTCCCCTTCCCCGGCTCCGTGGCCAGTCCTGCTCATTCTGACAGGTGACCCTCTCCCTTGCAGTCCTGACTCTCATCGTGGCAGACAAAGCCACCAAGGAGGCATTAGGGACCTTCCAGCTGCCAGTGCGGCACCTTCAGCCCTTCCAGCCCCACCATTGCAGGCTGGTGCTGGTAGGTACGGCTCCTACCCCTACTTCCTGCTGCTTATTCTTGTTTATAACTGCTTTTCACTCTAGATGTAGTTGAGGATTGTGGGGAAAGGGACCCTTGTGTAACAGTATAATCCTGGTGAGAAACCTGAATTTGGCAGATTGGGAAAGGTGCTCAAAGAGGCTTGTGAGCAAAGAGCTGCCCAGACTTCCTGCGAGGTGTGAACAAGGCAGGCATTGTTCTGGGCTTTTTAAATCTCTGGTAGGAAAAAAGTGATGAGATCACAAGCTGGGAAGTGCTTTTGCCCTCAGCATCCCGGGGAAGGAGATGCAGGGCTGGGCCATACGTCAGAGTGTTCATTGAACAGGGGCTACAACGCATTAATTGATGCAGGAGGTTATTTAGCCTCAGAAAGAAGCTGCTTCCCAAGCCCCTCAATGAGGATTTCTCCGTCCCAACAAGTTTACAGTCCTGGGGATGTGGCTGATGGATCCTTGTACATCTGAGATGTGGCAAACTCACTCCATGCTTCCCCCAAACCATCCTCCCCCATGTTCTGGCTCCTCAAAATGAGTTTCCTGTTCCCTACACAAAGATTGGGAGCAATTAGATATTTAAATGTAGAAGGATTTATTATATTGATCTTTTCCGGGAAGGCTCCAGGGGTCAGTGAGATTTAATTATCAACTGGTGCTTTATTGTCAGCAATGGGCCGCGCTCGGTGGCCTTGACCCTTTGCTCTCCTCCACAAACAGCCGAGGATGCAGGACCCCATGGGGACAGTCCTGCACGTCTCCATCATCCGCAAAAGGAGCTTCATTCCTCGCTGCAATGGGTTGAGCTACACGGCCCTGGAGGTAAGAGATGGCCCTGTAGCCATCTGTAGGAGGGTTTTGCAAGGTCTAGGATGAACTGGAGCATCTCAGCTGAGGGAGGAGTTGTCTCCTGCTCCAGCGGCTGTTGATGCCAATTTAGGAGAGTTTACATACACACACATTCGCTGACCCCTCACTCTGAAGCCCTTCCACCTTCCAGGTGCTGCTACAGGGGCTGTCGTCCCCCCTGGCTCCCCACACTGGGATCCTTGTCGCTGTGGCAAGAGTCATCACCAATGTTCAGGAATACAAGTGAGTGATGGCTACAGGGGGCTGCTGGTGACATGGGGTGGGACTGGGTCAACCTGAGCATCCTTGGTGCCATCACCCCCTCCCACAGCACTTGGCTTGCCAGGAGTGGCTGTGGCCCCACACACACTAACTCATCCCCCTTTCCATCACTTCTCAGGCTCTGCATGGAGAAGCACCCCACCTCCTCTCCTGGCATCAACCCCACCACCATCCCATTCCCAGACCCTCCAGCAGCAGCCTTCAGCACGGCTCGAGCTGCCAACTATGGCTGCCCACAGGTACGAGGCCGAGCATATCCACGGGAATAGAATTATGAAATTGTTCAGGTTGGAAAAGACCTTTAACACCATGAAGTCCAACTTTTAATCCAAGTCCACCACTAAACTATATCCTTTAGCACC
Source organism: Baryphthengus martii (assembly GCA_013396935.1). Lineage (NCBI taxonomy): Eukaryota > Metazoa > Chordata > Aves > Coraciiformes > Momotidae > Baryphthengus > Baryphthengus martii. The sequence continues at coordinate 184,450 of VWZK01021832.1, read as the reverse complement.
ACATCTACACATCTTCCGAGTCTCTCCAGGGATGGGGACTCCATCGCTCTGGTCACATCCATCCCAGTTGGGTGCCAATGAGCATCTCTCCTTCAGGAGAAGAGCTGAGCACTCCACGTAGGGAAAAGCTTTAAGGAAAAAGTGATGTTTTGAGAATCAAAGACACAGTCTCTACATTGCTGAACCCCACAGGCAGCTCCTCATTTGTGCCTTTGTTCTTCGTTTTTCCCCCTGCTCCGCTCACGCCTCCGCCTTGAATGTTGCCTCTCAAAGGCAGAGACCTTCTCCTCCCCAGGCCTCAAGTACCAACAGGAGAGCTAGCGACACACATCTTCAAAATAGCTGTTGCCAAGGAAACATATGCTTTTGGCATGCGGCATCGTCATTGGGTGAGCGGGAGGAGGGCCCCGCTTTTGTTCCCAAGCCCTGCCAAAAATTGGCTGGGAGGGAGAGGCAAAGGACTGGAGGGATGCTGGGGCAGGGAGGAAGTGTGATGGAGCCGTAGGGCCAGAAGCCAGCGTGAAGTTGCCAGCCCTCAAAACTGGAGCCACTCCATCCCTCTGCCTCTGAAAAGTGCCAGCCGAAACCGTGGTGAGGGCAGATGTCCAGCCGCCCCAAAAAGAGGGATCCAGCTGGTCCCAAACGCTGGCGGAGCACGTTTCTCTGTCTTGGTCCTTCTCCCCACTCCTCGTGTATTGAATTTTCATGGGCTTGGAGCAAAACACCCTGGATCAACACTTTTGGGTATGCCATAAATAAAATATTACTTAGAGGAGGCCAGCTGAATGCCAAGTCGCCCACGAGGCAGGGAATTATCATCAAAATTGCTAGGGTGTTTCATTCATGACAATAATTGCTGGTTTATTGCGCCTCCACCTCCCTGGGCTGTTCTTTGCCGATGAGAGGTGGGGAAGCCTTGGGAATCCTCTGCTTTGGGACCGGTACCCCCAATCCCATCATGGAATTTGGGGTATAGGTTGCTCACACCACCTCTGGAGCAAATATTAGGAAAGAAATCCCTGTGCGCTCACCGCTGCGTTATCTCCCTCCACTCCTCCCGTCCCTTTGCTCTAAGGTGCGGTTTCACAGACAGAGCAGGGATATTTCTTTCCCCTAAATGTAGTCAAAATGCACTTTTCCTTTGCATTTATATGGATAAATAGACATAGAAAGCCCCGGGAAGTTGTAGCACCCAGGCACCGGCCGAGCCCAAGCCAAACCCAGAGCCCCAGAGCAGGCAGCAATGCCAGTGCGGAGCTGTGGGAGCCCAACGCGGGGGAATGAGTGATTAAAACCTGGCCATCTGGCCTGCGTGCGTGCTGCTGCCTCCTCCTCCTTCTCTCTGTGCCCACATGGCTCTGTCTGTCTCTGCGCACTGCTCAGGATATTCTTTCTAGGGATGTATGGACAGGTTGCTCTAGGGAGCTGTGGAATCCCCTATCTGCTCTCATCCCTCCATCTCCTGCCTCAGTTTCCCCACCTGTAAAATGTGAATCCTTCCTGGGGAGGATGAACATCTAATGCCTGGGAGGAGAAGGAGGAAGAGGAGGGAGCATTGCTGCTCCAGCTCCAGAGGTTAATGGCTTTCCCTGACGAGCTCCTGGGCAGGCTAATCGGATTCGATAATTCTGCCAGCCCAGTGTGTCCTCTCGCTTGTCAGTTCCCATCAGCGTCTGCAGACAAGGACGCTTGGGTTCACCTTCAGCAGGGCACCCCTCTTACTTCAGGGATTTTTGGGTTTCTGGGTCATTAACCCTTCACTGCCTGGTTGGGGCTCCTGGAGACCTGGTCTTCCTGGCCAGGAGTCAGCTGAGACCTTCACAGAGCTGCCTGCAAGGACATTGGGTGCTTTCTTTGCGTGCTCTCCTTGGGCCAACAGCCCCTTTCTCACCAAAAGGGATGGGTTTGGACGTGCTGGTGGCAAAGGTAAATCCATGAGGTGGGTGGGCACCAGTCTGTGCCTTCTACAGAAATTGTCCGTCCTCCCAGTATCAAGCTCAAGCCTTTGTGGTGTTGGTCTCCTTTAAGATAAATCTCATTTTGAGCTCCTTTGTGTATCTACCAGATTAACCCACTTATCTGGAGCTTCTTGCTCTCTTCTGGGGTTTGCACCCTCCAGACAAGCAGCTCAGGGGGCGGCCTCATCAATTGGGAAGGCAGGAGGGATTCTGTGGCCTTGACCAGCTCTACTTCTCCTCTTGCCAAAGATGCTGCCTTTGAACCAGTCTTTGGGAGCTGAACTGGGGTACCCAGAGAGGATGAAGGTGTGTCCTTCTCCTCTTCCCACCCCATTTGTTGTGCTTTTCCAGGTGGCCCTTGGCCGAGGCAGTTGTTGTGCCAAGATGTCTGCCCAAATCTGTGCATCAGCTCTGACGTCCTGGCGCAGAGCATCCATCTGTCTCACTGAGCCGGTGGGAGACAGCCTGGCCCCGGCAAATGTTCCTGTTCCACACCCCCAGCCCCTAAAATCAGGAGGGAAAATTGGGAATGTCATCTCCCATCCATCCCTCTCCTGGCAGGAGGAATCATGTGGGCTCAGGACCTCCGACAACAGGGGTCAAATTAACAATATGTTCCTGCATTTGACTTCTCCCTTCCCCACTGAGTCTAAAACAACACCATCTCACAGCATCTTTTACAGTTTGATGCCAGGAAAAAGCAACCATAGGTGGCATTCTGTGTTTTTTAGGCAGTTTTTCCCCAAAACTGGATTTTCTGAAGCTGATGAAACAGCCCAGTGGGCTAGGATGCAGGCTGGGAAAGGAGAGGAGCAGTTGTAGGGTGCTGAACTGGATCTGGTGCTGGGAGATGCCCTAATATGGATTTCCCCTAATGTCTTACCGGCACAGATTGAGCTACCTTCAGTCAAAGCGAGCTGCATCCCAGTTAAAAAGCTCAATTGATGCCAGAGAAACCCTGACAAATTCCAATCCAAGGAAGCCAGACCAGTGCTGAGCCAACACCATCAGTGCTGCCCGATGCAGCCCATCATGGAGGTGTTTAGGGGCTCTGAAGCATCCCAGCCCCATGCTCCCCTTGCTATCAGCCCTCAGAGCTGGGTAATGCACCGCTGCTGGTCTCCAAGGTGCATAATGTCCATTAGCATCCCCAAACATAAGCAGAGGGAGACCTCCCACGCCCTGCCCAACCCCCCCAGCTCTTCCTCCCACCCACTGCGATGCAGCAGAAATGTGCTGATGCAGAAAAGCCATCCCTGCTGGGTGATGTTGGCCGAGGGGTTGGAGTAACAGCATTAAAAAGTAGCTACCGTCAATAATTTCTTGGCTCTGGGGTAAAAGCTGACCTTTAGACAGCTAGCAGGGCTTGCCAAAGGTGAAGGGGAGCAGCTGATGGCAGGGACAGAGTGATGCCATTTTTGATGACAGCTCGTGGCTCTGGAGATAAACGTTGCCTGCTGTTCGATATCTATTGGGCAGCCTAGTGCTCACTCTTGGGAAAGGGTTTTGTGGAGATACACAGACCCCAAAAACTGCAAAACCCTTTCCCAAGCATGAGCTCCAGATAGCCCTGTGGATATCCAAAGGCTCAGCCTGGAGTCAGTGCAGCTCATTCTCCAGGCTCTTCCCATCATGTTTTTTTTAAGCATGGGATAGTTGATCCCTGTGCTGTTTTCCTCCTCTGGCTCTGTGAGGAGAAAGATGCTGGAGAGAAGCAGCCAAGCCTAAAGACCAGTCCAAGCTACCGAGATTTGGAGTTGCTTTTGAGCCAGTGATGGAATGCAGCTGCCCAGGTTGTGCTTTTCTTTGCCCCACCTCTCCTCTCCCGCCTATCTCTCTGCTTATTTATCTCTAGAGAGAGAAGGTATCTGAAGGATAATTTTCATGTTGTCTTCTAAGATGTCCCAACCAGCTGGGCCTCCAGAGCAGCCAACTTGGGACACCTCCTTCCTCTTCCAAGGTCAAGATGCGGCCACCATCTTCTCTGAGGACACCGCCCTGGCCATCGAATATTATCCATACAAAGCCAGTGAGTCTGGGGATTCCACCAAGGAGGTTCTCCCACATCCCTGAATTTGGCCAGGGATAGGTCCTGGGCTGCTGTGCCCTCAGCCAGCTGCTCTCACCCCTTTCCCAGTATGGGATGCTCCAGGTACCCTCGTTCCTGTGGGATATTCGGTGCTGCCTCTCACCAGCCGCGTTTTCCAGGAGCTGGTGGCACATAGTGGTGGGATGCGTGTGGATGGCCTCGCTGTGCAGGTGAGCCAGGGGCTGTGGGGTAACACAGGGCAGGGTGGCACAGTGATGGGACCTATAGCTGCTGAGATGGTAGGAGGGATCTCGACACTGGAAGCTGAGATTCCTGCTCCCTGTATCCCTGGATGGCATCTGCATGATGTTAAACCACCATGGTAGAAACACAGAGGCCAGCATAGGTTGTGACCCTTCTTCTGCCTCTGCAGGGCACAGACCTCAAAACCACATCTGGGGCCATCCCGACTGTGGAGCTCTGCCTGCAGCTCCTTCAATCTGAGGTGAGATGCTGGAGATGGGGAACCCCAAGGCAAGGAGGGGTAGGGATGGAGATAGGGTGGGAGGTGGCTCTTAAGAGCTGCCACCCCCTCTCCAAACCTCTCAGGTGGGGATCAATTGGGTTGGACCAGAGTTTTATCCCTCAGGGCTCTGGATTGTGCTGCCGGGCAGCTGTAAAGGCAGTGTTGTTTAGAACCACGTGCATCCATCGCCTTCCCAGGGCTTTTGGCATGTGCTCGTATTCCCAGGAAATCCTGGCTGGAGACAGGAGGGCAGACAGGGCACAGGCAGAGTGTTTGGGAGATGCTATTCGCTGTCTCTGAGCATAGAAGGGCCAGGCTGATTAACCACAGTCACAAATGTGCAACTGTCTTCATCCTTCAGTATTTGTGGTCCCTGGGGATGTCACAGCAGGGAGGGAATTTGGCTTCTTTCCCTGGGAAGGAGGGAAACCCACTAGCCCTTGGCTCCAGGACTGGCCATTGGGCAGGTTAGGATGCAGCCACAAGTCCGATCGATCTAATTACTGCAGCCACCAGCCTCTGCTCCCATCTGTACACACCAAATCCTCTCCATAAGGTGAATTTGGGATGGATCTGAATCCTGCACTGGTGACTGCATCTCCCTGGTCCCCGGGGCCAGCTGGTGGGGGTCTTTGGAGTGATTGCCCAGGGGGGTCAGTGAAAAGGGGTCTGTGTGTGATGAATTATTCACATGGGTGTCACTAAGTGCAGAATTAATCCTTTTGCTTCCAGCTGGCTGCTGCACTAAATTATCACTCGCAGTCATGCGGGAAAATGCTGCGGAATTCATTTAGCTGATTATTGTTTTGATCTGGGAGATGTAATTTTTTTTTTCCTCCTCTTCCTCAGCCTCTCCCTTTCGCCCCCTCCAGCCCTGCCTTCCTTAATATATGTAAGAGCTGCGAGTGGAAACAAAAAACAGGAGAGCCAGAGCTGGCCTTGGGCTCCATGTCTGGTTAATTCATCCGGCAGCAGCTCAAGCAGACGGAGCCAGAGCGATGCAAATCAATGAGAGAGCTGCTACTGAGCAGGCTGAGCAGGTTTGACTCCTCATTGCTTTACCAAGGCCCTTGTTTCCTGCTTGGAGGTCAGGATTTTCTGAGGAAGGTGCCCCAGCCCAGCTGGCTGTGAGCCCCGCACCCCAAAACCACAGCCCCGTAGGCAGGGCAGGTGTCACTGTGGATGCAGAGCCTCTCCTCAATCCCTTTGAGCACCCCCAGCCTTTAAAGAATGCTTGAAGGCTGGATTTCCAAGTCCTCAGCTCATGGATTAGTCCTGAGCTCGGCTTCGGGACAGCAAGAAAGGGCCGAACAGGGGCCAAGAGGCAAATACAGGACCTGAATGGACCCAGCAAGGCATTGGGGCAGCCTTCGTACAAGGGTTGTCCTTGGGCTACAAGGATCCCCAGCATCCCTGCCCTTCCTGCCCCATATTCCCTCTCCCCTTAGCTCTCTTCAGTCAGAATCCCCAAACTCATCTCGTTTCTTCTCTTACTTTTACTTTATTTTAATGTAGAGAGCTGAAAATGCATAACCTAGATTGGCTGGGCTTTTTATAACAAACATCAGCTAAATAAACCCTGGGCCATCTGTACTCCCCGGTGCACTCAAGAGTCAGGCATACATCTTGGTTGCTCCGTGGCCTTTGCAGAGATTTCTCCAACTCCCACTGGGGTCTGGATGCTCCTGAGTTTGGCTTCTGGTGTTCACACTGACCCTCTGTGATGGGAAAGCATCCTCAGCAGCAGGATTTTCTAGGGATAAGGGGCTCCCTGTAAATAAGACTCATACCCTGGTATTTCTGCAGGATCTCAAACCCCCGTTACATTTGTACTAGCCACAGGGAAAGGGTTTGGAGCAGCTGCGTTATTAAAAGCCCTGACATCAGCAATGAGCAAACAGGATTCGTGTTATCCCAGGGAAAGTGCAGCACTAGGTTGCAGCCCCCTCCAGTAAAGGCCAGCAAGAACCCCAGGTTTGCCCTTACCCAGCCCATTTCTCCCCTGCCTTCATCTCCCTTGCGCTTTCTCTTTGGAGCCCAAAGGAGAACAAAAGACTTTGATCATCTCAGGGAGACAAAGAAATCAAAGACTTCAGCAAAATGCTGGCGCTTTAGCAAATTAATGGCTGTCACCAAAAAAACTGTTGCAGACGGAAAACCTGCAGCAGACTTCACCCACCTCCATACCCAGTCGTGGCTCGAGGCAGGGCTCCCGCTTTCCTTTCATTCTTTTTTTCCCATCCCAAATTTGGTGTCTCGGCCGGAAAAGATGAGTTTGATTGTGTGGTAGCAAGTGGCAAATCCAAATCCGTATGCAGAGCCAGTAGGATGTGGTCCCTGATTTGCCAGAGGTATACTGAGCCCCCATCCAAGGAATGAAAAATACCCACTGGAGGCATCTTTATTCCTAAGGGATTTATTCCTCACCCTTGTTTATTAACCAGCCCCGTTTTGCATTTCATTTTGTCATGACCCTGCCTTGTTCGGCCCATTAATTCAGCACTCAGTACCTTCAGGGTCACCTCAAGCCTCTGCCACCCGCTTTTGCTGAGTGCATTTGGTCACATCACCCAAGACGGTGTCTGGGGATGTAGTGGCACATGGTGGCAACCTCTGACAAAAAGAGAATAGCTAGTGCTGTTTTTTTGCAGGCAAGGAAAAGAAAAACCCACTCAACAGGCTGTCTATAGCATTGCTTAAACAGCCTTAATTTATGTAATTGCTGCCATTTATAACCAGGAGCAGATCGGCTCCTGGCGTAAATTGTCACAGCACCGGGGTGTAAAGTTGTCACCATGCCAGCCTGGCCATCAAACCGCTTTTGGGCTGGCAAAAAAAAATGGGTTTACAATTGGACGGGGAGCGGGGAATCGCTGTGTGTTTCCCTTTCTCTAGCCTGTCTGGCTCGATTTGTCCTCCACAAGAGCCGAAATTGGAATTTTTATCCCCAAACCACGTTGCAGGGGATACAAAAAAAAGCTTGGTTTGGGGGAAACATAGCACTTCCCTGCTGAGCATCTCTGGATAAGCCGGCAAACCCTCCGAGGGCTTTCAGCACAGCCAAACTCCTACTAGCTGAGCTCCTGCTTGCCATCACTTGATTGACACCTGTCAGTCAAACACATCACCCATTCCCCTTATTGCACATCGGATTACAAGAGATGTTACAGCATTGCTGCCGGAAGAACCATGAAAAAAAGCCAGCGAGGAACCATGAAAAAAAAACAAAACAGGGAATGTCTTTGTTAAGGAGAATTTGTTGCTTTCCCCCCACTGATCCCAGGGGATCATTCAGGGCAGTGCTAATTGAATTAAGAGCACGTACTGCTCCAGCGAGCAGCTCTCCGATGGGCAACGGTGGTGGGGCCAGGCTGGCCATCGCTTCAGAGCGGCGGGTAGCAGCTGGAAACTGGCCTCCGTAATTGCAGGCTGAGCCTAAACTGTTGCATTTTGCATGATGTTATTCCCCGAGGAGGGAGAAGAGTGGCTGGGCGGGGGGTATCTTCATCCTGGCTTTGATGCTGGAGGAGCTTGAGGTCAGGGGGATTGGCGGCGTAATGAAACACGGCGGCACAGGAGATGATGTTGCTGATGGTGTTAATGAGGCAGCAGTGAAGAAGGGCACCGGGAAGCCTCTGGACACCTCCTCCCGCTCGCTACCCTCGTTAGCCACACTAACGAAGTGAGGCCAGGCGCAGGCACGGAGCAATAGCCCATGAGGGCCATTTCACCAGTGCCCATGGACATGGCCAATTTGGAGTGGGCTCCCAGTATGATTGCTCAGCCGACGAAGCAAAGAGAGCATCTGCGATGTGGGGAGGTGGGGCAGAACCCAGGATTTACTGGGTCACATTCAGTGGTGAAACAGGTGTGTACTGGGGTGCTGTGCCTTGATGCAAGGGTCCCAGTGGCAGGGAAGATTCCCAGAACCCAACCCTGCACCAATACTAGCAGCTGGAATGGACAGCATGGGGTGAAAGTCCCTGTCTGTGACCCTGCCGGCACAGGCAGCAGCAAGGAGGGCATGGACTCCATTGTTTATTCCATTAGATCCGGCTTCCCCTCTAACTGGATTAGGAGGGAGTCTATAAAAGCCAGGCTGGTGGAGGAGAGCAGGGTGCGCAGAGCCTGGCGCGGGAAATGAGGGGCAGGAAAATCACATTACAGCTGCCAGCAGCCTCTGGCAGGGGTCTGGCAGCGGCTGCCAATGTGCTGGAGGGACATTATCTGGCAGGCACCAAAGCTGGGAGCAGTGCTGGGTGACAAAGTGGCTTTTAGAGTCCCTGGCTACTCACCTCCTGCCTGCCTGGGATAGGCTGAGCTGGGCACAGACCTGATATTTCCACCAACACAGGTTTCGGTGCAAAGAACTGCCTCCTCCTCCTTGCCTTGGTGGTCCAGAACCGGTTCACCTCAGAGCTTCCCTTTCTGCCGAAAGCTCCATTTGCAAAGATGAGCTGAGCATGGCCAACCCACGTGCGGCAAGGTGGCTTCTCATTGTCCCTGTCACTGCATCCATCCATCCATCCTCCAGCCCATTTGCCTCTCCCTCCACAGAGACCAGCAGCATTCCTGACCCTGTCTGGCAGCAATACCTTCCCCAGACTGGATCCCAGCACATTCGAGAGGAGCGAAGAGCTGGGGGCAGCCCCCAGCCACCCATTTCATTGCCAGGTAAGAAGCCAGGACACCAGCTGGTGATGCCGTGCCAAAGTCCTGCCTGTTGCATCGCCCTGCCAGCCTCCACGATGGCATGTACTGTGCCTCAAAACAGTTAAAAACTGACATAAATTCCATACTTTAGTGTCTTGTTTCAGGTAGTGCACCCATGGAGGAGCATTTCCATCGGTGGCCACGTGCCTGTGCGCCGACTATTTTAGGGTGCACGGGGGCTGGAGGGGGAACAGTGTCCCAGCACCTTACTGGAGACAGCTTCCATCTAATCACTCAATCTCAAATCCATTTAGCAAATTCTCTCCTATTACTGCTGCATAAGTGGGAGACCTCAGGCACCTCCAGCTCATACCTTTCAGCTCCAGGATAGAAAAAAATAAAAGGCAGCTGTTCTCCTCCTCCAGCCCTTTGTACTGCTAAATGGAGCCCTTGGATGAATTCAAACCCAGTGCTCGTGCTCCTAATATCTTCCTGTACTTTAAGCCATCTGGCTTTAAAAATAACAGGCCGTTAAACCTCAATTCTGCTTATTAAATAGCTACGAGGGAAAGGGGGGTGGGGGAGGCCTGTGCTGCCCAATCCCCACCTTCAACCCAGTCCCTTTCGCCGTGATTCAGGCTGCAAAGCAGGAAAAAAAAATTAGCAATAAAATAACAACCATAAAAAATAGAGAAAAGCTATTTTTTTTTCCTCCAGCTGTTTTAATTCCTCCAATCCACTGAGCTTTATTGCTTCCTTTTCCATGGCCACAGCAGCTGCTTTATGCCCAGCCTAATGGAAACCAGTAATGGGGTGTGTGGAGGCGGGTACCATAGCAGAGCTTAAATGAGATGAAGTCCAAATTGGACAGACTGAATTGTCCCTGAGCTCGAGAAAAGCCCCAACACCCTCCAGACCTTCATAGGATCTGGCCCTGGCACCACTACATGGTCTGTGTGTTGTGTTTTCACCTCCACTTTCACTCTTCCCTTGTGCTGACTCCCCAAGTAGCCTCAGCTCCAGCTCACTCGATCCTCACAAGAGCATCCCTGTGGTGATAAAGTGAGGGAGGGTGGGAAGTGAGCTCCAGGCTGCTTCCAGTATCCAATGTGAAAGCCTGAGCGGGGCAATGGGAGTACAGAAAGGGTTTGCACAAGCCCTGGGCACCTCTGCTCAGTCCGAGCATCTTTTTTTTTTCTGGCTAGCAATGCTAGAAAGCATTGCTGGTAGGATTATTATTTTTCCTCCAACCTTTGACAATCATTTTCTTTCTTTTGCTTTTTTCTTCACCCTAAAGCGCAAATTCTTTTCACTCCACTTGCATTGCAGTGCAGGGGATTTGCTTTGGAAAGCCCATCTCTTGACAGCCCCAGGAATCAGGGCTGACACCCTACTAATGGAGCGTGCATGCGGGAGAGATCGGGACATGACAGCCCCCCACCAGCGTGGGATCTGGGGGGGGTCTAAGGGGGAGTACTAGGCTGATCACAGCCCTGTCACTTCTTCCCTCTTCGCTCAGGCTGATCAAACCTGGATTCCCAGCCCTACCCTAAGGCTTTGGAGGTCCTGCTCCAGATCTGCTCGTTAATGCCTTCATTAAAAAGTGGTGGTGGGGTTAAGAAAACAAAGCGATGAGGAATATTATTGGAGATGGGGTGAACCCTTGGCTCCAGTCCTGCAGAGGCAGGAAAGCCATGGTGCGTGTTTGGGTTGGGACATTTGACCCCTCATCTTGGGCTTACCAAGGTCTGAGGCTGATTTCTGCTGGACAAGCTTTCTGATCTTAAGCTGAGGTTTATGCTGGGATCAGCCTAACTGTGTTTTCCTACCCTTCTGCCCTCTCACTGAATAGATTTGTGCCTCTCTTACCAGTCGATGAATAATTCACAAGCTGCACTTAACTGGGGGGGGCATTTTCTCCAGCCTCTTCAAACATGTGCTGCTTCTTCAAGCCTTTCTTTCCCTGCTCCCACTGCCTGTATTTCCCTGATCTGTCGATGCTGCAGGTTTTAAAAAGGGCCTCTTGTGAGGCTGGGAGACGTAAATGGCATTTTTTTCCTCCTTGCTAGTATTTTGTTCACATGTCCCTTCAGCTGCATCTCATGACAGCCCAGGTGTGCAGATTGTCCCCCAAAACCACACTGTGCTGTGGTAGAACGGGCAGGGGTTGAGGGGACAGGCTTTCTTGCTTGGCAGCAGCATTGGAAGCCCTTTGCTGGACCCATTTCCAACTGCTGGGTGACCTCTGAGGAAGATAGGGGCTCTTTCAGTCTCTGAGTGGGGTCTTCTGCCTTGGCGAGCTGGAAGGGGACCACCAGCATCGTATGGGATCCAGGAGCTCCTTGGGCCTGGTGCCTGCAAAGGTGGCCTGCTGGCAAGGGGAGAGGGGGATAGAAGGTGCTTTGAGTAGGGAGGAAGTGCTGCAGGGGATGAATATGCACCAAAAGGTGAAGACGCTGCAAGGGCTGAGGGTTCTGTCAGGGGAACAGGTGCTGTGAGGGGTGAGGGTGCTACAAGGGGTGAAGCTGCTGCAGGGGACGAAGCTACTGCAAGGGGTACAGATGCTTCAAGGGGTACAGATGCTGCAAGGGGTGCAGATGCTTCAGGCCCGAGGTTGCTTCGAAGCAGAAGCTGCCGCACGGCCACTGCGGTCCCGCTTCGACCGCAGCCGTCCCGGTGCGCGGCTCCAGCCCCATCTAGCGTCAGCCCCGCCGGTTGCCGAGCCTCGCTCGGTGCTGCGGGGCCGAGCAGGGAGCTGCTCTCACCTTCCCGGGTTAACTGCTCCTCTGCCAGGAGCTGGGAGAGGCCGAAAGACAGGCAGAAGCAGCTGTAAAGTTGAGTTGAGGATGCTCAGCTGTGCCCTGGCCCCCGGTGAGGCTCGGTTAGGTTTGGATACCCACGGGTGCCCGAGCACGTGCAGGCACAACGCTCACCACGTCGGGCTGGGTGGGTTTCCCCAGCACACCCATTACGTAGGATTAAGCCGATTAATAAAAGAGGTTTGTAAATCAGATAATGTGACCCCAGATGATATTTATCTCACTTCTCAAGGCGATTAAGGACTCAGCAATTTGCTTCCGCTTCTGGCCCTGGTGGTGGTGAATCTGGTGCATAAAGATGCAGTGCTGAAGGTGGGTCCCCCAGTGTCCCTCCTGTGTGACACTGGGACATGAATGGGGTCAGACGCAGTCACAAGAGGCTCTTGATGGGATTTAGAGCATGGCAGAAGCCCCTCAGCCATCCCTAATCCAGCTGCAATGTCCCCATCCCTGCTTCCAGCCCAACCGGGCTGGGGAAGAGTAAAAGAAGCTGGAAATGCTGTTTTCTTTGGGCCAAGATGGGGTGAGGTGGAATAGAGAGGAGGGGTACAAAGACATGTGGCTTTTGCAGAGCAGTGGAGGGTGCCAGAGGTTAGGGAATTTTTTTTGGTGATTCAGGCTCTGGGCAGGGTAGGGAAACAGCATGGGCTGAAATGGGCTTTGCATGTGCTTCTGCTGCTTGGTCCTGGGTGTCTGTTGAGGGTATGGATCCCAGAAGTGGGGCAGAGCAGGGGAAAAAGAGAAAAGTAGCTCCAAAATACCATTTTTTGTGTATTTGGGGGTGTGCACGTTGGTATGTGTGTGCTCTTGTACGTCCTGCTCCAATCCAGTCCCGGCAGCACTATTAAACCCTTGGTGAACACAGCACAGAAGGGGTCATCTGGCCTTGTTTAATGACTTCTCAGCCTTTCCTGTTGCTAATTAATGAAGGATGGGGCCTGAGGGCTGAGGGAAGATGCTCAGGGTGGTAGGCTCTCAGGTTGGTGGGTGCTCAGTGCAGCCGGTGTTCTCGACGCAGTGGCTTGGAGTGTCGACGGATTTACGCTAGCTGCTGACATGCGAGGAGTGTTTTATCAGCAAACAGTATCAATCCATAAGGAAAATGGATGGTCGCAGCGCCGGCAACAAAGTGCCTGCCAGGCCAAGGGCGAGTCACGGCAGCGCTTGTCACCAGGAGTGATGAGGACGCTTGGGGTTTACACCTCTTGTTTTTCTCCACTTCTTCACATCCCCAGCTGCTGGAAGCATCTTTGTCTTAAAATTCAGATGAGGCTGTTTTCCTAGGAAGAAAAAAAATGCAAAGACCCAGTGGAAACAGTTATAATCTATTTTCCTTGTTTTTTGATCTCAGGAGGGGATTGGATTTTTTAGATATGGCCCCAGCTTGTGGTCAGGGCTGAGCAGCAGCACTGGGGGATGTTCCGACCCATGCTGGGAGGAAAGATCCATCTAGAGAGGCTCTACTCACCTCTCCTTCCTCCCTTTCCCCCTGGTCACCATGAGCTGAACTTGGGTCATCACTGCAGCTGTCCCCATCCCTCCCAAAAGCAGCCCTGTGTAGCAGGATGGGGAAGAAATCGTTTTGCAGGATCCAGGAGCTGACTCAGCTGGAGTTTGCTCTCCAAAGCCATCCCACCTCTATTCTAGTTGGCAATTTTCTTTTTTTCTTCTTTTTTTTTTTTCCCCTCCTTGTTCTTTGAGCAAAATAACCCAGCAGCGACTCACAGAGGAATCACAGTCCCTGCTGGTGGCACGACTGTTTTCTTAAGCCTTATCTTGAAGAAGCAGGCGGGCAGGCGGGAACCCAAGGAGCAGTCGTCTCTACACCGAGCATCTTGCCTCCCCAAGTCGCGCAGTTGTAATCCAGAGGCTTTTATTTCTTTGTACGACACGCTATCAGCATCCGGCAGCTGGGCCCAAAACTGGCTAGCGATGGTAATCGCTTGCCCCAAAATCATCCTCCCGCTTAGGAAGGCAACAGAAGATGTGGTGTCTCTATTAAATCTAACTCGGCTCACATTAAGCGCTTTCCAATGCAATCCAATTAACTCTTAAATTGAATTGTAGTGCTTTGGCTAATATACACCCACACACACTCCCAGGACAGCCCCCCTCCCTGCCCTGATGCATGGGAAGGGAGTTTACCCTTGGTTTAGTCAGATAAAACCCCATTTATTTGCTGCCTTCACTGGCTGCTGCATCCTGCAAAGGTGTGTGGGGATAAAAATCACCACATTTCCCCTTGAGCACCTGAAAATCCCCCGGGGTCTGGATTTGTTAGAGAAAAGAGGGAAAAATGGGATTTTCTTTTTTCCCCTCTGATCTTCCTAAACTGCAGCAGCAATTACTTTTTTTTCTCAGATATGTAAATCTGAGCTTATCCCATCTTCAGAACAATTAAGGAATTGGGCTTAATACTCATCCAGGGAAGTGTTATTTGTTGAGCTGGCGGAAGACTGGGCTGCGGAAGAGGCTGGTGCGCTGCCAGGGGCTCAAAAGCTGCCGTGCTCACCAGTCAAACGAGTTGGCCTGTCCTCAGCCTCCCTCCAGAGTGCTTTACTATCCCCTCCCTGGACAGGGATGGGGTCAGGTTGTGCCATGCAGATTCAGAATCCTCTGGCATACCCTATTTTTGGCCACTTTCGGACCCTCCTGCTTCCCACAGAGGCTTATTGCCAACCCCCACTTCCCCATCTCTCTTTGCTCGGTGATGCTTCTTCTAGAGATGAACTGATTCCAGTTACTCGGATACATCAAAGTGTTTTGGAGCAATTTGTTAAGTAAATACAAAAAACTTGGCCTGAGCAAACACGGGAAGGAGGGGGCTGGCTCACCGGGGTGGATGAAAGACTCTAAAGACAGGGGAAGCTTCAGAGGCTTGGAAATGATGAGGGAAAAAGGAAAAAAAATATTAAAAAATAAATAGCAATTGCCAGGAGTTTCAAAGCTTCCATCATTTCAGATGTGGATTCCCAGCCTTTCATCGCACACCCCTGCAGGAAGGAGAGATGCAGTTATCTCTGGGTGGATTTGAGATAGGAGGTGGAGGGGGGAAAACATCTTCAAATAGTCTTAACTCTGCCCTTGTCTCTGGAGGCAGTAGCAGGGTGATGCTGCCTTCTGTGGGTAGAAATACAGGATGGTGGGTGTCTGAGCAACGTTGGGCTGGGACTAAAGCCTGGGGTAGGTTTTCCAGCCTTTGCTGGTGTTGGCTCAGCCTGGAAAAATTGCGCTTGCACCCAGCAGCAGGCAAGGAAAGTAGCAGCCCAGCGCGAGCCGGCCAAGCGCAGTCCTGTGCATTATTGATGGAGCAGATAATTGCACATTTCTTGACAGCTCTTTGATGAAAAATTGATGGGTGGGATGAGGGAGCGGGGAGTTCCATCGACTTACACCGGCCTCTTTGTTCCTTAACCAACACCGAAGGAGAGGTGGATGCGGGATGCCGCTTCTGGTGGGAGGCATGAGAGCCTCTGTGGGTGCACTGAAAGAGGGACCTGAACTGGGGGATCTGTTCTGGCAGAGCATCTCTTGCCTTAAAACTCTCTAAATTCAATGTGGGGATGAAAGTGGGGTTTGATCAGTGAATTAGTCTCTGCTTAAGGTCAGGAGCTGAAGCCTGATGCCACCCAGTGTATGTCCAAGAAATTAATTGAGCATTGGAAATATCAGAGGAGCATGCTGGGAGGTGGGAGTGTTTCCATACCCACATCCAAGACTTGGAAATGAGGGGCTAGTAACACCAGAGCCACCCAGGTGCACTGGGGCCAGCCACGGGCTGCCACTCGGTCACCTCCTAGGATTTGAGATAGGGCAACCACAACCAAAACTGGGCTGAGGACAACGAGAGGCTGAGGACTCAGAAGGAGACAGGCAGTGATGGCTTTGGAAAAGACAATAGGATGAGCAGTAGTCAAAGGAATACTAAAGGGCAAAAGATGTGGGCAAGGAGGAGCAGAGGTCACTGCCAACACCTGGAATACACAAATCTGGGTGCAGGAGGGTGGTTTTAGGTGCTGAGCTGCTGCAGGGAGGAGTTGCTAAGGGAAGGATTGTGTTGTAGCAACAGATACCAATGTGCCGGGCTGCTGGGAGTCCCCGTGCCACTGAAATCTCTTTGACAGCACATAAAGCCAGCTTCTCCTCATGCTACAAACCCTCAGTATCACCGTAAGTCCACCAGCTGGCAGCTTGGGTGACGGCACGGGGACAAGGTGCTTGGCTGGGGGTGGCGGAGCCACTGGGGAGTTTGTTTGGGGCAGGTAGAGCCTTGGCAACCCACCACAGGCAGGGCTGGCTGCCAGGAGAGGGGTGCTAGAGGGACTGGAGCACCCCAGGAGCACGGATGATGCTGTATTACAGACCCTTCTCCTCCACTGTGAGTTCTGGGGGCAGTGGGTGGGAATGAGGATGTCACCAACGGGAGATGGGAACCCAGAGACTGCCGTTACAGGGACAGCACCCAGTTGGGGTTGCTTTTTCGTCATAGCCACATGATGGCAAAGGTGTTTTGCTCCCAGAGGAAGCCCTCTGGGATCCTGCTCCTCATCCTCATCCTCTGCTCTGCTCTCCTGCCAGCTCCAGCAAGATGTGTCCCTTCCAACAGCTGGTGCTGTGGCCAGTATCCTGCCCAGAAAGCAGCCATTCCCACGTGGGGCAGGAGCACCATTGAACAAGCACAGGTACGGGGAACATGCTAGTTTTGAAGCCCCCTCTTGGCTCCTTCTTCTCCTCTCCATTAGGTTGGTTTCCTCCTTCCTCCATTCTCCTCATGTTTTCCCCAGCAGCTTCTCTTCCTGCCCCACCTTCCTCCTCATCTCATTGAGGCTCCCATCCTTCCCGCATCCCCATCCCCACCAGCACTTGCCTTGCCACCCTGCACCCCACACAGATGCCTGTCTTCTGTGGAGGGTTCCCTGGCCAAGGCTTTGCTGCTGTTTCATTCCAGCAGGAGCAGCTGGCCAAGGGTGTCTCCCTGCTCTCTGATCCACAGGTCCCAGGACATCATCAAGGACCACCAGGAGTCAATGAGTGTTGGTGAGATGAGAGGAGTTGGGAGCAGTAGGGACATTGGGGGACACAGCAGTGTCCTTGAGGCAGATCCAGACTCCCGTGGGGACCAAAACCAGGCTTCTGTCAGCTCTACACTGCTGGTGAGTGAAGGTCTGCAGGGACAGCCCTTGAATTTGTCTGGAGGGGTCTTTATCTTGGGCATGAACCAAGTCCTGGATGAAACAGCTCTTGGGCAGATGAGGAAGAAGGAGCCTTTGGATGCACCTGCTCCCCCCTCTTCTTCCCTCCCTTTTCCCAAGGCTGCATGATGATGCTGCACTCCCTTCCCACACCCCCCCCCCTCCTCTGCAGGCTGCTGGCCAAGGCCAGCCCCAAGGCTGGGAGCGGGGGCCGGGAGAGCTGGAGGCACGTGGCTCCCTCTGGCCAAGGTCCTCACTGCTGGGATCCTCTTCTCAGCCCAGCGTGGCAGGGAGGGATTCAGGAGGGTCAGCCTGAGAAGATGCAAACCCTCAGGGAATTATTTCTCTCCAGCATCACCTAACAAGTTGTTCCCCAGGTTCTCAAAAACCCCAGACTCATCTGCATAAAACATTCATCCTTTTTTTATTCTTCACCACCTCCCTTCTTTTAGAAATCTGTAAAGCCCTGTAAGGCTCAGAGCTTGAGGCTGACCCCCAACTCCAACACTGCTCCACCCCATGTCCTTAGGAGAGTTGTTTTTCCCCAAAGAGGGTGGTAGGAAGAGATGAGGAAGCGGGAGTGGGGTGGTCTGTTGGTCTGTTGGGTGGAGGGAGAGGTGGGTGAATGCAGAGAAGGTTTGGATGGACAGGAGAGAAGGGTGGGTGGTTGGAAAAGGACAGAAGGATGGACAGATGAATGGATGGATGGATGGATGGATGGATGGATGGATGGATGGATGGATGGATGGATGGATGGGTGGATCAATGGATCGATGGATCGATGGGGAAAGAGAGGGATGGATGGTTGCAAGAGGAAGAGAAAAACTGATGTTTCTTAGCTCCTTCGTGGTGGGTCTAACACTCAAGACAAAGCCCCTCAGCTGAGCTCTTAGTGCTGGGGAAAGCCCCGTCTGGCAGTGCGATGCCAGCAGCTCTGCTCTGGGTTGGCAGGAGGTGAACAGCTGCCACCTGGCACTGAAGCGAATGGCGGGGGACCTCCTGTCCCTACGCCAGCATGTCAGCAGCCTAGAGGTGGAGAACAGGCACCTGCGACGCAGCCTGGCTTCGCAGGAGGAACTGGGACACACTCTGCTCACCGACGTGGACTTGGACGTCATGACCCAGGAGGAGCTGCAAGACAGGCTCAGTAAGTGATGGGGAAGGGGGAGGTGGAAACAGGGGGACCCCTCTCTTTGGTACAGCACAGGGGACCATGCCATCCCCTGGCCGGGTGATGAGGACATGGCATGGGCTGTTGCAGCCACTCTCAAACGCAAGCTGGTGGCCAGCACGGCGGAGATGAGGAGGCTGAAAGACCGTGTCCAGCAGCTGCAGAATAAGCTGATCCAGGTACGAATACTGGCAGGAGTGGGCAGGGGCTGCCTGAGAGATGAGGTGGGGGAGAGGAGCAGGGGGGTAAGAGGCATCATGGCACCCCTGTAGCCAAGCAAGTGCCTGAGAGCCCCATGATCCCCACCACGAGGCTCTTCCAGCCCTACAAGTGATGCACTAAGGCTTGAGGTTGAGCCTGGAGGTCCCTGAGGGCTTTTTCCCTTCCTTCGCCTACCAGAAAAACGACCGGGAGAAGGA
Organism: Baryphthengus martii; assembly: GCA_013396935.1. Lineage (NCBI taxonomy): Eukaryota > Metazoa > Chordata > Aves > Coraciiformes > Momotidae > Baryphthengus > Baryphthengus martii. The sequence goes on along the minus strand of VWZK01021832.1, from coordinate 165,683 downwards.
CCTGGTGCTGCTCCAGCGAGCCCACCAGCAGCAGCAAGCTGCACTGAGGAGGTGCCTGGAGAAGATGACCAAGATGAAGGGCTTGGAGGAGACGGTGCGGCAACAAGAGAAGGCGAGTTGGAGGGCATGAGGCTCTGTGGAGCAGATGGGACCTTCTGGCCCATCCTGCCCCTCTATCAGCATGACATGGTCCCAGGACCACGGTGGGTGGGAACATGTGATGGTCACCACAGGCTAGCATGGAGCTGGTGACATGAGGACAGCTCTGCTCTCTTCTGCAGGTGATCGAGGTGATGGAGAGGATGCTGCAGAAGCTCGCTGGTGTGCGAAGGAGAAGTGAGAAGCTGCCAGGTGGGTGCAAGCAGAGATGGGCAACCTCCAAGCTGGGAACCCATATACAGCTGCTGGGCTTCTAACGGTTTGCACCATGGGGTGGGCTGCAGTGGAGGATCAGAGTTGGCCCTGAGCCCTCCAGTGCCCATTCCTGGGTGTGGGGGAGGCAAGGGCTTGCTCCTAGCCCCCATTCCTGCATGGGGGGAGTGTAGGACACATCCCATGGCTTCCCCACCCCATCCCACAGGTGAAGCCCTCTCTGGGGAGGTGTACATGGCACTGCTGGCCGAGAACCGCAGGCTGCGGGAGGAGCTGGCAAGGCCTCTCCACTCCTCGCCCCACATTGTCCTACGGCCTCTAGCCTTGTCGGTGAGACCGGGGAGGGGAGCACAGGTCTGGGACAAGAAGGCAGAGCCGTGGCACCTCAGAAAGCAACGACAGGAGGTAACTGTGCATGCTGGGGGCATCACTGAGGTGGCATCTCTGGCTCCGTGAGATGATACCCGCTCCTGTGGCTTGCTTCCTCTGTGAGCAGTGGGTGGGCAGAGAGGGTAGTCTGTCGTTTCCCGTCTTCTGCTCATCTCGTGGTCCACAGAGTGTTTTTGGGAGCCAGGAGAAGCTATCTCTGCTGGCCAAGCTGGAGGAGGCACAAGCCCGTGGGAGGGTGCTGGAGAAGCAGGTGGGTATCCTCCTCCTGCATCCCACTTGATGACAGGGGGCTTGGGATGGGACGGGGGAAACCACTGGCCCTCTACACCTTGGAGAGAACCAGCCTGATTTGGGTCTGTCCCAGCTGGAGGAGGCGGCAAGAAAGCGGGGACAGGAGAAGCAGGAGCTCGGCACTCGGCTGCTGGAGCAGAAGCATGGTTTCCCCCACATCGCCACCTCGGTGAGCACCCAGGGGGGACCAGGGCCACCCCACTCAGGGGTTGGCAGAAGGAAGGAGGGGGACTCAAAGCCACCCCTCTGCATCTAGGCAGCTGGGGAGAGGGAGGAGGAGGTAGCTGGAGGGTCTCCATGCTCACTCTCACATCAGATGGGAATTGCCTCAGATTCTCTGCAGGATCCTGGGCAAGAGGGATGGGGGGTTGATGGTCCCTAAGGCCTCAGAACACCGCCAGCATCCCAGAATACCCCACAGACAACCCCAGCCCCCCTTACTGCAGCCCTCTCATCCCCAGCTGATGCCCCCCAAATTTCCAGCTCCCTGAGACCTTTTCCCATTGCCCATCAGAAACTGCCGGCGATCTCCACGGCCTCCCCAAGAAGACCCCAGCCCCTGCACCCCTTGCCCTAATCCATTCCAGAGGGACCAAGAAAACCAACGCTGGTGAAGAAGGAGCTGCTGCTTTTTCATATAATGAAATTCCAGAGCAAATCAGAGGCGAAGCAAAACATTAGAGCACGTCGGAGGAGCGTGGTAGCAGTCCCCATCATGGTCCTTTGGGGACCTCCCCCGAGCAGCTGGAGGGGAGCAGCAGCACCCACTCCCCTCACGGTGCCTTGGAGGTTCCAGGGGCAGTGGTGGGGCTGGGGCTGCTCAAGTTTATCTCCTCTGTGGCGTAAGCGCAACCTTGAACGAGATGGAGCGAAGGAAGGCATGGGCCAAGCCAAGGCTGTGGCCGTGAAAGCATCTCAGCTGTTCCCCAGATCACAGCCTCGGGCTGTAAGGAGCTAAAAGCACCTGCCAGGCTGTCGGGGATGTCCCACAAACTGGGACCAGTTGGGTGTCACCCTCCTCACTCCTGAGATTCGAGCGGCCGTAAGGTCAAGTAGATGGGTTTGTCTGGGATCAGGATAAGATCGAACTTGGTCCCTACTTCCACTGCTCTCATGGTTTCAATCTTGAAGTTCTCCAGGATCTGGGATGGAGGAGGAAAAAAGAGGATGGAAAATGCTGGAGGTACCAATCCCTGTGTGCCACCTCTCCAGTCCCTTTCAGCACCAAGTCCCCAGCGTCCGTAGCAGCGGGATGCTCACCTGCATGAGGAAGAGCTGCATCTCCAGCTCGGCGATCCGGCGCCCCAGACACTGGCGGGGTCCGAAACCAAAACTCAGCCCCTTGAAGTGTTTGGGGCCAGCTGCCAACCAACGCTGGGGGATGAACTGTTCCGGCTTGGGGAAGACCTCAGGATCCCGCCCCATGGCGTAGAGACCAACCTGCACCAATGTCTGTGGGGAAGGATCAGCCCTTTGGGTCTGGGCTCCCCACAGGAGCTTCACCAGAGGGGTGCAGGAAGGCGGAGCACGGATGGGATCCAGCCTCATGGCTGTTCCCCACCACGTCAACCACCCATGGCCCAGGTCCCACCTCCACCCAGAACCCCACGTGAAGCAGTGGCTACGTTCACCTTTGGGGGGATGCGGTAGTCCTGGAGGATGACCTCTTGTGCGGTATACCTCTGCAGGGTCACCGCCACTGGGTGCAGCCTGGGGGGAAACAGGTCTCACACAGCTGATTGTGGGGACAGCCTGGCCCACCCATGTCCCACCTCAATGCACGACATCCCAGCAAGCGCCAGTGATTTGGGGAGGGAAGGGGCTGGGGCTGGTCCTCCTCACCTGAGTGTCTCCTTGATTGCAGCTTTGAGCAGCCGGATGGTTTTCAGCATCTTCACCCTGTCCCCCGCTGCTTCCCGCTTGGCAGCCAGGACCTCTGCCCGCAGCTGCTCCTGGATCCCCGGGGACCGCGCCAGCTCAAACATGGCCCACTGCAGTGTCATGGAGGTCTGGAGCGGGCCAGGGGAGCAAAGATCAACATCAGTCAGGACTTTCTCCCTGCCCGAGCACCCTGCCTGCTCTTTACCGTGTCCACCCCGCCTGCCATCATCTCAGTGATGCTGGCCCTGATGTCATCCAAGGGCAGTTTATCCTGCATGATGAGGTTACAGAGGATGCCCATGTACTCTTTGGTGCTCTTGCGTCGCAGTCGCAGGTCCCGGTAGACATTTTGTATGCATTTGTCCGCTGAGGAGACATGAGGACACAGTGTGGCCTTCCTCCCCCAGTGCTGTGGTGGAGGAAGGCAGCAGATGTGACACCTTGGGACATCACTGTCCCATGCTGGTGGCTTTTCCATGGAAGCTGCTCTTGTGGCCACTTAGTACTACGGTCCCCTGCAGTGACTGGGAGGGCACAAATGGTGAGAGGCAAGGGTGCCCCAGGGGGGATGCCTTGCAGGAGGGTTGTTCCAGGTGCCAAAAGCTCTCTGAGGCTGCAAGCCCCTCTGGGAAACCTGCTCGCATCAACATGATGCCCATCATCTGCCCTTCATCGCTGCTGGATGCTTCCTCACTGTTTCATCACACAAGCTCCAGCCTCCCTGGCCTTGGTGGCCCTGTGTGGGGTGGCTAGACCCAGGAGAAGGTCTCCACGCTGTTGAGATAAGGCTGCACTATGGAGCCAAATCCTCAGAAGGGCCTTGGGTGACACGGGTTGAAGCGGTCAAGAGGAGCACTCACCCTGGGAGAAGATGGCATCCCAGGCCCGGACGTGGTCCTGCCACGTCTTGGCATTGAGGTGGCGGAGGAGGGTAGGTGGCAGGTAAAGCATGGGTGAGGTGGTGTGGAACATCAGTGTTACGGCGTCAATGAAGCGCTGTGCCTCGGGGTCCACGAAGTCCTGCAGCAGACCCAGCCGCTCCCCATACAGCACGTGGCACACGGCTGCAATCACAGCACCTGTGAGGGGACCTGGCCAACAGAGACTTTGTCCTTGTCCCCTCCACCCTCCCTTAGCCGACTCCAGCCTTTCCATGGCTATGGAGACCTGTCTTGGCCTCCTCCTTGTTCCTAGCATCATGGGGCCATGAAGGCACCCCTTTCTGGGTAGGGTCGGCAACACGTTGATGACCAGGAGATGATGAACTCAACACTATTTCATCAACAGCATCGAGTTGTTCTCTGCTTGTCCCTCTAGGCCCTCCAGTTCTGGAGGAGAAACTTCTTTGCCCATCTCCAAGGATGAAGCTGGGCGAAACATAGCGTTTGTCCAGCTGGAGTACCCTGCAAAAGGGTGTTTCAGGGTGGGGGGCACATGTCTTGCCCCTGACACTCACACTCCAGGGCAAAGCGGAAGAGCTCATGGGTGAAGTCAGCTGTCCAGTGCTCTCGGCCACTCTTCCCCACCTGGGCTCGTGCCCGCTGCACAAAGTCTTCACCCACCTCGCTCAGCAGAGGCACAAAACCCTCCACCACTTGCGGTGATAGCACCTCCTTGTTCAGCATCAGGCGGTCCAAGCGCCAGGCCTCTCCCGTCCTGCGAGACATCAAAGGAGGGGGGGGGCAGAGGTGTTCTTCCCATCCACCCCCTCCCTGGAGGATGTCACCCCCCCAAAGCACGGGGACAGCCAACATCTCTGTCACCCCCCCGACGCTCCAGCTCCTCACCGCCTCATGTGCTGGGCGATAGGACCTGGAAGCCCCTTTTTGATGCCACCCCACCGGCCCCCCTGACTCACTTGAGGAGCACGCCATAGGGCTTGTTGCGATAGTCACGATAAGCCACCCAGGGGGGCACGCTGAAGCGCTCCGGCAGTGTCCCCTCAGCCTGGAAGAGGGTGGCAGCATCCCGCGGGCTGATGATATTCACACTCTCGTATACACCCAGCTTCTCCCTGCCGGGGAGACGAGGGTGTCAGCCTCATATCCTGACCCCCACCTACAGCTCCTCACCTCCCCAGATCAACCACCTTGGCCTTCAGCACCCTCAAATCAACCACCCTACCCCTTGCACCCCCTAAAATCCTGCCTGCAGTTCCCATCCCAGGGGATGCAGCAGCTCAGCAGTAGGATCAAGCCACCAGGCACAGTGGGGGAGGCTGGATCTGGCCCCCTCCCTTCCCCTCTCTGCCTGGGGGTGTCAGCTCCAGAGCTTTGGGGATCATGAGGGGCAGGGCCTCTCTCCATTCTTGCCACTCTCTCTTTCTGAAATTCCACATCCACAAGGCATAAACAGGTCTCTCCTCTAGCCCCTCACCATGGCCGGTACTGCGCTGGCAGCAAACCCACCCATTTTCCCCCCTTCTTGCCTGGAGTAGAACCGGGAATAGCAGCATCCCAGATTGGAAAGGCTGCCAGAGCTGAGGATCAGCTGGGGGGATGCCAGGACCAGACGCTGCCTCACCTGTAAATGGGCCCGAACTGCTGGAACTTGCGAGTCATGATGTGATGGACGTTGTGGAAGCCATCCTCCTGCCAGAAGCGGTAGAGGTTGAGCCAGCCGGCTCGCCAGTCACCAGGCAACTGGTTGAAGGGTCGAGGAGTTGGTGAGATGGGGGTAGGAGCTCCCCCAGCCCAGCGGCATCCCCCAGTTCGGGCAGGGAGACATCCCAGCAAGGCGCCTGGTTTGGGCACAGCCCGGGCGAGCATGGGAGCGGGTGACAGGAAGGGAGGCGAGGGTGGCCTCGTTCTTATCCCCCAGCTGGCCTCGCTCAAGGCGAGATGCTCTCGCCGCCTCTTGATGAGTCATGGTCACCCCAGGGCTGAGGACAGGCGCCAAGAAGAAATTGGGGTATGGGGCAGCACAAAGGGCTTAGAAGAGCAGGGTCCCCTCCCAGCCTTTTCAGAGAAGGGTTTGGCAGGTGACGAACAGGTCTTGAGCAGAGTGGGGTGACAATGGGTGATGCTGGTAGGTGGCTCGTGCAACCCCCAGAAAAAAAGAGCAGAAAATGAAACCCCAGCTGTCAAGGGGAGAAACGGTTTGTCTGCAAAAGAAGTAATAAAAATGGATAAAATAAAGTGGGCTAGACTTAAAAAAGCTCAGACCTGGTGTGACATGGCAGGAGGGGACAGCCTTGGAGACTGTCTGGCCATTGCCGAGGGCATCTCACCAGGGCAGGGGGTGCTGAGGGTCACAGGTCCCACGCTCTCCTGCTCCGCAGCATCATCAGGAATCCCAAACACCCCTCCCTGCCACGAAGGAGGGACTTTTCGGGGTGTCATGGCCCCCCCACTGAGATGGGGACAAAGGTCTCCACCGCTAAGTGTGGTAGTAGCTACTTCCCCTTGTTCCCAGGCCCAGTAACACCCACCCATGAACAGTTAGTAGTGGGTCATGGGATACTTAATAGGGAGGGCGATCTCTAGGGGAGTGTCCCTGGACTTTCTCTGGGGATAACACTCCTCGGCTTTGAAAGCCTGAAAGCGGAGGAGGAGCTCAAGGAGGGCTCTGCTGGGCTTATTCTTGTTTTAAACCTTCCTCAGTTTTTTCTTTTCCCCGGGAACTGGGAGGTTGAACGAGGCAGCCGAGGATACTGAGCCGGACTGGGCGGCAGCTGCCGGAACGGCGGCGGGCACCGGGGGGCGCGCCTGCCCCGTCTGTGCTGCCACCGGCCTGGGGAACAATCACCCGCCCGTCCCCTCCCTCACTCCTGACACCGGCAGCCCGGCCCCTGCCAGCCACAGGCTCTGTCCCCGCCTGCTCCATGCTCCCTGTCCCCTCCCAAAGCAGATCTGTCCCATCCTGAGCCACAGTCCCTATCCCCTCTCAGAGCACAGGGTCTGTCCCCTCTTGTACCAGACATCGCTTGTCCCAGCTGTCACCATCTGCACGAAGATACCCGCCCTGGGTGAGTACCCATCAGCTTGGTGAGCACCCTAGAGCGGCCCCACACCCCAGGGACATGGTCACACTGTGCCATTCTCAGTGTCCTTCACCTCCGCACTGTGCCTGTCCTGGGTGGGCTCAGGAACTCACGCGGTTGGGGGGCTCCAATAGAAAGCGTGGAAGGTAGGGTGTTAGGAACCGAGTCGAGAAGGTGCTCAGAAACCCACAGCTTCACTCTTTCCGCAGCCAGCAGAAATTGCAGTGGGGACGGTGCTCTGACAGCTTTTTGCTGATGGCTTCACCCTTGATGAGAAAAGCAGGTGGGGCACATGGATGGGAGGAGGCGTTTCCCTTGCCACCCCCGTAGAAACTCACCCACAAAGCCCTTGTGACTCACCCATATCACCTACAATTTTCATATGAGTCTCTGTCCCACCTCTTTGCGCACACACACGCGCACACACACACACACAGTGGCATTTTCCCTATGTCATCTATGCTTGGGGACAAGAAGGAGTTTCCTCCCCCAGAGAGGTGATGTTTGTGGGAGTCATGCTCTCACTTTCCATCCGCGGGACTTTCCTGGCGTGTGTCACTGAGCGGAGTGACAAACTGACTAACCCCTTTACCCCTTCCCCTGGTAAATCACACCTCTGAGAGGCTGCTGAGAACCCCCTGGCTTTCTGCTCTGCAGCATAAAACCTCACTGAGCTCCCCAACCCCAGCAAAACCCCAACCAACCTCCCCAGGGTATTTCCTCCTTGGGCTGGGACCTGTTGGAGTGGGGCCAGAGGAGGCCACAAAAATGACCCAAGGGCTGGAACCTCTCTGCTGTGAGACCAGGCTGAGAGAGCTGGGGTTGTTCAACCTGGAGAAGGGAAGGCTCCAAGCAGACCTTGTTGAGGCCTTTCAGGACTTCAAGGGGTCTGTCAGAAAGATTGGGACAGATTTTTGAGCAGGGCCTGTTGGGACAGGACAAGGGGCGATGGTTTTAAACTAAAAGAGGGAGATTTAGGCCAGAGAGAAGGAAGAATTTTTTGACACTGAGGGTGGTGAGACCCCAGCCCAGGTTGCCCAGAGAGTTGATTGGTGCCCCCATAGAGAGAGAAGGAGATGACCCTGCACATGTTGGGCAGTATCCTCGAGGCACTCATGCCATAGGGTGCTCAAGGAGCTGCCAGGAACACCAAGGGCAGCTCATGGGGAGGATGGACCCAGACAGGACAAGATTTAATCTGAAAGAGGGGCAATTCCAGCTCATTTTTTAACATCTTGTTCCATTAAAATGAATCTCCTCTTACTAATTTATTGTGCGCAGCCCCAGACCTAAAACTTACCGGGCTGCTGCCTGGTTTTTTGGATCTCCATCAAGCTGGGAGGGGGTCTCTCACCCTGATGGGATGTGTTCTTTGGCTGCAATCGTTCCTTGTGGATCTCAGGATGGAAATTCATAGCTGGAGGGGGAAAAACTTTTGTGTGTGCAGCTGCAGGGAGGAAGAGGAGTGTGGCCACGTGGGAGGAAGGCACGCTGGCTTATCCCGTGTTTAACTTCCTCCAGCGTCTCCTGGGTCATCTCATTTCTAGTAAGTGGCTGGATTTCCCACTTGCATCACTCACCACAGCTAGGCCTGACCTGCCTCAGTGATGTAGCACCACCCACATCATGTCCCCCAGCAAGGACCATGGGCAAGAGGAGCCCACAGTCACACATGGACAGACAGATGCAAGGTCGAGGCTGGTTAAATTCTGAGGTCCTCAGGGACCCAACACCCATGGGAGAGCTGGCCCAGGGGTGGCAGCGTGTGGAAGTGCTGCTGGGCCAGCTCCACCTTGAAAGAACCAAGATAGTCTGAGCTCCAGACAAGATGTAAGATAAGAAACACACTCAGATGGCTCAGGTTGGCCCTCTCCAGGGGACAAGAAGGATGGAAGATGTGGCTGGGATCTCCATCCTTGAGATCTCGATTGCAGGCTCCTTTTGGATTTGCTCTGTACCGCCACCCCACCACAAAAAGCTGCCCAGTGGGATGCTGTGGCTGGAGACAGCATCTTGAAGGAGCCTACAGTCGGTGGGAGCACTGCATGGAGCAAGCAGGCAGCTATTGTGGGATTTCTCACCAGCTCTTGCATCTGATTTAGATGGCTACAGGATTTCCTGGGTCTATTGTACTGCCCAGCAAACCCTCCTCCCAGAGAAGCCTCCAAGGCCCCTGGCGAGGCTAGAGGCAGAAATAGCACCCGCAGACAGGGCTGGGGAAAAAAATAAAATCAAACACTCTTGAGGCTTTTGTTTTGCTCCTGTGCCAGAGGAAGCCTGGAGAAGCTGCTGCCGTACCTGACCTTCCTGTGCGTGCCCACTCCCATTGAAACAAGGCTCCCAAAATAACTCCCTCAAACAATGTGACCATAGTTTCAGCTTTCTCCTCCGCATCCCCGAAGCCCATGAGAAACCACAGCATATGGGTTTCGACTCATTGCCTTTATAGGAAATAGCCGTCAGCCAGGGAAATGTGGCCCAGAATAAAATGCAGCCCAAAATGGTCAAGCTTTGTTGCTTTTCTAAACTAAGCAAAAAGCTCCATCCTTTGTCCTGGTTTGTCTCCAGGGAGCAGGGATGTGGTCCCAGTTGCAAAGGCTGGGGAAGGAGGTGCTACTGCAGCCCCTCTGCGAGTCTGTGGGGTCTGTGTTACCCAGGGAGCCAAGGCTGTCCCTGTGGCACTCGGTCCCCTGCTCTCAGCCTGCTTCTCAGGCAAGAAAGCGGAGCTGGGGGAGCCAAGGTGGTGTTATCTCAACCCTGCACCTCGCAACGCCACAGACCATCACTTCCACCCTGCTCCTGGGGCAGGGGGGAGGTGTCCAGCATCGGCTCAAGGAGCCACTAAACACTTTGGTATGACTGGGGTTTTAGGAAGGATTTTTAGAGCTTTGGTGAACCAACGCGTGGCAGCGCTAGAGCTGGAAATACAAACATCTCAGCGTCCGCATACGGCAGACAAGCGGTAAGGCCTGGGTGCCGGGTTTCTCTCCCTCCCCATGCTGGGCGAGCTCGCCACCTCCTCCCACTGCAGAGAACGGACTGCCAGAAATCACACTTCTTGTTTTAGCTCTGGCGAAACCCGCCTGCCTTGCAGGCTCGCTTCTCCTTTACGTCAAGATGCCGCTGCCACATATGCTGCTGGTGCCAACGGGAAGTTTTCTGCCAACCCCAGTGCAAAGAAAGAAATGTAGCAGGGGAGACTTTTGCTTTCATCTGCCAACACACCCTCACCACCCTGCCTCCTCCAGCAGATAGGGGACCTGCAAAACCCTCCTGCTCCTAGGGTACAAAAGTGCCCATCACCGCCATCCCCATGCCCCAGAGTTGGTCCCCATCACCATCGAGCTCCTCGGTGCATCGCTGCGTACCAGAGCTGGAGCTCGGGGGAGCTCCCACCTAACCGCTAATGCCTCAATATTTTCCAACGCTACCTGCAGGAACAGGCCTGGAAAGACCTGGGCAGGGGTTTAGGTGAAGCCGTGACCCTTTGAAAGCCCTGTCAAAGGGGGCTGACAGGTATGCTGGGCTTCACAATCCCCCTCTGCCTTTGTGCCAAGGTGCTTTGATGAGAGCACGTTTGAAAGAGAGGGAGGAATTGTTCTCTCCTCCTTTTCTTGGCACCTTTTAATAGCTTGGATTCCTAGTCCCTGCTTCCCTCCATCACAAGTCTGGCCTTTTTTGCCCTCTCCGGCTGACAACCATCAGCTCACTTTTCCCCAGAACCAGCAAAAAA
>VWZK01021832.1:113399-155007 GCA_013396935.1 Baryphthengus martii | reverse complement strand
AAAAAAAAAAAAAAAAAAAAAAAGAGCCGGGGGTTCAGCCCTACTCCAGGGGCTGTCAGCTGGGCACTTATTCCTAAGAGCCATTCCCACCTCAAAGTCCAGGATGCACACCCCTTGGCTCACAGCGAGTAACCCGGCACTCATCTGGCAATTTTCTTTATTTCAACAATCACATTCTCACTTTGGTCACAGCTCTGAAAGGTTAGGTTTTTTTGGTAGCTGTTGCAGTGTTTTGTTTTTTTCCTCTTCCCTACTCTGAACTCACTCTGTAGAATATTATAAAATTATACAAGTACAGTAATTACCAGCCAATAATAAATAGGTATTTGTTAGTTCACAAAGTTAAAGTGCTTTGAGGAGGGATGTAAGAAGCTCTATCCTAGATCCAGGGGGAGTATCTCAGAAACGTAGTGCAGTACAAAGCTCTAGCCCATTGTCCATAGTCTGTGGTGGTCACAAGAAGCCCCCCAGCCAAAAAAAAAAAAAAACAAACCAAAAAAAAAGACTCCCTCGGGCCCTCCTGAGTGTCTCTGAGCAGGCACGAAGCAGGAGTTAGGCTGCTATGACAGATTATTGGAAGCATGAGATTCACTGCCCACTCTGTTACATGGCCCGAGGCTGGAGGGCTGGGAAAGGTTTGGACAAGGTGTGGGATGGTCCCTCGCCCACAGGCACAGGGAAAACATCCCATTTTTCACAGTTTAGTCTTGCTCGGAGACCTCCAAAACCCAAGGGAAGCTCCTACCCTGTCCCCTCCCTGCGAGGGAGAGGGGCAGATCTGGTGGGGACAGCCATGGCCCCCCCAAGCCTGTAGGCATTGCCCTGAGATCAGCTTCCTGCTGCCTCTTTCCCTGAGGAAGCCCGGTTCTAGGAGCAGGAGCTGCCTGCTGCCCACAGGCAAATGCCCTTAGCTGCCTGCAGGGTATTTGTGCGTTTAAAACTTCTTCCCAGGGCCTCACGGGTTTGGTTTGGGCTCTGCTTCCACCTTTCCTTCATGTCGCCTTCGGTCTGTCCTGCCCCACGCCCCCAATCTAGTCAACTTCCAAGGCTTTTCCATGCAAAATGCTAAATCCGTGCCTGCCCTTGCAGGCTTCCAGTGTTACTTCCCAATTCTCCCTCTCCTCTCACAGCTGCAAAAAACACCACCAACCCAAATAAACCAAACCCTAAGCCCCTTCCAGAGCCCAATTCTTCACAGCAGAAGGGGACTCTCATGTGACACTGGGAGTGTTCCCAGCTGGCTCGCCAACCCTGGCAGAAATTAGCCACTGAAAAAACTCTGGAGGCATCAGTCCATGCTCAGAACAAAGCACAGATCAACCAGTTCAAACGGCCGAGGGCTGGCTCCTCCTCTTCATCACATGCACGTTCCCAACGAGAGGAGTCGCGGTGCCCTGAGGATCAGTGCATGCACATCAGCAGAAGTCCCCGGAATGTCCACACCCAGGGTAGGCCCAGGATGGAAATCAACACAGAGCCACCAGCATGGGCTCAGAGAGAGGCTCACCCCACTCCCTCCAGGCTGCTGGGTCCAGCAAACGTCCCCCACATTCCCCTTCCTTCCGTGTTCCCAAGTCCTGCAGTTGCACCTTTCTTGTCGGGACTCTTTCACCAAAGCCAAAGATGAAGGGGTTGCTGCCCAGGATCCCCTTTAGGGGACAGTCCAAGATTAATGTCCAAGGAGTGACTGAAGAGAATGAGGCTCTTGCCTCAGGAGAGGACAGCAAGTGCAGAAAGAGTGGCAGCAGCCAGGGTGGTGGGAACACAGTCCTGTCATGTTCAGTGGAAAAGCTCCACCAACAGCACCATGAGGAGAAGCTGCAGCCACGAGCCAAAGGTCATGGTGGCCTGGCCCTTCTGGGACATGAACCTGAGCTGGTTGACCAGGCGCTCCTTCACCAGAGCCTGCTTGAAGCCATCCTCCTCCGAGATGCAGACGTAGTGGCCATAGTGAACATGGCTCACATTTTGGATGAAGTGGAAACAGTCCTGCTGGGGGTGGGTGGTGTTGCAGGTCTTGATGAGGCTGTCGTTGTGGTACCAGTTGTAGCTGGCATAGTGGGACTCAATAGGGCAGTTGAGGTAGTAGCGGGAGAACGGGACGACTGTGATGTTCTGAAAGTCATCTACTGAAAGAGATTGAGAAGCTGGGGATGAGACAGTCATGTCCAGGAACCATGGATTCCCCCCCAAGCATGGAGAGGAGAACAGTTGGGTTAATGGGGACAAGTTTTAAAGCCGTTTATCAACAATAGCAGGGCCTGACCCATGCCTGGTGAAATCCATGGGACTTTTACAGTATTATTGTGGTTGGAAAAGACCTTTCAGATCATCCAGTCCAACCATTAACCAAACACTGCCAGGTCACCACTAAACCATGTTCCTCAGCACCGTATCTCCACAACTTTGAAACTCCTCAGGGGAGGGCCTAGGCCAGGCCTTAACAACCCTTACAGAGTAGAATATGTTCCTCAGGTTCAACCTAAACCTCCCCTGGTGCAACTTGAGGCCATTTCCATTTTTTCTGGTNAAAAAAAAAAAAAAAAAAAAATCACAGCCCACCCCGCTACTTCAGAGTTTGGTAGATGGCAAATGTAAGACCCGGCAGTTCACTGCAATCAAGTGCTTTAAACAGCATCAGAACTACGCACATTTCTAGCAGCAAAAGAGGGGCTGGGTGCCCAAACCTCAGTAATCTCTCCAGAGCACGGGTGTTGCAGGAGGGAGGCACAGTTTTAGGGGACAGCACAGACGTCTGCCTGGACACAACGGGCTCACTTCTCACTGTGACTAGAAAATAGCCTCAGAACCAGGTGCAGCCCTGGCCAGGAAGGGGAAATACCCCAGGTCTGAGCAGTTCTCACATGAAAGCAACCAGCTGAAGGTGTTGGAGAAAGTGAGAGGCATCGGCACCACGTACCGGTTCAGATAAACTGACTGGCATGTCCCATTGGACCACCCACAGTAGGGGTCCCTCGCCAGCAAGCAGCTGTCGCAGTTGTTGCGATACACCCTGCACATGTCCATGGGGATCTCCACAACTTTACTTGTTGAGCCAACGTAGAGCATCACCTGCAGGAGGAAAGCAGAGGGGCTGATCACCTTGGCACTGGTGTCCCAGGGTCACCTTCTGAGGGTCTAGCACTTCTTCTGCAGTTTTGCTGCGATACTGGGGAGGGGATTTCACCCAGGGAGCAAACAGCCATGTTCTCCCCTCACCTCCAGAGGAGAGGAGTGCCCAAAAAGCTCCATTGCTCACTGACCGTACAGAGAGTTACTCAGGAGTGGGGCCATCAGCCCAGTTGTTAGGATTCAGCAAAGCTCACTGCGAGGCCCCCACAAACACACCCAGAGGCTACTTCCAGATTGAGGGGCTGTCATTAAATCACCAGTCCCTGCCTCCCCTGCTGCTTACTTTTAAATTTACACAACAAGCCACTGAGTTTTCCTTTCTACAGAGCAGGCAGACCCACCCTCTTGTGGTCCAGGATCATGGACTGGATTGGGTCCTTCTTTGGGAAGACCTGGAGCTCCATGATGTTCTGCACCCCATCTGGCAGCTCCACGATCTTGTGGATAGATCCTTTGTCTAGAAAGAAATTGGGGAGACACCCAATGAAGCACATTGAGAGCAGAAGGCCAAAGCAGAGGGGCTGAAGGCAGGGGTGGGGAAGGCAGGCAAAGAAGCAGCTCTGCCTCCAGCCCTCACTGTGGCAGACAATACCCACTTGGTTTGACTGAATTCCTAAAATTGGCCACCCAGAGAAGACAGGACCTTTCTCCAAAGGAGACTGCTTGCTCTGCTAGGATTTCGACCCCCAGACAAGAGCATTTCCCACAGCAGCAACTTGTCATCATTCTCCCAGCTCAGAGCCATGAGGAACCCATTTCCCATCGCCCTTTGGAACTCAGCTGTGCTTGCTTTGATCAGTCTCAGTGAGAACATCCAACCGCTCTCCAGCTCCGCCTGGCTTTGATCGCTGCTCTGTTCTGGTGTGAGCCTCATCTCACTGCTTGCCTGAGGCTGAAACCTGGGGCTTTCTCTGTTTTTCTAATTAAATTGACTCTCCACTCTAGTTACACAACTCCAAACTGGTAATTTAAGAAAATGAGTCAATTTGGCAGAGGAATGGAAAGACAGATCCTGAGGGAACCGGGTTCAGGAATCATTGAATCATTTTGGTTGGAAAAGACCTTTAAGATCACCCAGTCCAACCATTAACCCAGCACTGCCAGGTCACCACTAAACCATGTCCGTCAGCACCACATCTGCTCCTTTCAGGGAGTTGTCAAGGGCAAGGTGGTCTCCCCTGAGCCTCCTGTTCTCCAGGCTGAACGATCCCAGGTCCCCTAGCCACTTTTCGCCAGACTTGTGCTCTAGACCCTTCCCCAGCCTCTCAATGTCCTTCTTGGAGCAAGGGACCCAAAACTGAAGGCAGGATTCAAGGGCTGGCCGCACTAGTGCCCAGTACAGGGGTCCTGCTGGCCACACTATTTCCTCATTGTTTACTCTCTTTTCAGCACTTGCCCAGTTTCCTCTTCCCCACCATCAACAAGAGAGAGGTGAAAGATGTGACCCCAGGTCAGGCAAGGATTAGGACCCCCCAGGTGCTGGGGGTTGGTCCTTGCCAACTCAGCCACCCTAGTAAGGGTAGGCAGCTGCCCTGCCAAGCCCTGCATCCTGGAGCAAGGCGTTAGCTGTGTTTAAGCTAAGGCTTTAGGCAAGATAAGAACTTTCTGAGCATGTGTGGGCCCTAATCCGGCCACCTATGGAGAGCTGTCTGCAGTTTTTTAATCAGAGATTACGAAACAAAACCTCCAGAAAGTCCCTCCACAAGGGCTCGAAAACAAATCCCAGCACGTTGAGGAGAAAGGGAAGAGCAGAGCTGTAGGGAGCGAGCCTGGGGTGGTAGGCAGTAAAGAGAGGGAAGCACCGGATTTGAGACCTTTGCACCTTTCTGGGCAGAAGTAGCCATGTCTCACGGGAAGTCAGGCTGCTCCCTGACTGAGCTCACCAACCTTTTGCTCTCCATCCCATCCACCTTGCAGCTGAATTGCCCTGGTCCAGCTCTGCAGAATCTCCAGCTGCCTCAGGACCCACAATGAGCTGTCTGGGTCTCCAGCCAGAAGCATTGGCTTTGCAGGGAAGCCTGCACTGCTGCACTGGAGCGAGCAGGGACAGAAGATGACCTGGAGAGACCTGTGCTACCCCTCCCTCATCCTAGAAGCTCTTGGCCTGAGACCTACCACAAGCTGAAGCAGCCCAGCTGGGTAAACCCCATGTGCTGAGATCCTGTTTTCAGTCTGTCTTTGCCTACGCAGCCAAACTGGACGTGTATTGAGCTGTACCGGGTCGTGGCAGCTCTTTTCTGCTTGACAAACACATGGCATGCTGGGAATGCAGCCCCTCACTGTGCTCTGCACTCGGAATCTCATCTGCTTCTCTTGGGTTCCATGCCCTCAAGGGGAAAGAAAATTCTGGGGTGTTCCCAGTACCTGTTGCCAGATAAAGCACGTTGTAGCGGTGTCCGTCACCCGCAGACACCTCGTGTACCCCGATCTTCTGGTAGCGGTGCTTGTTGTGAAACAAGGGGCTCTTGGTGGGAGAGAGGGGCTCCACCCGGTCCTCCACCTCCGGGTGACTGTCGGCTATCTTGAAGGTCTCGCTCGGGGTGTGCTGTCCAGAGGAAACGCACTGCAGCAAGAGGGGTAAAAAAGCCACCATCAGACAAGTGCCCGAGGATGAGGCTCAGGGGCAGGAGAGCACAGCAGGGCATGGCATGGATACCTCAGCCCAGAGGAGGATGTCAAGGTGTGTAAAAGCCCATCTCCCCTTGCTCCCTGTGGAGATGTTGGACCTTATCCAGCCTCCTTTTGTTTCTGGCAACAAAGCTTGGATCCTTCCTGCAGCATCCACAACCTTCCCAGCTGCCCCAACTCACACCTGACTACTGTGACCAGCAATCCTGGCCTCAGGAGGCCTCTCTACTTCACATGGGCATCTTTTATTGCTCACTCACCTGTCCAGGCTTGATCTCTGGGTTGGGACCATTATAGCCTTTGAGTTTGGATGTCTGAAACACGGTGTTGATGTCCCCAAAGGAATAGACACAAACGGCAGAGCTTCCCCTACGGGCAACGAGACAAAGGGAGGGTCAGGGAGACATTGTCCTCTACCCCTATGGCTGGGGCACGGTTGTGTGCATCATGCCTTCACTGACCACATCCACTCCAGCTGTTTTCTATCCACATGCCTGCCAGAGAGACTGAAGGGCTGAGGGAAAGGATATGGCCCAAAGGACAGGTCAAAGCCCCTCACCATGTGTTTGTGAAGAGCCCGTAGACTTTGGAGTGCCGCCAGTTCCTCGCAGGGACAAAGAAGACATCTTGCAACCAGTTGAAGTTGCCCTTAGTGACTGGGTCAACACAGATTAAGCTGGCCTTCAGGAAGGTGGTCCACTTGGAAGCAGAGAGTGAACTGGTTCCCCCTTTATCTTCCTGAGGGAGAGGGAAAGGAAGCAGTCAGGGTTTGGCAGAGAAGAACACCAAGTCGCCCCCTTGTTCATCATCTTGGATGGAAACTGGGGAATGCTCCAGAGGTGACGCTGGTCACTGCAGCAATCACATACCTCTCTAACATCCCAGTGAGACTGCGCTTTCTCCCCACTGCAGGCAAAGTGGGAGCCAGAGGATGGGAAGGCCAAAGGATATGGCAGAATTGAGGCAGAGGGGCCAAATCCTGTGCTGATAACACCAGGCAATCTGGCATGTCCGTTTGCCACCCCTATTACACTCTTGCCTCCCCACTGTACACTATTCCTGTGATACCTTACACAGCTGGGCCACTCGGGAGATGTTTCTAGGAGCCTCGGGACTCTTATCTGGGTTGTCTTCACGGAAGAAGTAGTAGATCTTGTCCTGGTGAGGCTCTTCATGCCTTAACGTGATGGCTTTGACAAACTGAGGGTCTGAAAAGGGAAGTGAGCCATCAGAAAAACCTCACCTGAACACAAGTTTTGTCTGAAAAGCCACCAGTGGGCACCAAACCAGCATCACTAGTGAACCACTCACCCTCGGACAAGGTGAGGAGATGCAAACACTGTTTGTGCTCCAGGCACAGCACAGGTCCAAGCCCACCCTCTACACCTGACTGGTGTGTCGCACTAACAACCGCTCTTCACGTGCCACCTTCCCAGTGGGTTCCCCTTCCTCTCCCTCCTGCCCAACTCTACGCACTCGTTCTCTTGAGAGCCAAGTCTCCAGAGCATGGAGAAGCCTCGGCTGCTTAGCAGCAGAGGAAACTCACTCACTCTTCTTGTGCAGGGAGCTGTAAGCATCCAGAAAGGCTTCCTCAGGGGAACAAATGCTCCGCTGTTTGTGTTGGCAGCGGAAAACCCGACGATGCTCTTTCTGTAATTACACCAGTGCCACAAAGGGCATACCCAGCAGCAGCAAGGTCCCTCTGAGCATCATTAGTCGGTGTCCCCATGGCAAGGTGCTCCATGTATGTGTGGGATTGACCTCATGGCTCTTGGTCTATGAGGTTTGTTTGACGGTGCCTTGGTTTTCCTTGGTTTTCCCCCTCTACTGCCCTGCAGGAACAAGTCCAGCTTTGCCCTGGTGTCATTTGGATTTGATTTTCTCTTTGGCCAGGGGTTCAATAATCTCCCATTCCCCAGTGGCTTGGTGGAAGGTTATGTAATAATCTTGTGGAAATCAAGAAGGGTCTTTTCTCTCTGTTCTCCACCTTGTCTCATGCACAGTCCAACAAGTTCTTGCCTCAGGGTCTCACCCTGGCTGAGGATTTGGAAAGAGTCACTGCCAAGAGTGGAAGTCATTCTTCCCACTTCCACCACCACACAGCAGCTGACTGGCACCTTTACACAATCAAATTTCCTTCCAGCATCTGACAGGGGACCTGCCGCTCATTTCTCTCCATTTCCCCATCTCCTCACCCTGAGCAAGAGGAACTCACTCATCAGCTGTGCAGAAGCAAAGAGGTGAAATTCCCCCAGCTGGCAGCACAAGAGCTAGAGGAAGCCCCTGGGTCCCTCCTCACTGGCATAGTGGATGAGGATAGGATCAGCTCGAAGGGTGACCAAACCCAAGCAAAAAGCTCTAGAACTACATTCAGCTGGGCAGAGAGGATGGACTCTTCCCGGCTGTGCCAGGTACTTATGGTCCACAGCTGTGGACTGACAAAGAGGCCAATTTATCTGTCTGGCGGATCCCACACCTTCAAGATCTCCCCCACACTGACTCTGCATCACTGTGTCACTTGTGTAGAGCTCTCCCCCGCCTCTCACTCGACGGAAACGGGGTATCTTGCCGTTCTGTTGGCTCTTCTTGATGGTGGAGTAGATGTCATGACCTGTGGGTTAGAAAGGCTCATTTGCAGCAGGCTGTTTCCAGAGAGGGCAGAAGGGTTTGTGAGAAGGAAACAAAGAACCAAGAACTCTGGGCACACGGACTCACAGAGATGGTGGATACAGGTCAAGAAACCCAGTTGCCACTGCCTGGCAGGACTCCCCCAACCCTCTTCCTTGAAGAGTGGCGGGGACAGACTCTTGCTCTATCCCTGGGGGGGATCCTTGTCTGTCCCTCTACCAGGGCCAGAGCAGTGAAGTCACTGCAGGACTCTCCTTCATCGCGCTCTATCCTTTTGCACCAAGACTCAACCCCATGCCCTGGGCATGAACAACCAACATCAGGCCATGCTCTGTCCTAGAGTGATGTGTGTTTTGATGAGGTGAAAGCAAGAAGCTTTAAGGCCAATCCCCAGCTAGAGCAGCCCTTGGAGCAGCCTCAAGGTTTTGCCTTTTGTTACAGAAAGCCCAGGCTTCCTGCACAGCACCATGGCTGAAAAGAGGTGTGCAGCTGACTTACCGTCAACGACGACAAGCGTATTCGAGTCAGGGGTGAAAGGAGCGATACCTCTGCCATCCCACGAGGTGCTCTCCTTCCTCTCTGTCTGGGGAAGGACAGAAACGGTCCCTAAGTGTGATCAGGTCAGGGAAGGCAGAGGATCCAGGAGCCCAAATTCACCCCCAGGGCAGGAGGAAAGCAGCTCTCCTCGGCTGGCACAGTCAAAACGAAGGAAGGATGCAGCCTATCATCGAATAGGCCAGGGAGAGCCCCTGCCACAGGCAGGAGGTGGGGAGCATTCAGAAGAGTGTGGCCAGCAGGTCAAAGAAGGTTCTTCTCCCTCTCTACTCTGCCCTAGTGAGGCCACCTCTGGAATACTGTGTCCAGTTCTAGGCTCTCCAGTTCGTGAGAGACAAGGAGCTACTGGAAAGAGTCCAGAGGAGGCTATGAAGGTGCTGAGGGGACTGGAGCATCTCTGTGCCAAGGAAAGGCTGAGAGCCCTGGTTTGAGTGCTTTGCTCTGGTCCCATCACAAATAGCCACAACATACCACGTTCCAGCAGGTGGGAGCACAGGCACCGGTTCCACACACTAGCATTCCATCTCCATACTGCTCCACTAATGTCAGGTAATTTTTATTGTCCTCCTGCAAAAGAAAGAAGGAGCACACGGTTCATTCCCCAGTGGTCCTTTAACCCAAGTCCTCCAGCCCTCACCCATCTAACTGTTCCAGCACAGGTAGGACCTACCGAGCTTCCAGGCATCATGCACTGTCCTTCATTTTTCACTGGGAAGTCTTCCTAGGATAAAAGAGAAGGAGATGTTAACCATACCAATCTTGGGAACAAGAAAGGAAATTTCTGGGCCAAAACTTCAGCAACTGACTTGTTTGAAGAGGACAAGAAGGGAGTCATGAGAAAGCCAACTGAGTAGTTTTTCCTGCCGTACTAATTCACTACCCAGCTGATCCAGAACTTCCTGCTTGCGAGGAAAAACATCCTGGGCTCCCACAATGGAAAGGGATGGGAACTGAGCTTTTCCCCAGTGACACGAGTCTGAGCATCCCTTCTCACGCTCAGGAAAGGGTCTCTCACCAGGAAAATCCTCCCTGGTGAGCAGAGCATCCTTACCGTGTAGTTCTCAGAGGTTGTAAAGTCATAGTAATAAAGCTTTCCCTCTCCTCCGATGTAGATGGCTGAGCTGTTTTCTTTGTGATAGAAGACCGGGTACTTCTCACTCCTGGGAAACACGTATTCTTTCGCACCTAGGAAGAGCACAGAGGAGCCACTTGTCAGAGAGAGCACCCACAGCAACCTCAGGGTGCTCCAGCTCTCCTTGTGTGTCCTCGGTGTAGTGCAAGCGATGAGAAAGACAAGGACATGGGGCTGGAACTCCCCTGGGATGGCTGGTCCAGGGCCAAGCCAGCAGGGAAGGGCAGCTCTCAGGCTCAGAGCTGTGCTATTGTCCCCTTGGCCCCAGGGGACAGAAAAGCTGCACAATGGAGTGAAGGGAGGAAGAGGAGGAGGATGGGAAACTTTGCTGCAGGAGCTCTTGCAGGAGAGCAGAAGCTCAGGGTGACTTAGATCCAGATCTACAGCAGATAGACCTTGCAGATGGGGGAATCAACCTCCCCATGCCCATAGCATAGATCATCTCTCCCAGCTCCAGCGCAGTGTCACCCCTCTCCTCACCAGCCCCCAGCTGCACTGTCAGCACCCTCGATCCAAGGCCCAGGAGGGATGGACAGGGCTTGGAACCTCCAGGCCAGGGGAAGGGTGCAACTCAGGGGTTCCACACCCCCAGACAGGAAGCAGAAGTGAGCAGCACATCACAACCGGTTGCAGCAATTAGGAAGCTTTCCAGGCCCAGCTGGGAGGAAGAACAGCTTGTCCTTCCCTTTTTCCTTCTTTCACCTTCTGGCTTTTCCAGCTCTTTTTTCCTAAAAACACCTTCCTTTCCCTGCTGCATTGCCAGCTCCAGTGTGGGAGGCTGGATACTCCCCCGGGGCTTCCGCTATCCCTCCGTGGGGTCTGTTGTTCCTGCATCCCTCTCCAGGATGGTGCAGTCACATCTGGGGAGCTTTGAGCAGCCGTGCCAGGGCCCAGCTCCATGGTTCATGCCACACGTCCCCTGCCATAGTTTGCAGCAGTGACATCAGGAGGGACTGCTCCAAGGATGGGGGAAAAGCCTCTGATCAGGACCGATCTCTGCTTAATGTGACAGGACACTTTGTTTTCATCTCTCTCTCTTTTCCAAAGAAAAGGGGCCTCTCTCCTGGCGAGTGCTGCTGCTCCCAGCAGACGGACAAAGGCTACGTCTGCCTCGGGAGCTGGCTGCCTGCGCAGACAGGCAATTAATCAGCAGCACGTGTCCCTCTATTTATAAGTCTGCTTGGCAGGACAGGCAAAGGGTAATCTTTGCGGAGTCCAGCACTCCCGCTCTGCCTGAAGCGTGCCGTGCAGGGCGCCCGCCAAAGCTCCGCAGAGCCCAAAGTTGAAAAGGCTTCTTAGAGGTCACTAGGGCTCCTGAAAGCCTGAGGGATGTGCAGCTTCTCTGCTTCACTACACTGGTTGCACCTCCTTGGGGTCTCTAATCCCTGTGGGGTTAAACCAGCACCCAGCAAGACTTCCCCATCGCCAGGGGATGTTGCCAGCCACCACCTTGTGATGGGAAACCCTGCCCTTGCTGTCCCCAGGGGACTGCACAGCAGTTGGAGATGGAGGGATTTGGCAGTTGGGACCTCACATCCAGGGAAGTCCAGCTAGATGATGGTCCCTGCGCTATCGAAGGACTTGGGAGAAACTCCTGTGTGCTTTGCCTGCTGGAGAAGCTGGCATTGAGCCTTTTCAGAGCAACAGTGCAACTCATTAGTCTAAGTAGCCCTACAAGCTGGAAGCCAGCTGGGCATGCCAACTAGCCTGGGGAATCTCATTAGCCACAGACTCAGTCCATGCTTGCTGGGGAGCAGAGGATTAAGCCTCTTTCCACTACCCCCCTTCCTAGCAGTCCTCAAAATCTCCCTCTCAGCCCAACCCATGCAGTCCAAGCACAAGGGAGCCCCTAAAACCTTTCTCCCCTATCCAGCACAACCCAACACGCTGCAAGTAGGTCTGGCTGGACCTCAGTAAACTTTGCTGCTCTTTTCAAACCTCCAGCTCAGCCCCTAAATTTGCTGCTAACCCACTTAACAGCTGTTCCTCTCTCCTCTTCCTCCAGCTCACCCTTCAGCACAGTTCGGCCCCATGTGCTCCTATTACCTTCGGTTTCATTTCGACGCTTTCTCATAATGCTGCTTCTTTTTCAAGCTCAGCTTCGAGAGCTGTGCCAACCTGCAAGGACACCCTTCTCTTCAAAGAGATAAACAAACAAGCCCCAAACAATAATTTGGTTGGCTCCAACGTATTATTTATCCTACAGCTCCCTGGGGACTGCACTGAATCACTAAGCCGAGAGTAAACAGCTTTGCTAGCCAGGGCTCAGAAGTGTGTTTGAGGCTCCAGAGCCAATTTAACTTGATCTGTCTTAAACATTTAACAAGCTCTGCCTTAAACAGCTCGGCTTAGGCAAGTGGTTTGATCCCCCTTCTCACGTGACAGGATCAGGGGGAGCAACCCTGCACCCCCAGACTCAGGGCCTGGGGTGTAAATGGCTTCAAGAGCCACAGATGATGAGACGGAGGGCATCCAAAGGAGGGGACGTGCCTCTCCTAGCAAGTCCAAGGCTGCTTTTGACACTGCAAAGAAAGGCTCACTCCCCTGGGAGGGAGAAAGCATGACCCTGCCACCACCCGCATTCCAAAGTTGAGTCCATAGCTTCAGAAGACATAGGGCTCATTTCCAAAGCCTTGCTGAAGTCCCTTTGCCTGGTATTCACTGCAAACCCCACCGTCAGCGCCCAAATCAATGGCATGATTGTCAACTGAAATGCTAACCCCGGTCCAGAGGAATGAATGGGAGACAGAGCAGCTTTGTGCTCTGCAGGCAAAATGGAGAACACCACACCAGCCTGAAGAAGAATATGAAATGAGGGAGAAGGAGGGAGCCCCATGCATCTCAGAAGGGTGCCTGTGGAGTGAGGTAACAGAGGAGGAAGGAGATGCTCTGGATGAGATGAGGGCAAGGAGGCTCATCCTAAGCACACAGACCACCAGAGATAACAGAGGGAGCAATCCTGCTTCCCATCTGATAGGGTGAAACAGGGCTCTCTCACTAGACTCGGTTTGGGCAAATCCAGCTTTAATGGCACACCAAAGGGCTCTCTGGCTCCCTTTGGGTCCAAGAGCCCCTTCAAAAATCCCTCTTTTCGTTTAAAACCATCACCCCTTGTCCTGTCACAACAGGCCCTGATAAAAAGTCTGTCCAGGCACAGCCTGGGCCTCTCCAGCACTACAGCAAGGCTGGGCTCCCAGAGCTTCATGTAAATGGGGGAAACGTGCCCCCCACCTCCAGAACAGATGTCCAACTAGAGAAGCAGCGTGGGCGTTGCAGGCAAACTCAAGACGACAGCTCCCATTCCGGCTGGAGGGCTGACTCAGCTATGGTGGTCCTGCTTCTCTCCGCACTCCACCATTCCCGGTCTGGCAGCTGGCTCCGGCATCCCAGACACTCAGCTTAGTCACCAGCTCACACGGCATCCAGCACCAGCAGCAAGCAAGTCTTTATGGGCCTACAACTCACCGGTGCTAGGGGAGGACTACATGTCTCAAAAATGGAGGCGATGGTTCTAAGCTGCTCCAGTGCCAGAATTTTAAAATAAGGAACTGAAATGAAGCTTGGGAAAAAAAGGAAGGAGGATGAGATAAGAATCTGCTGCTTCTTGGAAACAGTGCTGAAGTGGATGAGAGGCAGATCCTTTACTTGCTGCTCATAAAACCCTTGTTAAGCAGGACCACCCCCACCAGGAATATGAAGCAGGGAAGCCAGGCAGGGTGTGGGCCTTACCTGCTCCACACTATGGGGCCTGTGCTGCCCTGAGCAGGGGCAAGTTTCTTTAGCTGTGCTCCCTGTGCTCTCCCAAACCCTCCTGACGTTACCGTGCGATGGGGACACGGGGCTAGGCCACCCGCCAAATGGCAAAGCGAGATTTAACCTGTTGCCGCCCTGCTCCCCACCACCCAGGCAAATCCAGGCAGCAGCCCTTGGGGAGCTCTTCTCACTGTAACACATTAGAAGGCTGTCAGTCATCACCCTCACACACCCTGCCCTCCCCAGCATGCCGTCGATGCCACCGCCACCTGCTCTGCTGCCAGTTGGTCTGACAGCGAGCATGCTTCCGCCTGAAGCACGCTGCTAGTCAGATGCTTTCCTGGTTCCCTCTTTTTCCAAAGGATTTCTCTTTCCCCAGGTTTTATTTCTTCCTTCCTTTTCGATCAAGCTGAGCAGATTATGACCTTGAGAGCGGCACGTCTCTGCTGCAGGCTGACCGGGATCGGCTCTGACGGCAGAAGGAAAAGCTACTTTTTCAATGCTGACTCACGGAGCATCAACACAGGAAGGCCCTGTGAGTTTTGCCCCCTCCACCTGTGCCAGAAGCCCTCACCCTCCAGCAATGCGGGCCTGGCCGTGAGTCAGGGCTGACTGTGTACTCCCAGCTCCTGCACACCACCCTGCTTTGGAGAACATGAGAGCTGTCTCGACTGGATGACATCGATCCCTATTCCGCACCCGCTTCCCCATGGCTCGCAGGATTTATGACAAGCAGCCAAGGTGGGACAGATTGACTCCTTTCATTTAAGGTCTGGGGATGTGATTCAGATCCACCGCCTCAGTCACCCATTTTTGGCTCAGGACTCTGACATCACTCTGCAGCACATTTCCAGTTTCCCTATTCCCCCAGGCCAGACAAGGAAGATGATCCTTGGATTTCCTACCTGCTTGGATACCAGCCTCGGGTAAATCATCCCATTCAAGGGGAGCATGGAGAGTCACAGCACCCACATCCCAGGGATGGAGACACTCCACGGGGCTATCATAGGTGTCTCTCCATTCCTGGGAAGAAACACTGGCCCAAACCACACTGCTCCCACCCAAGAGCCATATACTGTCTGTCTCCCCGGCTCTGCCATGGATGCTGACAAGAAGCCAAGCTGCGTTTATTTTTTAAGATGATCTATAATTTCCCAAGTTGAGCCATTTCAGAAGAAGGAAGTTTGTCTCTGGGGAACTGCTGTTCTCACCGAGAGGCTTGGTTTTCCTTCCCCTGTGCCTTTGCCCAAAGGGAGTAAGTAATGTGACACAGGGAAACTGCAGCCGGGCTAGAGAGGTGCTCCCCAGAGCCCTGCTCATCTACCAGCCATTCCCTTCCCATGGGTTGGACACCTCAAGCAGCCTGAGATCCTACAGTGAGCAAGACTTTTTTATAGGAACAATTTGTCTCTAGGTGAGATGACTCAGGGGGAACACCCTGGGGGGTTTGCTCTGACCTGCCATGGAGTAATTGAAGGGCTGTGAGCTGCAAGGTCTCCAAAATGCAGATGGAAAATGATATGCTTTTGTGGGAGGGGTTTCTGAGAAAGGGGTGAAAAAGCAATTCAAAGTGGGAAACCACTTCCTTCTCATTGCTCACACAAAAAACCTGGCCCACCAGTCTCTCCTCACCCTGCCTCACGCCACCAGCCCACTGATTTAGCTGCAACCCTATGAGCTGGGAATCTCCCAGAACCAAGGAAGAGGCGGCACGGGGTGAAGGATCAGCCCTTGGGAAACATCGCTTGGTGTGTGGGGAAGCCCTACACCATTTCAGTTCAACCTGTGCTCCTACATCCATCACTTCTCAAAGCAAGCAAAATAAAAAGAGCAGAACCACTACTGCCTCATCCCCTACATATTTCTATCCCAGATCCCAAACAGCTCTTTCCAGAGCCCTCCCAGGGCCAAATATTGTCCTTGTCCCCGCTTTCACTCCCACTCTGTCCCCTACCTAGTCAACGTGGCACACGAGAGAGCGGTCATGAGCTGGTGCCCATCAGCCCAGTGCCTGGCACATCTTGGAAAGGGTTTGTGTTGCCTTCCTCGCCTCCTTTTCAGGATGCTTGCAAGGACCCCCACAAACTCCTCTGCGGTATCAGGCATTGGGGAGCAGCAGCAGAAACCAGGCAACCAGAAAAAGTGCTAAAAATGTCTCTTCCTCAAGTGGGACCAGACACAGGCACATTTGTTTCCTGCTCCTCAGAGCACTCCGTGCTCTCGTCACACAGCTCCCGGCCACGGGGATACCCTCAGCTCATGCCTGTGCCCACCACGAGTCTTATACAACAGCCATACTACTTAAACCTCTCCTCTTCCCACCTTAAGCAGAAAAACCATGGACAAAACCCATGTACACTCATTTCTAGCATCGATTGCCAAAGTTTAGGAGCAGTCATCAGTTCTGACCACGGGTCCGCAAGGGTCAGGCTCTGGAAAACTGATCAAAGAAGCCTTGTTGAGGCATCAGCCATCGCCTACGTATTTGATAATCCGGGAGGGAAGGGCACTGCCCAGGTAGGGCAGCAACACTGAGCTCAGCGCAGCTGCCTTTGCTTTAGCCAGACCCTCCCACAGACACATCCCAAGAGCACGCGTACACCCAGGAAGAACAGAGTAAATAAAATGGCTTCCCAGTGAAGGCAAAACGCTTTATCATCCCACGGCAGGTAAAAAACTCTGAGAGCAATTTTCGAAGTCCCGCATCCTGTAGGAAACATTGCGGTTCGGTTTGTGAGAACAAGGGCTTGGGCTGTGCACTGCTCTCTGTTCTCCTTCTGGGACCATCATGCAGAGAACCAGTGAACCCAGCACCGGGCAGCACAGGCAGGCTGGAGAGGAGCAGTGGGATGTGGAGCCCTGAACCTTTGCCAATAGGAAAATCAGAAGAGAGGTGTGAAAGCCCAGAGGGGAGATGCACAGCCGGGAAGCCCACATTACTCAAATCCAGACCTTATTGCCTTAAAATGTGAAAGAGAAGTGAAACACCTAAGTTCGAAGCAAGTCAGAGCAACGGGTTTAATCAGTTTGGTGGTTCTCATCCTGTCTCTCCCCGAAGACAAGCAGCATTTAGTCATCTGCCAAGAAACCTCACGCTACCTTTTCTCCCTGCCCTCCCCAACTCCCCCTACACACTCCTCCGAAGGAAGCGGGAAGGCCAGAGATCTATCAGCAACATCTACATCCTCTCTGCAGGGGACTTTTCCACCCTTAGCCAGGCCACATTCCCCGACACTACACAAAGCTTCCTGCCTTTTCTTTGGCTTCTTGCCAAATTGCTCCTCAAGACTCCTCAATCACAGGGTGCTCATGCAGTTGCTTTCTGCTGCCCTCGAGAGATCACTGCCATCAACAGCAAAACGCTCTGGAGCGGAGGAAACAATCCAACCCACAATATCGGGGCTCTCTCCTACAAAAGCTCGCGGCCTGTACGCAATCCAAATGCCCGGGAGGGCCGCGCTAGCGCGGCGGAAAGGCTCAAGCTCACAGAGGATGCTCTTAACTAGACAAATGTGCCTTTTTAGAGTTACGCTACAGAAGGCAAATATTCTGGCGCATTAGCGATTCCAACTCTATTTCTGGTAAGCTCCAGCGCGTCTTGGCAGCAGGGAGAGGTATTCAACATAGGGGTGAGTGAGGGCAGGAAGAAAGAGGGGGGAGGTGGGGGAGGAACCTCTTGGTTTGGTAACCCGGCTGCTGGTCATGGGCATGTTAGTTCAAAAGCTCTTTGGAGAGCTCTGCAGCCTGTATGCCCTTTACGAGGGGCCTCTGAGCCAGAGCTGGAGCCAGCAGCGGTCCCAAATACCCACAGCAAGCAACAAAAGAGCCCCCTAAATCCACAGCCAGGAAGGAACAAGCCTTGATTTCAAAGCCTGTGAAGATGGGCTGTGCTTACCCTCTGAAGGCTCAAACCAGAAGGCTTGGTGCTCCAGGAAAGGTGGTTTTTACCTTTTCAACGCAAAATGACAGGCATGCTAACGCACTACCAATATCCCCCGGTGCCCCCTGCACACTCACTCCCCACCAAATTATGCGGCACTGAAGCTTGTGCCACTGCACAAGCCCAGAGCCTTTGATTTCACAGGTGCAGCTTGTCCTCTAGCAGGTACGTGTTTCCTAAAGCCAAGCAGCTTTTGCTGCACCCTACGGATTCCGGGGGCTAAATTTAGACTCAGATTTTGTTACTTTCCAAAAGCCATTCTCCATAACGATGGTCCCGAGCTGCGCTGTGTTCCTGCTGGAAGCTGTGGAACTTTGGCCTGTGATTATGGCATTTTATTATACAGTCGCCGGAACAACGGCAGAACAACAAAAGGATGGGTTTAGCAGGAGAGCTGCTATCTGGAGAGCATGGCTGTCCCTCCCGCTACTAGGAAGAACAGCTTTCAGAGACTGATTTATCATAAAAAGCCTTCCAGGATAAAAACTGCCCTGAGCACGTCTATGAGCATCCACCACCAAAACAGCCACTTTATCTTTTAGCTTAATTGGCAGCCATCTCCCGCCTCCCTGCTGCTGGGTAGGGCTGGGCAGCTCAGAAATCTTCCTCAGGGACATGCCCTCTTCTCCCAGCCCAGGAGGAGGTGACAGGGTGGCAGAGGTTTAAAGGTGGGCAGAAAGAGCTGTGGCTCCCAGAGCAAGGGCAAACTTTCAATACCCGAAAGAAAGTTGATGAGATTATGCAGCAAAGGGTTGGGAAGGGCCCTGGCATGCTCTCTGAAGTACTCTCTAATCCCTGTAACGAGTATCAGCTAGGTCTCAGCTCCACAGCCTTCTCGGTTTGTGCTGGGGAAGGCCCTGCAGACCTTTCTGCTGCCCCCTTTCTGCCTGCCTGACCCCCATCAGCAGGAATACACAATATCTCTTCTTCTCGTGTCCCTCTTTGGCTGCAGCGCCGCATTCCTCAGACTTTGGGAAGCCAAACCACGCCGTTACAGTTATTTGAAATCAGACACTCGGATTAGATTTTCCAAAACTTGCATTATCCAACGCAAGGAGCAAAGCCACGGTTATTGTGAGCAGTCCAAGGGCAAGTGTCTGGCTGGGACTAGCTCTGCATTCCCCAAGGAAACTCCTCCAGCTTCTTAAGCTCACAGTACCCTATCCGTCCCAGTGCACTCATATCCAACAAAGAAGAATAAATTTAAGCCAAGTCATCCACGCTGACAAAAGTCCACAAGGTTCAAACTGGGGGCTGGGTGGTTACAGCAGCACAGAACCAAAGCCATCATTAAGGGTGATATTTGGTTTATGATACAAAGCCTCATGCTCCAGACTTGAGCTGCTTCAAAATGAGCAGAGACTTCAGGGGATGGTTCCATATCCAGCTCCTGTGGCACTCTGACAGCATTTCCCTGTCACACCAGACACTGCCTGCAACACTGGGTGGAGCTGGGACTGGAAAAGAAGAGTGCTCACCAGGAGGAACAAGTCCTATTCTTGGAGCAACCAGGAATAGCCACACACCATCGGATGTAGCTCAACAGGAGACAGCTGGCTGCAGAACAAGTAATTTCTTCATTTGAACTCACCTTCTAGACCTTTTTAAAGAAGATGGTATCCAGAAAAAGAACCTTGTACTCAGTACTTAGATTTAGTTTGTACTCAAGCACCCAAGATTTAGTTTCTCCTGCTTTAAAGCCGCAAGCCAGAAAACATCAACTACCAAATACCTTCCCAGGCCAATTTTCTGCAATTCTGACCATGAATCAGCCTCAAGGTTGACAAAGAGCCAGGTCAGCAATTTGCAGCTGACTCTTTTCCCAGCCCCAAGTACTTCAGTGCAGCAGCAGCAAGGTTTATTCGTTCACCCCATGCCTGCTGGTTTTTTGTGTTATGCTCTGTGGCTGTTATTCACTCGCTTGGTTTGTTTTTTCAATCTGCACAGAGTGAAAAGCGTTTTTCAACCAACATTTTCTGATACCAGCATCACCCAGAAGATAGCATTGCTGGGAAAGAGAGAACCTTCCTCTTGGAAATGGTGATGCTCTGAGAGCTTCATGCGAAACTGGCCTACAGAGATGTTTCACGCCTGTGGGATCATGGCTCCTAAGAAAGCAGTGCTGCTGTCGCAGAAGAGTAAAAGCCGGTCCTGGCACCATGAACTCTCATTTTCCCATTGCTCCCCATCGGTATAAGCTCAGCCTCATCCCTGAGCCTCACCTCAGCTCTCCTCTTTCTCTGCTCACTGAACACAGCACCGGTGGGCAGGAAGAGCTCCTAAAAGAGCTCCTACAGCACTCAGATGGTTCTTCCTGGCACCGTTTTCCCAGGGTAAGGAGGGGCATCTGAGCTTGGCAAAGCCCAGGAGCTCCTACAGGCAGTGTGGGCAGTTTCCAGGAACTGCCATTTCGATGCTCACCTCAAGATTCAGGGCAGGCTGCAGACAGTTTACCCAGTCAAGGCAGCCAAGGGTCAAGAGTATAATCTTTCTCTTCCCCTGTGGGACTTGCCTATCTCTTGTGAGCTACACATCAGCTCAGAACCAGTTCCTTCCAGCTTCCAACCTCATCTGCTAATGAGAAGGTGGGAAATAAATGGTCAGACCCCATCCTACTCCAAAGTGTAAAATGCAGCAGGCTGTGAGTTTGTCTCTGATCTACACACGTGTGAGTAAACAGGGACAAGAGAATCTCAAGCATGGCAGGAGCTAAAAATTCTTCCTTTGCTGTGCCAGAAGCCCCAGGCTACGGCAGCCTGACCCAGCCCACAGGCTCCTGGCTGTTCTCAGTGCTGCTCGGTGACTTTCCGGTCATGAGACAGTCAGCCTGGGTTGTCAGCCTCCCGCTCCACTCTGCGCAGAGGGGCTGTATCTGCTTGTTCTGTCACCTGGCCAGCTCCGGGACACAGTGGTCTGCATCAACTCAGAGGGATCAGCAGAGGAAACACAGTATCTGTGCTGACAAGCAAAAGCTCAGCATGGGATGCGTACGCACCTTCTTCAAAACAAAGCGCAGGTGGTCAGCGTTCGGTTAGAAAAATAGACAGAGGCAGAGGGAGGATGGAAATAAAAGGGAAGAGAAGCAAGGACGCAATGTGCAAGGTTGAAGCACTTGCTTCTGCACCAGCTGAACTCACTCCCACTCTGCAAATCTCAGCAGATTAGGAACTTTACAACCATTTACAACCTTCCTTCATTAGGACGCTGCAGATGGTAAGAGCCAAGAGAGACCCTGACCCATCTGTGTGCTGGTCAGCTGCAAAGTGGAAAGGGGGCAAAGGCCTTGTCTGTAAAAAGGATCTTAAGCGCTTTAGATGTGACCAGTGGTGTGGAGCTGACCTCAGCCCTTTACTCTGAGTGTCACTCCACAAAGAGGAAGAAATCCTGCAGTGTCAGACGTGCTTTCCCCAGCTGGAGCTGAGAGTCAGCCACCTGTGCTGGCTGCTGGGAGGGCTCCAGGGATCCTTCATCCTGCCTTTGGCGGTAAACACTACTAAAAAATGGACTGATCTTTGGAGAAAGCCTCCTGGCATCAGAGGGGCAAAATAAAGGTAGAACAGCGGCCAATGACTCGGGGCTGGCTTTATACGCATTGCGTTCCTGGGAAGGCAGCTCTGCAGAACATGGTGCTCCAGCCACCCACCACCCTGGCCTGATGCTGCAAGTCCCAAGTCCCCAGGACTGTGAAATTACTTAAATCCGGGAGCTCCAAACACTAAGACAGGCTGACTCTGTTTCTTTGTCCTCAGGTCTGAGCTTGGGATTGTGCCACCTAACCCCAGATGCATTTTTTTCCCCAGCTCTCAGTGTTCCCTCACCTATTTCTTGCTATGAAGCCAGACAGGGCATCGCAGGGCAAAACAACAGAGTAGTTCAGGCTGCCTGCAGCGAGGCCAGGGATTTTTCCCTGGGTCTGGTGGGGTGCTGGTAAAGGAAGTAAGGCTGAGAGATGGAAAAGCGGCTGTAGCTTTGCCCAGCACCAATTTTCTTCTCTCCCCCAGTGCCGCAGCCCAGGGAGGGATCCCACACACGTGTTCCACCCCCGTGGAGCGAGGAGCTGAGCTCTGGCCAGCACCAGAAAGCTCTCCCTGCACGCACAGGGCTCAAACGTCTCGGGATGTCTTTGCTGAGCCTGCCATACCTGGTGCTAGCGATGGGCTGTGGCGTGTAAGAAATTTAATTATATGAATAGCTGCCAGCTCCCACAGAGCCCAGGGCTGAGGCCAGCACTGCAGCACTGCAAACACACCACACCAGGCCCAGGCCCAGCCCCAGCATGAACACCCACATCCCAGGCTGCTGTTCTTCTCCATCCAGCTCCTAGTCTCCAGGACCAGGGCTCGACCCGCATACTGAGCCCTGTAACACCATGGCAAGGGCTGAGCCTCTATTCAGGGATGCAAACAGCAGTGCTGCACTGACCTGCAGGTTTTACTGAAGATGCTGAGCTCGCCTTTCAGCATACCTGGAACATTGGGGAAGTTCAAGAGGGGTCCCCTTTGCCCACTGTATCCCCTTTTGTCCCTGTCCTATTTCTTCACTCTCCTCCAGAGCCTCATACTCACTCACGGACCCACTTCCTAAAGCATGGAGGTTACAGTGACCACAACGCAAGAGGACACAGGACTGACTCTTAGCAAGTGTGCCACACAGCGAGCTCCCGTACCTCCCCAATTGAAACTGTTCTTGGCCTGTGTCCCAAACAGAAGAGAGAAACAGAGATAAACACAAGCTGATACCCTTGCAGGGACGTGTCCTAACACTAATTGGCTTCGCAGTTTCTCAATGGCAGATTCTTGCTGCGTGCAATGACAGGAAAGCCATCCTCTGATACAAACACAGTGAGAGGTCAAGTGATCATACGTGTCAAGCACAGCCCATGGAGACAGGTGGAAAACAACCACACGAGCCTTCTCGTCCCCCTTAGCACAGTTTTAGTCCAGGAGAGACATTTCCAACCACACTAGACCCTGAAAACTTAACTTTCCCCCGCCCCTCCTCTAAGTGAGGCAGGGGAAATGTCTATGCAGACAAACTGCGACCCCTGCCCTCTGTTCAACCTCAGGCTCTGTGCCTTCGCCCTTCTTCTTGCATCCCCTTTTCTGAGCCACTTCATTTGCCAGCAGATAAAACACATGACACAATATGAGGAGCAACCTTTCATTGCCCTTCCTGCCGGTGTCTCTCCCCTTTGTGTGGCTGTGGCAGGCAGAGGCCACCTCAGAGCCACACACCCAGTATCCTTCCCTCGGCTCCTGGCCCTTCGGCCGCAGGCAGTGATGGGCCTGAAGAAGAAGAAAAAGAAGAAAAATGGCAGAAGAAATAATGGCAGAAGAATAACAGATGGCGCAGAATAAACCACAGGAAATCTGTGTCCTCTGAAGTTGCCGGCAAATAGGAAACACAGAAGAGCTGTTGTACTGCAGAGCAGCGTGAGATCCGCAGCTCGGCTCAACCCGCCGGCTTAGCCAACCACCAGAACCACCAAGGACAAGACAGGGGCTTTTGTTAAAGCCTCCCTGGAGGGTATTAATCAAAAAGCTTGGAAGACACATGATAAAACCAGTAAACATTAGTCTGCTCTTTTCAACATACGAAACTGGGGCTGTACTCAAAGCTTGCGCCTTGAAAACATTTCTTTGTTCAGTTTCTGGTAAGATTGGATCCAATTTTAAGTCCTTGCATGCCACTGTACGTATCTATTTTCTCAGAGAATAGAAATCTCCAGCAAATATTTACTCACAGAGCTCCTTTGAAGCTAACAATACATCAGATAAATAAGAAAATTAACTGTATTATGCAAATACACTTCTCCATTTCCCCCTGCAAGTTAGGGGAAACGGTTACCGTGCCTGTCTCAGGGCTTTGCAACAGCCTGTAATAGACCCAGCACGTAGGAAAATGTTTGTAGCATTGAAAAAGGAAAGGACTTCGCAAAAAGAGGTATCTGAAAATTCAATTAAAAGCCAGCAAGGAAGCCAGAAGCCCCTTCCAGAGATCACAAGCATATTAAAGAGCCAAAAGTCTCCCCAAAGAGACAAAAGAAAAAAAAAAAAAAAAAAAAAAGACAGACCAACCCTTCCCAAAAGACAGGACACAGGTAGAAAATACGTGGCGCAGGGAGTAGCTGTCAGTGGCAGCCGCTGCTGCTGCCGCATCTCAAGGTTGCGGCCACGCACAGCCCGGCGCTTACCTTGGGGAGCCGCGATGATCCGGGGGTTCACCTTGGAGCGTCCTGCAGCCCTTGTCCCCAGCTGGCTGGCCCACAGGGCCACCGCAAAGAGGGCAACGGGCCACCTCCTGCCCATTTCTACTTAGTCTGCGAGCAGAGATCATGAGCTTGTGAGGCTGACAGCTGCATCGCTCGCCTTATACAAAAGACTGGGCAGTATCCGTGCCAGCCAATGACTGAAGCAGAGGGCGGGACTACACTTAACTTCTTATTTAAAAGCAAACCTTTTCCAGAATCCCCAGCCCAGCTCTTTCCACGGACAGCAGGGTCTTCAGCAGTTTGTACCTGCAGGATATGGGGAGTTTTTTTGCCTTTTCTTTTCTTTTTGTTGCCCCCCCTCCCCCCTGCCTTTCTAAGAGGAAGATGGGAGCCTGGTGGCTTTGTTCACCGTCAGGCTCTTGAGAAAAGCTGCAGCCAGCCAAAAGCTCTCAAGAACTTATCACAGAGACTTGTAAGAGGAATATTAAGGTTGATACAAACAAAGTAAGAATGAAAATATGTGCAACATGCAACAGCAGGCCAAGGGTGCAGAGACCAATAACAAAGGATCGATGCTCCCCACTGCTTAACTGGAAGGAGGTGGTGAGGCCAGAACACTGTGGTCAGAAGTGGAGACAGCAGGAACAGAAACCCCTATTCTACCCTCAGGAGGATGCAGCAAGGCTGTGACGTACCGCGTGTGCCAGCTCTCTTCCTGCTAGGGCTACAATGAGATAATGGCCAAGGGCTACTTCTAGCAACACAAAACACTGCCCTAAAATATATTTGTCATCGTGAGACAGGAAGGCTACAAGACAAATGCCAGAGACATGACAACAACTCAGCTTCGTCCCCTTTACCCTGTCACACCCCTTCTCTCAGCCAGAACCAGTTGAACTCGCCTTGCAAAGTCACTTTGCTTTGTCAAGCCCGTCTGTCCTCCTGATTCCCGTAGGGAGGCCAGGAAGGACTGACGATGGAGCTTTGTGAAGCACCAGGAGGTTTGTTAACGAGGAGAGCAGGGCATTAGAAGCAAGTAAAGTGAGGTCGGACGTGACCAGAATAGGAGAGCCCCACGGGGAACTCACAAGGATGAGAGACGCAGCTGCACTCTTTCAAGTCAGTATTGAAGCTAAAACCAGGAGCGAAGGAGATGAACAGGGGCAGCGCAAAGGGGGCATTCTGGAGGAAGCAAAAAAAAAAAAATATATAATGAGTCGGCTAATGGTGAATTTTAAGGCCCCAGAGGAATTTCCGACCAACTCTAAGTACAAGGTTTCGTCTTTGTCTTTAAGCAAATATCTGCTTGGGTAATTACAGTGGGATAACACACAGATCATGCTGGTTTTTCACTTCTGGACATGGTGATTTCCAGCCTTGAACCATTTGTCATTTTGAACCATCTGCTCACCTTGAAACAACTGCCCACTTCCCTCCAGAGGCAGCTGTATTTACCTGCACCACTGCTCCCAGGGGTGCTAAATCCTGTTATCACTTGTTTTTCTGCCGAGAAGGCTTCCTGAAAAAAACCATCTCGTTCATTACAACTCTTTCAGACAAGCAGGAGAGAAAAAGAAACGTTGTTTGTGAATCTACAGCCTAAGCCACACAACTCATGCTGGATCCTTTATAAATAGGGGGACTCAGCATGTTGTACCCACCCCAAATTTAGGCTTGGAGCTGCACACGATATTATCTGTTTTGCCTTTTATGACACAACACAGCTGGTGGGCTAGGAAAGTGGCTTTCAACTCCCACTCTTGCCAAAGTTGCCAACTGGAAACACAGAAGGGTCTTGATCAGAGAGGAATGAGGATAGTTTCTGCCTTATTAGAACAGTAAATCTTTGCTTTTCCCCTCACACACACAGTCGGGGTCTCTGCAGGGTTCACTTCTAGGGTTTTTTTCTACATACAGCTAAATACAATACTCCTGTGTATAAAATTCAGCTTTGAACTCCCCCAAGGCTTTGGGAAGCGTTCAGCTCTGGGCTCCTTCTACTTCAACACAATACCACCCTATCTCCTAGACGAGGAGCAGAGCCGCCCCATGAACATGTCTCTATAACTGTCCTGGGTTCAGACTGATGCTGTAACACATTTGCTAAGCAAGACAGCTTTCCCGTGAGGGTGGCAGAGCCTCGCCCAGGCTGCCCAGAGAGGTTGTGGAGTCTCCTCCTCTGCAGAGATCACAAACTCGCCTGGACAATGCAATTCTAGGCACCCTGCTCCGGGTGACCCTGCTGGAGCAGGAGGGTTGGACAAGATGATCTCGGGTCTAGAAGACCAGAGCTTATTTCAAGGTTACTCCAACCCTGCACCAGTCTGCAGGAGGTGCTGAACACTGAATACAACCAGAAGGCCTCTGTGCATGAAACACACTCATACCTGTCACAAGCACTTCTTCAAGAGAGCTTGTTTCTCAGGACCTGCTCAGCCACATGCCTTGTCTGCCACTACCTGTATGCAGACACGAGCGATTGGATTCTAAGGACAAATTCTCTGCTCTGCTCAGACCCCTCCTGCAGAGACTTCCGTCTGCTTCACTCAAATATCAAAACTTCCACTGCGCAAATTACACACCGTTTTTTTTCCAGATCGTACCACTCCATTCCAACATAGCCCAGAAGGCAGCTTCCCCCAAATATCTTGTAGAAATCGTAAGGCACAGATTTTTTTCCTTAAGAGGAACAGTTTTATTCATCACTGCAGAGGAGGCTTGAATGTTTGGAGCTCAGGCAGTAGGACTACGATGATGAACCCTTCAGTTTCAGTTAACGAGTATGAATATAACAATGCCCTTTTACTAACCCGAGACAGGGAAGAGACCCTGGGAATCAGTCAGCAAGTGGGATGACTCTAAACATAGATCTTCCATGGCAAAAAATACTACCACCACCACCATCCTTGTCTGCGAAAGCCAGGCAAGACCTTGTCTCTGTTGTGTCATCCCTTGCAGAAACCAAAAAAGTGCATCTCAATCTCTGGCTCTTATCAGCTTCAGGCCCTTTCTGAACACAGCATGAAGGGCTGAGAGTGCTCACCAGGTCCATCACACCACACACGGGCGTTCCTAGATGAGATGGGGAGACTGCACAGGTTGACGTGGAGCATGGGAAATGCTCTGCCTGGGCAGGGTCCCTGCTGTAGGATGGGTTGAAGTCCAGCGAGGCTGGCACAAGAGTATAAATGCCCATTGTAGAGCTTTGGAAGAGCAGAGCTGCTATTCTTTAAATCTTTGTGTTTTGCCTTTGGAAATAAGTTGATTTATAAGGTCAGATTTTCAGAGGGAAGAAGTGAAATTCCACTCCCTGTTTCTTTCGCCACTGGCCTACAGGTCTTCCAGTCCTCAGATAACAAAGCGAGATGGGAAGGAAGCAGAGCAGCTCATTTATCAGCCAAATAGTACATTCTGCCTTCAACACACCAATCCTCCCCCTCAACTTGCATTTCTCGCAAACAGCTCTCACAACCTCAATCATCCTCTGGCTAAAACCGGAGCTCTGCGATAGCCATCAGCCCTTCGTCACCCCCAGGCATACAAGCCAGGCCTAGCCACAAGCCCAGCTTATCTCGATGACCCTGAACCCTGCCTCGCCCTCTCTCGTTACAAACACCATTTGGTTGGCAAATGCCCGTCGCATTAACAAGGCCCGCTGTCAATAGGGATTCAGGGAGAAGTCACCGAGAGCAGGAAGGAGGGTAAAACAGATACAAGTGGGTGACACAAGCTGCCAAGGGTGCATGCATCCCTCAGACAAGGGTGCCAAAGATTTAAAATAAAATCTAACACAGAGCTTTACTCAATTAAAAGAAAGTCAAACCAAAAAAAGAACAGAAATAAGTCACTTTGCTGAGATTCATCTGCCACACTCCCACCACGAGAGCTGCAGATCGATGTATTAAAGCAGCCCAGCATGGCAGCTGTCTCTCCCTATGAGGAACTAGCAGGACAGGCTTTGTTCT
Source organism: Baryphthengus martii (assembly GCA_013396935.1). Classification (NCBI taxonomy): domain Eukaryota; kingdom Metazoa; phylum Chordata; class Aves; order Coraciiformes; family Momotidae; genus Baryphthengus; species Baryphthengus martii. Next base: position 127,063 of record VWZK01021832.1, on the reverse strand, counting down.
ACTTACCTGAAACTCTCACTGTTTCTTTTCTTTACCACTGTGCTCCTCTGCTTTCTGGATTTCAGGGCAGCATGGCCACGTGCTGCAGAGCAGCCACCATGCTCCTCTGCAGGAATGGCTATGTTTTAGCAGCGGGCAAAGCAGTCTCCTCAACAATTCCTATTCTCTCTGCTGCTCTGAATAGCCCTAAGAAGGGCCCAGCACTCACCATCCTATAAACAAGCTTTAATCCCTCTTGAACAGCTCCATTAAACACATAAGGTCTTGGTACCACACAAGTTAAGGTTTGCCATAATATGGGTTGGAATTTAAGCTCACATTTATCTCTGGGGAATCAAAGCAAGTCACCTGGTTCCCAGGAAGCCACTTCCAATTGCTGCCGGGAAAAATGCCAACAGAGTCTCTTACAAGTTGGCCAGGCACAGAAGATTAAGTGGAGGCTGCTCAGGAAAGTAAACTTATTTTAAAGATACTACAGTGACCTTGTAGCATTCAAGTACTTCCAGCAGTGCTGTCTCGCCAGGAAGAGAGAGACATCTAAGGAGTGGTCTATCTCCTGCTCCTCCTTCCTATTTTGGCCAAAAATTAGACCTCCTGCTAGCCAGCCCTGGGCCAAATGACGCAGAAGGTAAGTGTCTGCAGTTCAGCACTGTCCTTGGCTCAGAATTCAGAGCCTGCCTGGTGACACGAAGGCTCAGCACCACAGATGCGCCAGTTTATCTTCCAGCAGGAGAGTAGGAACAGCTCAGGATTATTTGACTTGTTTTTCCCTGTGATCTGTCAGAACTCTTGAAGGAGACACTGGCCTGGCCAGGGAAGAGCTTTTCCTTCTTCCTGCCTCCTCTCTGCCCTTCTTTGTGCAGCCTTCATGACTGCCACCTGTTTCCTGATTATTATGTGGCCAGGTCACTCCCACACGGCTCATTTGGGAAACCGATTGCAGGAAGCCATAAGTAACCAGGTCACAGACTTTTGGAAGAACAGGAAAAGAATAAAAAAAAAAAAAGATGACATAAAGGAAGAATGAATAGACGTGAACTCCCATAACCAGATAGCAGCTGGCAGGATCGACAGGATGATTCAATTGTGTGTAACTGAGGCTCCCTTTGGGATCTAAACACTTAATGCCAGGTTGCTGCACCTCAGAAAGCAATCCAGCAGAGACAGGATGGTCAGCTCTCCTTCCCTCCCCTGGAATGGAGCCGCACGCAAAACAAACCCATTAACCCAAAGGTAAACAGTGCAGAGGCTGGGAGATTCCAGAGCTCTGTCATCATCAGCAGACCTTTGTGCTTTAGCAAGTTGAAGAGACAATTTTCTTCTCCTCTAGCTATTCCCGTCACCTGTTGCCACTTCAGTGGCCACAGCAGTCCCAGGAGGCCAAATTCAACCTCAGAGCTTTACTAGGATCACCAACACCCCCTCAGAGCGTGCCAAACCAGCAGTTACCTGTGCTGCAGTCCCATGGCTGCAAACCATCTTCTCTGTCCAGCTGTTGAACTCTTGTGGGTCACGGACTTGGAATCTGTGGATAAGCCACAGGGCTCCTGGCTGCAGGGTGGCATGGAAGCTACAAGCTTCTCTGTGTTTGAACAGAAAAAAAAAAAAACATGTTGTGTGGGGTCAAGTAACAATTAACATCCCATATCTATCTCTACAAGTCCCTAAACCTCAGACTGGGTGCTGGAAAAACCTATTAGAGATAGATCTTTCTCTGCTCACCCTGTTCTTAAATTTTTCTGCAGCACCTGTTACTGGCCACTGCAAGCAGATGGGGGGCTCTGATCCTACATAACCCATTGGATGCTCTTATCACTCCTAGAGTGGAATTCCACACCTCTCCAGCTTTGCCCTCAAAGTCAACACCTAAATTAAAGCACACAGCTGAACAAGCAGACCACATTTTTAAATCAGCAAGGTATTTATTGCAGTGGTAGGGGTTGGGGAGGGGGAAGTGATTTGGGGACAACCCTTCTGTGTTCTGGCAGCCTGGAATGCTCAGAAGTCACCTAGGGAGACTGTGTGCTCAGAAAGGCTCCCCTGATCTCACCTTAAGAAAGCTGGGGTTTCTCTGGTTTGTTTTGTTTCACGTTTCCAAGATTGGTTCAAGACAACTAGAGTCAGGAAGCTTCACGTTCAAAGCCAGTGGCTCAGCCATTGTCTTGACTTCAAAGGATGGATCAGTGGATGTTTACCTTCATCCTTCTGAACTTTCCTTTTGTTTTCCATACTCTTAAACTCAAGCATCCGTCTGAGGCAGAACTAGAACTACAGGCACTACTATAAATCAAAGGATTATTCGTAAGCACTATGCCTTATAAATATTAGAATGCTATAAATACAGAATATTCAGAAATCTAAATACTTTCACGGCGTGACATTTTCAGTACATTTTTGCTTTCACCAAGTTAAAATCGAGTCAGTTGCCATCAAACTGCACTGGGCTGTTCTCCAGTGTGCATCACATGGACTCTTAGTTGTGTAAAGCACAGCTCCTTCTCAGAGGAGGCTTTGATGACCGAAGTCACAGAGCTCCCTTTTCGTCACTTTTAAAGGAAAATGTTGATTCATGCTCGGAAAGGGACTGAGTCCCACCAGAGAGCCTGCAGGGAAGCTGCACTGTTAACACACACCCTCACCTTTGGGCTCTCATGTTATTCCTGATCGGTCATCTCAACATCAGTAAAACTCCTCCTTCCTGGAAAGTTTGCCTGAGAAAACGTAAGACCAACGTTTCGTTATTGCCAAGGAAACCTTACCAGGCCCCACTGCCCGCTCCTTCCTTCGCCTGGCCCCCTCAGTTCAGCAAACTGAGCCAGCACAAAGCTAACCGGAGAAGGAAAAAAAACCCAAAAATTATTAATGTGTTTCCTGGCACTTTGGCATTCCCCACAAGGAGTCAGGCAGCTGAAAAGCTGAAAGCAGCCAGGAAACCGAGTTCTTTGGAAAGAGCAAACCAATGGACAAGGCCTCTGCCAGTTAAGTTCCCTGCTGCTTGTTCACGACATGGATGTATCCTGCCGGGCTGCTGGAGTAAATCCCAAGGGAAATGCTGAGCTGCCGCATTCTGCAGCACTGGAGAAAGTCACCCTCACCAAGCTTCTGAAGGAATATGCCAGAGAGGAGCTGGGGGACTGAGGTGTGGAGCCCAACACTGTGCTGGGGAGATGAGAATGGTGCTCCCCCAGCTCACTACAGTTATCCATGGTGACCAAGGGCTTTAGAGAACGGTTTTGGTTGGAAGAAATCTTTAAGATTATCGAGTCCAGCCATTAGCACAGCACTGCCAGGGCACCACTAAACCATGTCCCATCTCCACAACTTTGAAACCCCTCCAGGGATGGGGACTCCATCACTGCCCTGGACAGCCTGGGCCAGGCCTTGACAACCTTTATAGGGAAAAAAATTGTTCCTCGTGTCCAAACTAAATCTCCCCTGGCACAACTCAAGGCTGTTCCCTTCTGCACTGTGATGGTTAATCCTCTGGCTCCTGAACATTTCTTTCTGGATGGAGCTGGGCAAGACAGCAACGTTGGTTTCGAGGTGCTCTGCTCTCTTGCCTAGACAGCGAACTGGTTCCTGTGCCAGGGTCCTGCAAGCAGGAGACACTCGGAACCTCTCTTTGGCTGGGGGAGCAAGGAAGAAAATTGATCCTGAAATACCAGAGACATGTAGCCTCCAACACTAATCATTCCAAATCAGAAATTAAGGCTAAAGAGCTCGAAATTTGTTGATTTACAATTTGGATCCAACAAGCCACCCAAGCACACCCACGCCAGATTACATCTGCACATAAATATTTAATACCTCAAGCATCGACGTCAGCCCCTGCGGTAGATCTTGCTGGTTGCATTTACTTCTCACACGAGAAGGCTCCAGCATCATTGCGAAAGCAAAAGATGACAGAGGTAGGGACACAGGCTGAGGTGTCGAAGAAGTCCTCAGGGACGTGAAGCCTGGGAGATTCTGCTCTGCCTCCAATTCAGCCTTTGGCTGGAAAAAAAAGACCACTTTTCTCCTTGTGGAGACAGCCAGCTCAGGAGCGTTGCAGGTAGAAAGAGCCGAGGCAGAAATGGTAAAAAAGCCAATAAGGTGGCCGAAGGAGAAAAGCAGAGCACATGTGGTGAAGAGCCCAGATCTCAGCCAAACTGCCAAGCCCTGCAGATGCCCACAATGGAGGTCTGAAGGACCAGAACAAAGATTACCGAAAACACAGGAGTACAAACAGCTGTCACCATTTCTGCTGACAACACCTCCTGCTATCGCTTCTCTTGTCAGCTCCACTACAGGCAGAGAAGGAACTGACCCCAAAATTTTCTCTTTGATGTCAGAACCAGAAAGTCCCTACAGAAAGCGCTTACGCCGGGGGACTGCGGCCTGACCTCCACCTCTCCCACAGGTTCAGCCAAGCAACTCCCAGTCTGCTCCCACAGCTGTTAAGGCCGCAGATGCTTGGTTGGTGAACAAGAGCCTGGCAGAGGCTGGGCATGCAGGCAGGACACAGATAAGCCGAGACCCAACGAAAACGGACGCACCTCTAACCCAAACACGGGAAGAGCAATCAAAGCTGGTGCAAGAGGGGAAGGTGTCAGGGCAGTGGCACCAAGGATGGACTAGAGGAATGAGGCAGGCAGGAGATAGTGCATCGTGATTTGCTCCCAAAGAGCAGAATCGGTTGTGTTTGGTCCCTGGCAAGTTAGTGTCTGGACTTAGCTGCTTTCTCAGCAAGTAATGGATACCGGCGTCTCCCAGAATAGCCTCAGTTTTGTTTAACACCTCTCTTGGCATATCACAGAACAGTTTGGGTTAGAAGGGACCTTTCAAGGTCATCTAGTCCAATCTACCTGCAGGGAGCAGGGACATCTGCAACTAGAGCAGGTTGCCCAGAGCCTCGTTCAACCTCACCGGGAATGGTTCCAGGAATGAGGTGTCAACCACTATAGCCCCACAAGCCACATTTAGGTTGCTGACCCCAGGCAAAGGGCTTCTCCAAGCCAGCGGATGCCTCCTGGAGCCTCCCCCCGGTCAGTCTCTCCCCCTTGGCAGAGGCTGTGCTGGCCATGCTATCTCTGCATGCAGAGCTGGGTGCCAGCAGCGCTTTCGTCTGGGAGCTGGGAGGCTAGAGGCCATTAGAGCAGATAGGAAGGCAGCGCTTCCCTGGCTGTTGCATCGCCAGTCCTGTGCATCTCTGAGCTTCCACTCTCCTACAAGAGCTCCTGCAGCAAAGTTTCCCCTCCCTCCTCCTCCTCCTCCAGCCCTGTAGGTGCAAGGCAGAGTCTCTCTTCCCATCCGTGTAGCTCTAAATTTGCCTGGTTGCTGAGCATGTCTATTCTAAGCAGCCAAAGGCAGGCGAGACGAGGGAAGTGAAGCGCACGAATCAGGCGCGTCAAGAACAGCAGCGGTTTCAAGTTCTTCTCGGCTACAGCCAGTTCAGAGAACGTGTCTGATGCAGGATGCCAAGAGACACCATTTCTGAAAGAAACAGGAAAGAAGCTCTTTCTGTACAAAACATCCAGGCGATTCTCAATGATCTGAGGACAAGGGGAGAAGCAGAAATAGCAATTACAACAGAAGAAACTGCTTCATACAAAATGTGGGTCAAAGTGATGAAATCAAGGTCAAGGCAGCAAAGAAACACCATTTTGGGATACCAACAACCCCAAGCTGGCCTAAGCTGAGGACTGACATGGTGGAGTAAAGGAAACCAGTCGCTCTGGTCCCAGAGCAAGGTCTGGGAAAGCCTGCAAACGCTTTCCAGCTTTGGGCAGCGGCATCTGCAATACAGCTAATCCCCAGTTAGCCCAGGAGGATTGAGGGCTAACAGCAGGGCTTGTCTCCCCAGCAGGGAAGGGAGGAAGGGGGCTGTGCGCACGCTATCCGCTCCTACAGCAAAGCAAGGGGAGAAGGCGCCGGGGATGGGAACAAATTAATTGGTTTTCATCCACATAAAAGTCACAGCCGTTGCCTGGCCTAGGTTTCCAAAGTGGGTAATGAGGGCAGTAACCCAGAAGAGTGTATCAAGTCACCAAAGCTGGTTACATCCATGACATCTTATCTCCTACATATTGGAAAATAAAACCAGTTCTTCCCTCCTGAGAGGCTTAATTCTCTCGATGGGATTAAAGTCTATCAGCGGGCTACCCAGCAGAGAACAATCCGGCTTTTGCCGGGTGATAGCCGAGATCGTATCAGTGAGCGATCCCAGCACTTGGAGAGGAACTGGAGAGGAATTAGAGAGGAGCGCAGGCAGCATTTTCTGCTTTTAGCTTCCCTAGTTACGCGTGGTGGCATTTCAGGCAACGCAGCTCCCATTTTCATGCCTTGTTAATCTCAACGGTACAATGGGAGCAGAGCCAGGCCCAGCTCTGGTTCTGGCTCCTCTCAGCTCCCATTAACTACATGCAGATGCCTCCGACTATCTTTGCAGCTCAGCTCCTGTGCACCTCAGCTGTTGGAAGGCACTGGCCAACAGACTAACCTGTGGCAGAGGCAAAGCGCTTCTCCTGCCGAGAGCTCTTCGGCAATTGCCTCGAGCCTTGTGCTTGTCTATTTTTTGTGTGCTGTCACCCCGTGGTGGCCATGAACTCCGCACCTTGGTCTTGCCAGCTGGCAAGGCTCTACCAGGCTCACCAGATCCAGCTGAGAAGAGAGGTTTCTGCTGCGAGAGAGATGTGATACTTCTCTGCAGCACCTTGCTGAAGAAGCTCTGTAGCACCAATAGGTTTCGTAGAGGCCTAGCTCAAGGCAGGATGCAGGTCAGCTACAGCCCAATCGCTGTCATCTGAATCGAGCGAGCTCTGCTCTGTCAGAGGAGTGCCCTCTACTGCAATTACCGCATTCCTACAACAGGCCAAGTCCAGTTTCTTTCACGCGGGTCTGGAACACAACCCAGGACACAGCACAACTCAAACGACAGGCAAGTGAATACAGTCCATTTAATACAGTCAAACACAGAGGGATCACAACAACAAACCAAGATTGACTGAGGCGGACAGGAATGAAACAACAGGCGGGAGAAAGCATCAACAGATCTAAGACTGTGGAACTGTAGGGGCCACATCTCTCCAACAGACAGAGCCACCTCTTTCTCCATGCTGGATAAAGTTCTGAGGTCTCATCTCTGATGGCCAGAAGAAGGCAGCTGGAGAGAGGTGTCTGGAGCTGGAGGAGCTGCCCTCAGTGTGGTCAGGGCTCTTAAACAGGAGCACCCTGCCCACCTGCAAGAGATGGAACAACCCCCATCACCTGTTCCATGCTGAAGAGAAGAACCCCAATGCAGAGAAAGAGTTTCAGGGCCAAGCTCCAGACCAAGAACATCATGGCTGCCTCAGGGCAACTCACCAGTCCAGCCTCCCCTACCCAAAAAGCTAGGGAGCCCCACCAGCAAAGATGAGCTCCAGGGCAGCCTGAATGTCCCCTCCAGTGGCCTGCAGGGCTCGGAGACTTAGCTCATCATCGTGTATGCCCATGTCTTGCAGCTGCTGCAGCTGGGGTTGCCACTGGCTCTACAAAAAGGAAACAAAAGAAGCCAAGGGTTGTTGGGAGAGTCCAAGCAGAAACAAATCAGCTTACTCCATAACCTATTCCTCCATGCCGCCGTCTCCTGCCTCTCTCAGCACTGGTGTTACTGGCATACAGTTACTGCTATACTTGGCACTGGTCAGGCCACCCCTCAAATCCTGGGTGCAGTTTTGAGCCCCTTACTCCAAGAAGGTCATGGAGGGGCTGGAGTGTGTCCAGAGAAGGGCAATGAAGCTGGGGAAGTGTCTACAGCACAAGTCTGGTGAGGAGCAGCTGAGAGACCTGGGGTTGTTCAGCCTGGAGAAAAGGAGGTTCAGGGGAGACCTTCTCGCTCTCAATAACTCCCTAAGAGGAGGCTGGATCCAGGTGGAGTCAGTCTCTTCTCCCAAGAGAGAAGAGGAAACAGCCTCAAGTTGTGCCAGGGGAGGTTTAGGTTGGACATAAGGAACAATTTGTTCCCCACAAGGGTTGTCAAGGCCTGGCCCAGGCTGCCCAGAGAACTGGTGAAGTCCCCATCCCTGGAAGGGTTTCAAAGCCATGGAGATGTGGTGCTGAGGGTCATGGTTTAGTGGTGCCCTGGCAGTGCTGGGTTAATGTTTGGACTGGATGATCTTAGAGGTCTCTTCCAACCAAAACAATTCTATAATTCTAGCTCACAAGTGCAATGCTCAGTGTGTAAGCAGATCTTGAAAGCTCAAAATCTTTCTGCAAACTCCCCAAATCCACCGTCTCACTTCCACCCAGTGGAAGTGCATTGAGCCTCCTGCAAGAAGCACTTCAACAGTGATGCCCTTTGCTGCTTAACATCCTGCCACAGGAGGCAGCTGGAGGAACCACCTTCACCCTGCACCACTCAACGCGCTATGGAGCCGAAGGAAGAGTCTGTGACACTGACCTGCAGGCTGGGCTGCCCCGAGGCCTGCAGGGCGTGTTGTAAGGCCTGGCTGAAGAGGTCATTGGTGATCGGTGTTCCCGACTGGACACTGGATGACATCGGGGAGGTCCCAGATGAGTGACCCTAGGAGGAAAGAAGTTGTACATGGATCAAGACAACACTCATCGCAGAGCTAGCACAGAGCAGCATCTGCTGCACACCACCGTAACGCCTCGCCAAGCCCCTGTGGAGGAGAATTCAGCCACAACCAAGGGCTTGCTCTGGATCAAATGCTGGTTTTACAGCCCAGGAGGATCTCCCCCAGCTGCTGCACTGCCGCTGTACCTGGGTGCCAGGGGTGGGCGTGTGGGAGCTGCTCTCCGGGGTGCTCGCCAGCGCCAGCGCTGTCGCCAGCTCACTCTGGGTGATGGGCCGGGGGCCGGCAGCCCCGGCGTAGCCAAGGGAAGCTGGGCGGGAACCAGAAGCACTGCTGGATGGTGTAGATCTTGTACTCTGCAGGGAGGGCAAAAAAAACCCCCCAAAACAATAAACAACACCTCTGATAGTGGTTTCTGTGTCCCAGTAAAATATAACTTGTATGCTCATTCCCAGGAATCTTTTTCCTACAACATGTGGAACTCACAAGTGCAGAAAATAAAACAAAAATAAACACGACAGAATGGGATGTGCTTTTTTTCCACTGTCAGCTATTAAAGCTGTGGAAACCAGCACTAAGCCTTTTAATATACCATCCGCCAGCTTAAGAACAACGCGTTATTAGCCTGTAACAAAACAATTAGCTGTTGACAGGCGTTTTTTTGGCCTAAATACACCATTTCTCTTAGAAAATACTTTGTCCTTTGGAGAGGAAGACCTCCCTCCATTGCAGAAGAGTAGGGATCAACACTCTGATGCTTCCTAACGTGAAGAGCACGCGACAGTCAACGTATTTGTCACCACAATACCCCTAGAGCCAGAGCAGCTCGTGATGTTCACGAGACGGGAAGAGAGACAAGTTAAACCCACAGCGTAAGTCTCAAACAGCCCTTCCGCCTGACCTGGCTGCTCACCTGGTGGAAGTCATCTTCTTCATCAGAGAGACCTTCAAACAGAAAGCCCCCTGTAAGAGAAAGGAGAATCATGCAGAGAGCTGGGTGCTGGCAGGAATTAGGCACCAAACAAGCAGCCTATGGACTCCTAGGCCATGAAGCCAGGCTCAGGCCCAACTAAGGCTGCCTCTGCTTAGAACAGAAGCCTCAGCACCGATAAATTCACATGCAGCAGGTCAGTAGAAGACAGATCAGGTCCATTATTTGCACAAAACAGAGGTCACAGCACTCTACTACCAACAGTCATTATTAAACACGTTTGGCTGGGAGAGGCCCCGAGGCCAAAGTGCCCTAGATGAGTCTCTCAGTGCAAAATGTATCAAACCACATCAAAGTCCATGTTTCCAGCCCAAGAACCCAAACATCTTTTCCTTCTAGCCTGGGGGTGACTGGATCAGTGTAGAATCATGGAATGCTTTGGCTCGTAAGGGACTTTTCAAGGTCATCTAGTGCAACCCCCCTGCAGGGAGCAGGGACATCTGAAACTAGAGCAGGCTGCTCTTAGCCCCGTCCAACCTCACCTGGAACAGTTCCAGAGGTGGGGCATTGACCACCTCTCTGGGCAACCTAGGCCAGGGTCTCACCACCCTCACCGTCAAAAATTTCTTCCTTCTCTCTGGTCTAAATCTCCCTCTTAGTTAAAACCATCACCCCTTGTCCTGTCCCAACAGGCCCTGCTCAAAAGTCTGTCCCAATCTTTCTGACAGGCCCCTTGAAGTCCTGAAAGGCCACAGGAAGCACTGCTCAGAGCCTTCTCTTCTCCAGGCTGAACAACCCCAGCTCTCTCAGCCTGGCCTCACAGCAGAGAGGTTCCAGCCCTTGGGTCATTTTTGTGGCCTCCTCTGGCCCAGCTCCAACAGGTCCCTGTCTCTCCTGTGCTGAGAACTCCAGAGCTGGACCCAGCAGCACAGGGGAGGGGTCTCACCAGAGTGGAATAGAACAAATTTGCCTGCAAATCCCACAGCCCATCATTTCTGCCAGTTCCCCGCTCATCTGCCAGGCTACCTGTACCTGGCATGTCACGGTAGGAGCCAGAGGACATGCCTCGGGAGGATGTCTCTGGAGCTGGGAGGGGGTTGCTGCCAGCCACTGAGTGCAGTACAAGGATGATGGCATTCACGAGTGCAGGGTGAGCTGGGATTAGGCTGCAGAGAAAAAAACAAACATATACACAGGGAAACTAGGAAACCGGCAGCTCTGTGCTGGCAAAGAGCTTAGGGCACAGCCATTTCCACTGGCTGCACCATCACCACAGCCTTTGGCCAGCAATAAACACCTCCCTAAGTGGTTCCACATAGCTGAAGAAGCTGAAGCTCCTTCTCAATTCGATGTCGACCCTCCCACAGTGCACATGTTTTCCCCTGTGCTCTTCTGGGAGCAGCTCTCTGCTGTGAGCAACCAGCTCCAGAACTGAACCCACCACCTGGAGGTGACGATGGCCCTGTCTCCTGCTAAATGTCCTTTGGTCGAACCCAAGAGCAGAGGGAGACATGTGTCAGCTCCCTCTTTCCTGCTCCTGAACCTCTGGCCTGGAGCATCTGTACTGACAGGCAGGAGCAAAACTCTCTCTCCCACTCAGTCTCTCTAACAGTGCAACAAAGGCGCTGCTCAGTCACTGCACCAGTTCACAGGAACTTACGTGTCCAGCATGTTGGGGTCTGCAAACACTGAGAAAAGATCCTTGTCCTCCAGGACTCCTGGGAGGGACCAGGAAACATGACGAGTAAGAGACAGGATATGAGAAACAGGAGCCAGTCAAATGAGAGCCATAGGAAAAGCCAAAACAATTAACTGTTTTTCAGGAACTGAGTCACTAGCAGACACCGTAAATACTCTATTATTGCTCTCTCGGAAGCCTTTCACGTCTTGCTGGAGAGATTCTCCATCATAGCCACACACTGTGTGGGCTGAGTCTTTCCCAGCACAGACAGCTCCACCTTAAGTGCAAGATCAAATCCGGCACCCAGCTGCCTCCGGTCAGCTTGTGACGGCATCCCATATTCCACCTGCCTCACCACAACGTGCCAAGAAGCCTACAGCATCCCAGGCCAGAACAGGCAAGCCAGATTTAATAAACATTAATGTCAGGAATTATCTGGCATTATTAACACAGATTATCTTTATTTGGCATCCTCAGATCGTCTGGATCCCATCTGGACTCACCCAAAGCAACAGGGTCACTGCTGAGGCCTGGAGTAGCTACAATGATCTGATCCAGCGACTCCTTGTTGCCCAGCATTTTGAAGACCTGCCAGAGAAATCAGAGCTGCGTCGCACAACGCAGCTCCACCACGGGACTCTCTTCACAGGGAGGGGACAGGCAGAAGACACCCAGCCCAGTACGAAGCCCCACTCACCGCGTCCCTGTAGGCAGGACTGCTGTGCAGGGCAGTGTGAAGGACCCGGAACTCCCGCACGGCTGCCACCTTATCCACAGGCTCTGAGGGAGAAGAAACAACAGGACAAAAGATGGTTCTCCCTCTGCCAGCTTTACAAGGTGTTTTACATAGTGGTAATTTTTTATTGCCCCTGAATTCAGCTGATCTGAAGAGGAAGGGCACAGACTAACAACTGTGCATGTCTCAGTACAATTACCACAGCATTACAAGTTACTGCGCTTGCAGCTTCCAGACACAGAAAAACAGAGAGGTAGATTCTCCAGCATGTACAAAAGGAGCTGGATTAAAGTAGCAACTCTAACCCATCATATTTTAAAGCTAGGCAGAGTAGGAACACACAAGCCCACATGTCTCTCGAGCTGAGTAACCAGGTGCTTTGATCCCGATTCTCTGGCAATGCCCTAAAATTGGTCACAGCCAATTATTCACTCTCTGTATTACGTAGTGGCAACTCATATTGTCTCCACCTCACCTGGTTTCTGCTCAGGCTCAGGCCAGGACTTGCGCAGGACGTGAACAGTGGAGCCAGACTGGATGCCATAAAAATCGAGCGTTTGGTCATCCCGCAGCTTACGGCCACAGTAGATCAGATCTAGAAGAGAGAAGCTCAAGATAAACATCTACAGAGACCCAAAAAGGGCCTGGGGTTTTTAAGTGAGGGGGTTATTGCTCCACGTATGTAGCTGCTTTGTCTCGTCAGCAGCACAAGAACCCCATAACACAGAGAAGTCACAGTCGAGATTCACAGAAGACAATGTCACCTCCTTTAGAAGGGCCAACCCCTCACAGCTCTCCTAAGGCACCTCACAAGGACACGCCAGCGTTTACAAGTCTAAAAGTTTCTTAATAAGGGCACAAACAACACAGGAGCACTGCAATTTCAAGTGAACACAGCACAAACCACTCAAATCACAATGTACTGAGACCACGGCAGTCTCTGGAGAATGCTTTCAGCCCCCACGTCCTGCTCTCTGGTTGCGTCAAGTCTTCCCACCAGCCCAATACCGGTAAGAGAAGGCTGTCAAGGAGAGGAAGAGGGTGTCAGAGCTTCAACACGCCCCACGCAGGCACCTACCAATGAGCTCAGGGTCGGGGACGGACTCCTGCAGTTTGCCGGTGATAAGCTGCTTGAGGTAGGAGATGCTGCACCCGCCAAGCGGACATTCGCCCAGCTCCGTCTCCGGCAAGTGTAAGATGGATTTAGGAGCCAGCGGCTGGTCCGCCAGCTTCACCGCAATGTGCCACTCTGGCAGGGCCATTTAGGCTTTCTCACGGAGCCGAGCCAAGCTAAGGTCACAAAGAGCTGGAAAGGGAGGAAAACAAACCAAAGTGAAGCTCTTAACGAACCAGAGACATGCTTTTATCAACCCACAGGCCTCACTCTTGCCGGAAGGCTTGCAGGGCACTGGCGGGAGGCCTGAGCCGCACACAGCCACGCTTTCTAAGTTCCTACCTCGGCCCGAAGTTAGAGGGAAGGCAGAACCGCCACAACACCCCGTCGGGGACGATGGGAAGCCGCGAGCAAGGCCCGGCCCGGTTCTCCCGCCGGAGCAGCGCGGAAGGGAGGCAGAGCGAGGCGTCCCAGCAGCGCCAGAGCAAGCCCCGCTCCCGTCGCGCAGCCCCCTACCGGGAGACACCGCTCCCGGCTCCGCTCTACCTGCCCCGCCGGAAGCGGAGGCTCTGCCCGACCCCGCGGGGCACCCTGGGAAATGGAGTCCGCAAGGAGAAGGTGGAACGACGCTGAGGTGGAGAGGCTGCCGA
>VWZK01021832.1:42417-108702 GCA_013396935.1 Baryphthengus martii | reverse complement strand
GGGGCCGTCTCCGGTAAACCCGGGCGGGGTGGGGAGGGGAGGGGCAGGGGGCGTTAATAGGGTTGTTTACCGCCCCGGGAGACCTCTGTCCTCGAGACTGGGAGCCTCGGATGCTTTTCTCATGCTTTAACTCTTTTCAGGTGGTTTCCGCTTGGAAAAATCTCTTTCCAAGCCCAGAGGCAGGCGTTTGCCCAATTATGGTGCAAACAGAGCAAATTCCAATCAAGGAACCTTTTAATTAATTAAAGTGCTCTCCCAGGGATTAAAAGCTGTACAAAGGCTGGTGCGTGAGGGCCTGAAGGTTAAACTGAATCCTTTTGCTGCATTAGTTGGGAGAGAGAAAAAAACCTAAGCGAATATCTGCTTAGCAGTAAAATGGATGTTAAGACCTGTAATGGTTGAAGGTTCCTAGTTTAGCTGTAGTCGTTATCTTAAACTCTGTCCTAATATTGGGACTTAACTGCTGTGAGCATCTCCTTGCTGCCTTAAAACCAGCTGTGAAGTCGTTTGTCTCTCCGCAATACCATAGAGGGCCTGTCTGCCGCACCCAAAATTCGTCTTCTTGGAAGTTTGCACTGGGCTCTGGTGAAAACCTTTGGCGGTGGCGCGTAGGTCCTGCCGGGACCTGTCACCCGCTGTCGTACCTGAGCTCCGGGAAGTACACGGGTCCTGCATACCAGGGTGTTGCTGCACCTGAGGTGTGTTTGCTCGGTGTGTTAACCCGGTATCAGGTCGCTTATTGTTGCTAATGACCTACCCGAGGTGTGTATTAACTGCGTGCTCCACTGAACGTCCCCCAGGCAGGAGAGGTGGCACCTCATGCGGTGCCTCAGGTGCAACAACCTGCAGCAAGGTGTGAGCTGGAGGTTCTCTGGCCTGTTGCAACACCTGCAGCAGTCCGTTGTTGCTTTACTGGAGGAGCCTGTGCGTGGAGCTGGGCCAGATGGTGTATTGTGTCTTTGGAAGGAGACTAAGGCTCTTTTCAGATGCCAGGTAATGCATTATTGCTCCTGACATTCAAACCACTAATCCACTTTATATCGTTTCATTTGCGAGCTAAAGCTACGCTGCTGCCCGCTAGATAGAAATGCAAACGCGCCAGCCAGGCTTTTCATTTTGGTGATGGGCTTGTTATTTAGCACGAGGAAGAGCTGGCAGAGGAAAAAGAAGTTGAGTGTTGTAGCTGGTGGGTGCTTTGTGCAAGAGACAGAGCCCGAGCGCCTCAGAGGAAGACTTGGAGGCACTGTAGAGATGCTGGAAGTTGTCTTTCGCTTTTAAACTGGTATCTGGTAGGTTATTTGTTGGCTTAGGACAGAACTGGGGCTGGTTTGAAAGTGTGGTTTACCAAAATAGTATTTTTTTTTTTTCCCAAGTACGTGACTTGAATAGCACAGTACTGGTTGTAAACAGGGTGGTGGGAGGTGGCCAGGAGACTCTGTAGCTTGTTTGTAGTTGGGCTTTCCTTTGTTTCTTCAAGCTGACTGTATTTTGATATTGGTGAACCTTGAAGGACAGCAAGTGGGATCTGCTTAAGCATCTTTATACATAAAAAGTGCCAACACAAACCTGTGGAGAAGGACCGTCTTTGTCAGCTGGTTCAGTTGGTGACACAAAGTCCAAAATACATGTGGTGATATTAATGGTTGGGGATTAAAGGCGTAGTCGTCTTTCTGGGATTGCTTGTAGATCTGAGCTGTGTTTCTGCTGGTTTTTCGCTTCAGAGAAGGCTGGTACTGGCTCTGTGTGGGCTTGCAGCAGGTCAAGATGGAGAGCTGGGAAAGCTCTTGGGTCCTTCAGCTGGGAGAATCAAAGGGAGGCCATGGCTGGGGCTTGAGGTGCCCCAGGAACCAGAGGCAGGAGTTGCTCAGTGCTCAGCAGTCTCTTTCAGGCTACAATGGTCTTTGCAAGGCTCTCATCTTGCTTTTCTGGTGATAAGTAACAGCTGAATATAGTTGTTGTTTTTTTGAGGAGACGTGTAAAGAATTTAGTCATGTGAAGAAAGCCTAAAAGAATTTAGAGATAACTTGTATGCAATCAATTCCTGCCCATTTTTTTTAATAGAAATATGGTCAAGCTTCTTATCCTAGCTCTCTCCTTTTAAGGTAGTATTTTTCAGAAGCACCAAACCCTGAATGTTAGGTTTAACATTTCAAAAGTAATTATTTAGGAAGGGTGCTGACAAAAAAATCCACCTCAAACTGTTGGGGCCGTGGACAAAGGCATTTCAGATGCTGTCTTTGGGGTATATGAAAGTGAGGTTCTAGCGAATGTGTTCAGCTTGAAAATACAATTAAACAGTCTGAAAATTGAATGCAAGTGTGAGCCTGAGGCTGTTAAACATGAAGCTGATTGTTTCACGGTCTCCTGCACAGGAAAGAGTATTGGCTTTGCACTCTATTTATCCTCTTCCTGGGGAAAAGATGAAAGCATTTTATATTCATACGGACAAATATTTGTCTATCTTTCAGATTCTGCCAATCTCCCAAGGTCGAGGCTTGAACCCTGCCAGATAAGGTCCAAAACCGCCCCCCGCTCTTTTCCCAGCCATGCAAACTGCAGGATGAAGCTGGAAGCTGTGGTTGAGCAGCTGCAGAAGCAGCAGCAGAAGCAGCAACCGCCTCTGCAGATGGATTCCAGGGAGAGACAGCAGAGGCAGATGAGGGAAGCCCAGCTGCTCTACACGCAGCAGCTGGCCGTGCAGCAGGCTGTCCTAGCAGCCACATCTGGCAGAGCTTCGGGCGGCTCTGCTCTCAGTCCCTTGGCCAGAGGCCCGCCTGCAGCCGGAGCCGTGCGAGCTTTTGATCAGAGCAGCATGAATTCGGAACCAGAAGAGGAAGAGGAGGAGGAAGAGGAGGAGGAGGAAGAAGAGGAGGAGGAGGAGGAAGAAGGGGGGTTGGAAGGTGGCGATCTTGAGGATGGCTCCGATGTGACTGGGAAAGAAACCTGCTCTGCTCTGAAATACTTTCATGCTCCCAAAGTTGCTCATCACAACCAAAGAGTGGCCTCTACCTCGAATCCGCTCCCGGCTTCGGGGCACCAGCGGGGACAGCAGGGCAAAGAAGAACAGGGTAAAGACACTACTAAACAGCCGTATGCCGGTTCCCCGGCTGGACGCCAGAGCTGGCGTTTGGACGAGCAGCTCAAACAGGTCAGTGTTCCTTGTTAACATCCTTCTGAATAAGACCGACCGTCTTGAGTCACGCTGAGGATTTCTGTAGCCCAGCATCCTCTGATGAGCGCTGGCCAGTTGCGGGCGCTTTGGAGAGCGTGGGAGCCAGGCATGTGCAGGGTGACGCTTCTCTGGTGCGTTCTCCCAGATTTATTCTTTTCTAAAGAGATTTCCCAAGAACTCAGTTTATGTTACAGTTTTCTAGCCGATGATACAGAAACCGCAATTTGTCAGAACTTTTGCGGGGAGGTAGAGGTTTGCTCTTCGGCTCGTTTATCCTCTCTCTCTTGCTGCTGCTGTGCTATTCAGAAGGGAACACGCCGGTGTTATATTTTTGGTGCAGAAGCCTGCCTGCTAATGTCTCACTCGAGTTATTTCATGTCCGACATCTATAATCCCATTGTCAGACCTACCAGATTTGTGGTGGGTGGTGAGGGCGAGCAGGGAAGGGTGTGTGTCCTGTCACCTGTCCTGTGTGCCAGCACAGCCGCTTTGGGTTTCATGTGTTTGAAGGAAGGAGCTGATGTGCCACTAGTTGGTTTTGGTAGCAGGTTAATTCTGTGTTTGGCTGAAGAATTGTTCTTTGTAGATGAATGACAGAGGATCAAGAGCTCTTTTCTTGGTCGTAAGTGGGTATTCAGTTAATGCTTGGGTGCTGTTTTGTGTAAGAACTGACTTGAGTGGGCTTCCAGAGACACTGAGCCAAAGGACTGTCCGATTTAAAGAAAAAAAAGTTGGATTTAATTGTTCTTTGATCCAGCTGTTGGCCTGAGTATTAAGAAGGTTTTTCTTCAGATGGAATTCTTCGAGCTCAGAAACTTTGTGTGGACAAAACTCAGAGCTGTTTTTTTCTTCTCTTTTGCAAACCTGATGAAATAAAAAAGCTGGAGCTGCTTCGTGGTGGCCTGGTGAGCCACAGATGTTGGAAAGTTTGCTGTGGGTGCTCGAGGCAGGCACTTCCCTCAGCTGATGGTTACACATACGAGGTGATTTGGTATATCTGAGGAACTGCTTAAGCACAGCAAGCTTTATTTCTTTGCCCGTTCCACTTAGTGTGGCCTGTAGGCTCCTGCCCAGCTGCTCCCACAAAACTGGACCAGTTTGGTGTTTCTACATCAAAGCGTGTGGCAGGAACTCCTCAAATTTGACACATGAAGGACATTTGTACTCTTGGTGCTGTATAAAGCATGGTGACCTAGTAGCCCTGGTGCATGGGGTGCTGCAGGCAAACAGTTTGTTTTGTTTTCTCTGCGCTTTTCTCCTCAAGAAGGGTCGAGAGAAAAAAAAAACAAACAAATTACTCAAGCTGCTGTAGGGAAATGAGGCGGGTATGTCAGGCAAGGGACAGTCGCTTGAGAAATTGCTTCAGAATTGACTGCATTGGAGCAACTGGTGAAAACTTCCTCTTTCAGGTTTCTGGGTGGAGAATAGTAGGCAGGGCTCTGGTGTTAGGGGCTTGCTTACGAACAAAAATGCCAATAAACTTAGCAATCGGCTTTGGCTGGTTTTATTTGTAGCTCATTCGGTGCTCACAAGTATGTCAGGCTTCTTTCTAACGCTTGCTCATCTTGTGAGAGTCCTGTAAATCTTCCTGAATTATCAGGCTTGATTCCTAGGTTGTTTTAAAGACAAATACCATAAGCATGTCAGATTTTGGCTTAGCTGATGTGGAATAGCCAGAAAAAACCCACAATATAAATACTGGTTTACAGCTGGCAGATTGGGCGCTAATACTGACCTGAGTCCTTTGGCCCATTTCAGTGGTAATCAGGTAATTTGGGAGTAGCTTGTAGCATATTTCAGGCCGATTTATTCTGAAAGCCAAAGAACATAAAGCTTCACCAGGAAGCAAGCTGAAAAGAAAAACTCTTGCTGCTGTTACTATGCTGCTGGTGAAGCAGATTAAAGGAAGGAATTAAGAGAAATTCCTAGATGTCAAGTTAAGGAATGAATGAGTTACAAAGAAAGAGCAGGGATGTGTTGTGCCGCAAGAGTTCTGGGTGGTGGGAAAGCGTGGCAGAAAGTGGGCCGGTTCCTGCGTTGTTCCGAAATACTCTTCCCTGGTATTCTCAGATGGAATACTGCACTAGATGCCCTGCCCAGCGAGGCATGGCTTTTATTTGTGGTCGTAGCGGTGAACGATGTCGTTAAGGTGCTGCGGCACGCTCGAAAGGCCACGTTGAAGTGCTCGACGCTAGCGATGCTGGTGGGGTGGATTCACCTTGAGTATGGTAAATATTGCAGAGCAACTTGTTTGCATTAATCAGCGGAGTCTGCATACCAGGGAGTAAAAGTTTAACTGCGCTATACCAGTTCCGGGCTGGAGAGCCGAGGGAGAGAGGAATAAACTGGAGGGGGCGGCAAGGAATTGTTAACATGACAGAAATGTATGTGCAGCTCTGGGCTGTCGATGGAATTCTGTGTGCTAAATGGTAGCACGATGCCCCGTCGCAAGCCCTGCTTGAAATATTTAAGTTCAAAGGCGTACTTTTTCTTTTTGTCTTTGTCTAAAATGGTCGTGGTAAGCCACAAAACCAGGCTCAAATGCAGAAGTGCCAAAGTTTTGTTTTAGAAATGCCTCTTGAACTTGTCTTTTTTTTTAGCTCCTGTTGAGATGGAGGCTAATTAACCAGTCGGCGCACGGTGCTTCCAGCTAGCGCAGCTTTGGGAGCATTTGTGGTATGCATAATGGCTGTTGCTTGCGGAAGGGAGGGGGAAAAGTCACTTCTGTTTCTTCTGAGCGTGGCTTGTTCTTCTAAAAGTGATGCCCTTGGAGAAAAACGTCTCTTGAAAAGCGTAAGGCTAAGATTGCCCGGAAGGTACATGGCGTGAAGATGGCAGGAAGGTGGAAACTACCAGTGATATGAAGCCTCATTCTGTTTGGTCTGGACAGCCAAGTAAATAATTGTAGAACAAGCTGGCAGACAAAAGAGCTGGCTCAGCTTATGACACAGGGGCGGTGGGAATCCTGTCAGCACAAAACAACAAGGGAGTGGAGTCGCTTGTTGGGGAGTCGCAAGCCCGAAAGAACCACCAGGGAGGGGTGAGGGAGGCTGCGCTCAGCTCGCTCACTCCTCTGACTTGCTGGAATCCCCTGCAAATCCATCACGGCTCCCGCGGCCGGCCTCAAAAAGGGCGTTGTGGGCTGCCTGTCTCGGAAGAAAAATGAGGTTTTAATTCCGTGGGTGCAAGTGTTGCTTTTAACAGCTGGTTGGGTGCGGATCCTCGTCCGGTGGGTTCTCGCATTGCTTGGCAATGTCCCTGGTTACCAGGGAGAGCCGGGTAGAAAAGGCAGGACTGCGGCTGCCACTCTTGCTCCTTTTCCACTCAGGACTGGTGTCGCACAGCAGTAACGTGAGCAGTTTTGTCAGGCTGCTACTCCAGCACGCAGGTTAATATGTGCATTCCTTTGTGGAACGTAAAACTAAAGCCAGGGTTTTCAGACATCAGCTGGTACAGTGAGGTAAGTCTCCCTAAAGCAGCCCTCTGACTTCCAGAGTGGCTTGTGCTCTTGTTTTTGGGGGCTGTCTTGTGTTAGAATTCTCAACAATCACCTGAAAATCCCGACCTAAACTTATACAAAGGTCGTGGTGTTTATTGAGCTAAGTCAGCTTAAAATAATTACTTTGCTTTTGCTCTAGGGTCTGGGAATGAGTGGCTGGGATTCCATAACCTTAAGTATGTGCCTCAAGTGGTGTGTGGATTGAGGTATTGCTCAGGAGATTCTCATTAGTCCAGAGGGGGTGAAGGTCCCAGGAATAAAAAAAACTGCTTTTCACACAGCACATGTTTTGCTCCTGCATATTTCGGCTCTCCAGGGTCCAATTCAAGGGTTGAATTTTTAATTCCTTATGTGGGTCACTCAGTATTTGGGCTTTTATGATATAGTGGGAGGAGAATTCTTCATTAATAGCTAATGTTGGATGTTTGGTTTCTCTTTTACTGAAAGCTGTTTTCCATAAGAACAGATTTGAGTTCTTAAATTTCCACTTGCTGCTTCTCTTGAATTTTGTGGGTTAGGTTTGTTTTGGTGGTGTCTTCATCCCTGTGACAGTGTTTCTGCCATAGCACCTCGCTTGGTGTTCCTACTGACGTGTAACTTAGGGTGCAGCGTTGGTGGCTGAAGCAACAAAGTCACCTTTTTATTTAATATATCGAATAACGTATGGGAGAGAAGCAAGACACAGCCATCAGATAACCCCCCCAGATCTCCATCTCAAGAGGCCATTCCATGGGTTTCACGTGGGCGAGGTTATGCTGCAGCGACCGTGCTGTATCTGGAGGCAGAGGAAGGAGCTCATTTCTGTCCTGAGAAAGATACAGCTCATTTTAGGATTTACTTGTGCACTAAATTTATCTTTAGGAGCAGTTGCAAACTGTCTCCTTTGGTGCCAATTTAGAGATTGGTGCTAACGCTGGAGACAGTAGGTGGAAAGAGCTTGAATGTGTTGTATTCTTACTCTCCCGCTTTTCTCACTTAAGGGTAAATCTGAGACTCTCAAGCGGCAGTGAGAATTTCTCTTCCCACAGCCATCTAGCACTGAAAAAGTCATCTTGTCACTTAAAAGTTTTGGTTAATGCCTCTGAGTATTGGTGAATAGGAGTCATTCACAAATGAGTCCAACTTTTCCTTGAGGAGAAGGAAGCAGATTGTCGTTTTGCAAAGAATCGCGTGTGTGCTGCAGTCACTAGGTCATGGGAGCGCATAAAAGAAACAATAAAAAAAAAGGTAATTAATCTGTTAGCTTCAGTCCCCTCTTCCTTTCCTTGCCCATCCTCCCTGCCCTTCCTGAAACCACTAAAACTACTTCGAACCTCATCTTTGAAGCTTGTCGTGATTAAATTGAGCTCTGGTGTTAGTAAGACGGGGAAGGGTTTATTCCAGTTTCAGCAGAGCTTTGCCAGGCAGCTTGTTCACGCTGTAATTATGAGTCGGTTCTCCATGCTTGAGAACTTGCAGCTCAGGGCAGTAGTCCTGATCTTATCAGCGTTTTGTAGTACAACCATTTTCTTCATAATAGCATCTGTTTCACTTCCTAAGGCTTAACTCTACCCACAAAAGGAATTTCTGTGGATTCTCTGATAATCCTGAAATTGCTGCCCCTGTACCTTTTCATTGACTCAGTGCTTTCAGTTAACCCATGGAGCAGGGGAGGGGCTTTCTTTTTCACTGCCGCATTTAGCCAGTCCCTAAGTGGGTATTGCAGCAGATTTCTGGCCTAAAACCTCTGTCAAAACTGCAGGTCTGCAGTAGAGGAGATGCAAAATGATTCCGAGGGCTTTTTTCTCGTCTTTTAGCTATTAAAGCTTTAATGGGTTGTCTCCACTTCAAGGATTTGCTGTTTGAATACAACTTTGTAGTCTGGGCTTTAGCTGAGCCTCTCTCCAATACCTGTATGAAACTGGGAAGGGTGGAGAAGGGAATGATCTGAAAAAGGAGCATTTGGAATTTCTCATCCAGGTCCCTGTTTGCACAGTAACTGCAGTTTGTGCAGGCACAACTGGAGGAGGAGACGATGAGCTGCTGTTCTCTTTGCCTTAATGCTTCACTACTGGTTTTTTTTTTTAGTGGGCACAGAGTTTTAATTGCTTTAGTGTCTTGGAGGGACGGAGGTGTGAGGTGGTGCTATTGGAGAGGTAGGTGTCCTGCAGGGAAGGGAGTGAGGATGCTTGTTGATAAGGTTTTTGCCCTCAAAAGAAGGGACTGGAAGAAGCATGAAAGTGCTTTGTAGTTT
This sequence comes from Baryphthengus martii, assembly GCA_013396935.1. Lineage (NCBI taxonomy): Eukaryota > Metazoa > Chordata > Aves > Coraciiformes > Momotidae > Baryphthengus > Baryphthengus martii. The sequence continues at coordinate 99,798 of VWZK01021832.1, read as the reverse complement.
CCTTTTCTGTCTGCTGGGCAACTCAGGGTTAACTCAGGCTTTTAAATGTGGGATTGGAAACCAAAATTGCTCTGGACATCTGAGCTTCCCTCTAATAAGATATTCCAGGTGGTTAGGGAGTAATCCTAAAATAGCTCCAGATATAATTGCCTCTGAAGCCAGGCCCGCAGCCTCTCGGGGAGGGGGTGGTCCCGGGGGGGCTCCGATGGCCTCTGAGGTGTGTCTGCAGCGTGGAGAAGGCTTCCTGGCCCTGACAGCAGCCCCTGAAGGTGACCAGCTCTTCCCAACACCTCTGCCTTCCCACTCAGGCTTTGCATCGGGGCTCAGGCAGAGCCTGTGCCACTTTTACCCCCTTTTTTTCTGCAAGAAACCAGATCAATCCTTGCCCGTGGTAACGTGAGGGCTGTTTGCCAAGCATCAGCAAATTCCCTCGATATGAAGGGATGGAGGGAGGTGCAGGACTCTTCCCCAGAGAATGACCTGCCTCTCTGAACAGTGCTTTTTCCTTCCTGCTGCTATTGCCTGACTTATACAAAGGTCTTTTAATGACTTGTGAGGATATATTCATTTCTCAGGTTCCTGCTGTTTATATGGAGGAGGGCTTCTCAGCATAGGAGAACTTTGTTTTCCTAGGACGAATAGAAAGGGAGCTCGATACCAAAGCTCCTGCTGAGCTCTCTTGCTGTGCTAAATGTAGTTTATTCTACTTGTGGAGCACCTCTTGTTTCAGTAGCTTTGTGGAGCTCTTTACTGATTTACCCATTCCAGTTGTGCTCAGGTCGCTGCTCTGACCGCTTTGGTATCTTTGGTTGTAGCCATGGCACAGACTCAAAGGTTTTGGTGAGCAGAATAGTCCCTCAAGATCAAAGCTGAGGCCTGGGAAGGTGCCCGTTAGTGCTTGGCCTCTGTCCTCTGCGTAAAGAAGGCTTCCCCAGCTGCTGAGCTGATGTTTCAAGCTAGCCCCAAGACTTTGCCAACTCGGCTACCTGAAGCAAACCTGTGCTCTGTCCCCGCGTGTCGTTCCAGTGCCCCCTCACTGATTGATAGCGGGCTGGCGGAGCAGCCCTCTTCTTATCTCTCCTGATAGCTTAAGGTGGGGAGTGGTGACTGGCTTTAAACCTTTCCAGCCGCTGCAGAAGGAAGTACTAATGCTGCCCCCCGTCTCTCACCTCAGATCACTGTGTCGTGCCAGGTGATTCCATCTCTGCCAATTTTCTGAACATATGGCAAACCCCTGATGACTTCAGTGAGCTTTAAGCTCCTTTTCACTAGCGAGGTTGTGGGGGAGTGTTACTTCTGTGCTCTCGAGTGTCTCAGGATGGAGGTACGGCATGAAGGGTGCATATCTTCTGCTCATTCTCTGTAGCGATCCTTAATCTTGCCATTCTTTCCAAATTGCCCTTTTTCTTCAAATGGAACAAGTGAAAATAACTTCTGAAGAGTCTTTAACCCCATGGGAAGTTTTGTTCCTGGAAATTCTACCAAGTTCAAACCCACTTGCAGCAGAGGATTGTCTCCTTTAAGCTGCCTTCTCTTTCCTGTCCTCAAATGTAGCGGAATAAGCTCTCAGCATGACCAGCAATTTCCTATGAAAGCAGCTGGTTTCTTGGACCACCTGGTTTAACACCACGAGCTGTTTTCCCCTCTGGATTGATATCCAAATACAGACTTGGGAAGAGAGTGGCTCAGCCCTCTACGAACCGCTTTGCCTTGGAGTGCGTGAAATTGAGGATGGGAGAGAGCTGCTGCCTTTTGAAGAGGCTGTCTTTTATTCTGACTGTTCCTGTGGGTTTGTTGAGCTCAGTTAACAGGCAGTGAGGTTTTAGGAGCAGCTGGATGTTACTGTAATTAGCAAAAAAAAAACCCTACGTTTTTAATCTCTGCTAGTAAAGGACACCCAGATGAATCCTCCTGTGGACAAAACCAGTCTTCAGATCTCTTCCTGGAGAAGGCTGGGAATTGATCTGCTGTAATAAACAGCTGACATAACAGAAGTGGCAATAATCCCCCATTAAATATGTTTCAGTTGATGGGACTCACTGGATAATTGACTTTCCAGCAGGAATTACTGGCTCAAACTAAATCAGCAGGCATTAGGGCAGCTCACTGCAGTGGGTTTTCAAGAGGGAAATGTAACTTTGCCCGGCCTTGACAGGAGCTATTCATCTTTCTAATTCAATGTGTGTGTCACAACCAGATGACTCCAAGATTTCAGATATTGGACCACCTCTCTAATTCACATGGGGTTGGGGTGTTTTTTGTGCTGAAACCTTCTCTTTGTCTCAGAATGCTGTGTGTTTATTGGGACAGGATGGTCCAAGCTACCTTGCTGGGTGGATTTGGCTCTTCTTCTTTCCTTGAGTGGCTCTGGAGCACTTGCTACGCTGGAGCTTTATGAAGTTTGTTATGTTTAAAGATGCTTGAACGTATTTCAGGTTCATTCTTCTGGTCTTGGCCCTGCCATACAGTCAGAGGCTGCCTCTGCTAGTTTCCTGATCACTTCAGGATGATGATTTTCCAAGTATAATAGGCCTAGCTAGAGTAATCCTTTTAATGCTGAAGAAGAATGAACCTTAATCCAGCAAAGCTGAGCTTTCCATTTCTGTGGGGAAAATACATGTCCAGGAGCTTCCAGGAAGAAGGCTCCTGGATTGGCAAGAAGCTTTCCAGAGGGATTATTTCTCTCTTTCTTCAGTTTTGGTTTTGTAGGCAAACAGGGAGAGGACAGAAGGGCGCTTCCAAGTGTATTCAGTATCACCTGGCCACCAGAAAGGAAAATGTCTGGGTCACACCTGCACCTTTCACTAGGGGCTCTAGGATGTGCCACTGGGAAAAAGATGGATGTGAAGCCTGCTGTATTTAATCCACAGATTTCCCTATCTTTCTAGTCCTTTTGGTCTAAGACAGCAGCTGCTTTTGCATGCGGTTGCGCCCAAAAAAATGCACATTTTCAAACTTTCTGAAATTGTCTGCAAAGCCTTTCCCTGGCAAGCCATTCACCCTTTAATTTCTCTCTTCGCTAGAATGGCAGTGCGACCTGGAGCGATGAAGGTGATGGATGCCGAGGAAGAGAAATTTCACGAGACTTTGCCAAGGTCAGTCTGATCACGGGGATTTTGGGGGAGGGGGTAACTTTGGGGTTTTCTTCCCCTGCTCTGTGACAGTGGGTGATAACAGAGCTCTCATTATTTCTCCAAAATGAATTTGTAAGAAAACTGCTTTGTCCTGCGGCCATCTACCTACAAACCTGCAATTTTCTTGGGTTATTTTGTTGCATGTGGTCACTAGAATAGAGTTTAAGCGAAGATTTAACCAGACTTTTGATGTTTAGAATCTTCATCAATACTTTCTCCAGTCGGGAAAAGAGTATTTCACTTCTTGACCCTGCGGTCACAGATCTGAATTTGGCAGCTGCGTGTCACATCAGTCTGAGGAACTAATTTTCAACCAGGCTGTCCCTTTCTGAAAGGCTGCTCTGCAAACACGCTGCTGTGTTTTCTTTCCAGAGCTCAGGGTGTGAGAACGGACGGAGCTTCCCAGGAAATAAGCCCCAGAAAGCCCTGCTTCTTTTGGACTGGCTGAATACCAAGCAGCAGCACTTTCAGAGAGACGAAAATACGTATTTCCCACTGAATCTTTGTTTTTCTGTCAAGCTGCTCCAAAAGAGTAGCTGGAATCAGCAAAAAAAAAAAAATCCCTAGAGGGTTGCAGGATTTGAGAGCCAATAAGAAAAGGAATTGAATTCTTCCTGTACAGTGTTGTCTTCTGTCTTGTTCTGTATCCTCCTAGTGAGAGGCTGGCTTCAGCCCTTTCTGCCTGTCATTTTGAGGCCTCACAGGCCTCAGGATAGGTGCAAATTAGATTTTTAGTTGTAGGTGACACTCTTGTCCCTTCAGAAAAGCTGGCATACAGTGCCTCTCCTCTGCAATAAGCTGCCTGTGGAACTTCATTTTCAATCCTTGGGGTTTTTAAAGCTTTTGGTAAAATGATTTCTGCAGCAAATTGGTTCCAGGCTGGTTTCTGGTACTTTTGAAGGCTTTTTGGCTTATTTTAGAGGAGCCTTTCCTGCCAGGAATTAGTAGTTACAGGAAAGCTCTGTCCTTTCATCTCCTCCTTCAAGGGACTTGGAGTTTGTCACTTACTTGACAATCGCTGAAGGAGGGAATCGTGAGGCTGGGAGAAGCTGCAGAGAAGTTTATTTCCCTGGTGCCTCAAAGACAGGGACCACTAATCGGCCCTGAACTGCTGTCACCTTCCTGTTGGTTGTCTCTTCTTGCTTTCCAGCTTGTCTTCATGGTTTCTCTCTGCCCTTTGCTTTCAGGTGGTTTCATCCCCTAATCTGTAGCAGTGCTTTTAACTGAGCTGAATCCTCTTCTTTTCAGGGTGCCAGGCTCTGCTCTGCATGGCCCAGTTACTGAGGGGCTGAGCAAGGTGCTTACGCTGGCACTGCAGCCTTGTCCCAAAGCGCTCAGGCACCCTCCCTTGTTTGGCCTCTTTGTCACTGGCTGCCTTTCACCGCTCCAGCATAAGCACCAGTTCACCCACTGGAAAAAGCTAATATTGATACTTTATTTTCTATCTCATTGTGGATTGTGCCTTCACTTTTATTTTCCAACCTCCCAGCTCTATGAACTGGACAGTGACCCTGAACGGAAAGAGTTCCTGGATGACCTCTTCATCTTCATGCAGAAGAGGGGTGAGTGAGCATTTGTTTGAACTCCACAGGGCAAAATGGAGCAGAGGGGTGGTGCTGCTATTGGAATTCCGTCCTCCTAAGTTTGAAAGAGCAACTCCAGCCCTTGAACTTGGAGATCAGGTGGAAGAGCCGTGGTAAGACTTGAGATACTTGGCTTAGGAGATGAGGAGCACAGGAGGAAAAAACTTCTCTGCCCTGTAATTTAATTTCACAGACACTATTTCTTTACCCTCCTACTAAACATGGCTATTGTCTGTGCATTGAAGAGCCCAAGAAGCCTCATTCCCTAAGTGGTTTTTTAAACAAGGCTGAGTACCACTGGGAAATTCTCTGGTCTCTCATTTGGGTGGCACAATCACACATCTTCCCATGTTTGATTTCAGTGGCATGTGAAAGCTGAGCATGAATGCCCTCAGCAGTGGCACACAATCTGGGGACTGGGAAAACAGACACCCAGCCCCAGTTTCCTCTAGATTCATGCTGTCAGCTTTCCTGTTTTTAAGGAATTTTGTGTAACTGAGTGCAAGAAGCACGGAGTTTCTCACATTCCTCCATGTGGTGTCAGCAACTTGCGTCGCTCCTCTACCGGAGTGGTGATGCACATGTGAAGTAGCTGGGATGTCACAAAAGTCTCTTTCTGTCCCTTAGTTATCACAGTTCAGCTTCCTCATTGCAAGTTACTCATAATAAAAAAGTATCTATATATGTGATATTGCATAAAATATGTATCTCTGAACATTTGTGATAAATCCTTTGCGATGCTCTCTTCCTTTACCCCTCCAAGCGTGCCAGGCTGGACAGACTCTTCCAACAGAGATCATTTGAGCAAGAAGCACTAAATTGTGCTACAGGCCTTTTTGATTCCAGAATGTCTGCTGAGGACGAAAGGACCCGTTGTTCCCTCATGGCGTAGTGCTGTACCCAAAGAAGTCAGGCTGGAAGGAGAGTTACCCTAATGTCACTAGCAATGCTGTGCCAGCTGGGTTTTGCTGGTATTTTTGGCTTTCATGTGCAGAGGCGTAACTGGGTTTAGTTAGTTCACTTGCAAATGTTAACCTGAGCTCACATGGTCATGTAAGGGCTGGGATGACTGACAGACTAAACCATCTGAAGGGTGTGATTGGCAGCAATAGAAACCTCCAGATACCTAGGGAGAAATCTGCTTAATACTTCAGTGTCTCCTTCCTTATTAACTTTTAATTATTTATAATTGACATGTTCCTGGTGCAGGGGCTGCTGAGCTGGTCACCAGCTGGTTGCTGTAGGAGTTTAGCTTTTAATCATCTGGGTATTTCCCAGTGTATTTGTTTTCTGGAGACTTTCTTGTTTTCTTGCTTGCTAGAAGGCTGAAAATGAAATCTAAGAGCCCAGCACTCATTGGGGAGAGATGCCAGGAGCTGACAGAGGGGCTGGAGATGTTTGGCCCTGCAGTGGGATCTGTATGTACAGCAGGACTTTGGGCTTCTGGTGAGCAGATGAACCTGTCTGCTGTGTCCTACTTGGGGATCTTCAAAAATCAGGGAAGCTTCTGCAGCAAAGTTATCGTAGGATGATACCATTCAGGCTTTCATTTCTCCTTCCTTTGCTTTGTGCTAAAGGAGCATCCTAAACCAAGCCAGGCGGAACAGCTGCTGTGTTCTCAGAGCCCCCCAAAGATGGATACAACCGAGGGCTCCCACGAGCCGAGTGCTGGGTTTCTTAGATGATATGTGTGAAAAGCTGGTTAATTTGCACCGCCTGTCTAAAGGGAATGGAAAGCATATCCACTAATAAACATTACTGCTGTGAAGATGGGGATTTTGCCGCTGTCCAGGAGGAGCGCCAGGGAAGTGCTGGCCCTAGTTTGTGGCTGATGGATTTCGGGCACAAATCACTAAGTGAAGCTGAACCAAAAAAAAACCCAAAACCCTGATGGGAAAGAAAAATGGCAGATTTCACAGGAGCTGCTGAGTAGTTGGAGGGATGAAAAGATTTGTTTGTTGGTGCTGCTGTTAGGAATGTACCTAGAAATGTGAAGCCATGAAACTGGCTTAATGCAGATCAAATGTGCGGGTCTCATCTGCCTCTGAGCACAGCAGGTTGTTGCTGAATGACCGCAGCTGCAAGTGATAAAATGGCCCTTCAGTGGCAATAATGATGGAAAGGGGAGATGAGAGGAAAGCTGTAACTCTTTCTTTGTTGGGTGTTTTATTCCTCGTATGTAGTGAGCTGAATGGGTCCCACCACGGCTGTGATTGAAAGGGCAGATGGGGAGAGGAGGAGAAACCAGCCGAGGAGGACAAGTAGTGTGTGGGAATAGCTTCAAACCTGATGCAGCTTGGTGGGGACGGTGCTCATTTGCTGTATTACTGCTTCCACCTTACCTTTTCCTAGCTCTTCTGCAGTCTCAAACGGAAGGTTGTCGATTCTCAAACTGAGGAGGGATAAACAGCTTCAGCACTGTCTTCCCTCCATCTCCGTGGCTGATCTGGTATCTTGTGACAAGTTGAGCCTTGATGTCTTGAGGGCTGGTTTCTCAGAAGCTGTTTTTAACCTCCTGGTGCACAAAGAGCTGCTCTGTAGGCAATTCTGTGGTTCAGGACATTTTTAATGGCACAGGCAGAGGCTTCTCTGCTGGTGTGCTGAGGAGTGGGTTGCATTGGAGGCACGGAGGCTGAATTAGTTCTGCCAGCGCTTGAGGACTCTGCAGGCAGGAGCAGTTTTCCAAGTGCCCAGGCTAGAGCTGCACCCATTAAAATAACTCAGGGTAATCTTGTATTTAGTATTACTGGAAGTAATTTTATTCCAGAAATCTATGTAGTCAGATGGGCAAGCTCATTTACTCGTCTCAGACTTGGTGCTAGAGATAGAATCACAGAATCATTTCGGTTGGAAAAGACCTTTCAGATCATCCAGTCCAACTGTTATCCCAGCACTGCCAGGGCACCACTAAACCATGTCCCTCAGCACCACATCTCCATGGCTTTGAAACCTCTCCAGGGATGGGGATTCCACCAGTGCCCTGGGCAGCCTGGGCCAAGCCTTGACAACCCTTGCGGGGAAGAAATTGTTCCTCATATCCAACCTAAACCTGCCCTGGCACAACTTGGAGATCTTCCACTTTGCAGATCTTTCTCACTCTGAACACACCCTGAAGTTAAATTTTATCTTTGCCTTTTTTTTCATATGTGATTGAAGACACAGGGATGATGAGTTTTGTCCCCAGGTAGTGAAGGGCTGTTGGTGGCATGAGTCTTCTAGCTACTGAGGAAGCCACCAGTAACTAAGCTGATTGTATTCCAGTAGTGCTGGTCAGGAGGGAGTTGGAGCAGTGGGACTATTTGATCCCCTGAAAGGATCAGCAGTGTTCTTGTAAGACGTTCCTCCGGTACAAAGGTTTGCTGGGGAAAAGATCTAAGTGTGTACTCTGGTGTGTGAGGAAGGGCCGCCTTTCAAGGAAAGCTGTTTTGTCCATTTTAAGTACCGCCTTTGTGAAGACCTCATAAAATGTCTCCGATTGTACAGCTCTACTAATTTTGTTCAAGGTTTCTGCGTGACCTTGATTTTCCCAGATGGCTTGACCATTCTGGTGTTTTATGTGTATATACATAGAAAGGGCTTTGTCAGTCTGAGCGTGTGGTTTTAATGTTTTCCTGCTGTTGTATGCTCTGTCTGCACATTTTAGAGGTGGAAATACAACAAATCCAGGGTATTGACAAAAGCGTTTGCTGATGGATTCTTTTATCTATAGGCCAAGTGGTGTTTATGAAATGTTTGTTCGGGGAATAGGCTTCATCCTGCTACTGATGTAATTTTGCAGGTTTCTCCCTTTGATCCTCTGGAGATATTTATGAATCTGAATTAAGCAATGTAGTTTGCTAAATGAGACATCAATAGACATAAATCCTCAGGATACTTTGCTCATGCTACCTGCTTAATGCTGAACCATAGCAAATGCCTCCCTAATAGTAGATGATGTTCTGCTGTGGAAAATTCTCCCTCAAGGCACTGCTCTACTGGAGGGTCCAAATCAACCAGGCAAAGTCCTCTGCCCTACTAGATCCTTGGATTTGTACACAGTTACATCTCTGCCTCCTTCCCTCCTCTAAAGAGCCTCTTGGTCAACTGTCCTGACTCAGACTCAGGAAAAATGGTGTGCAGATGGTAAGCGATGGAGATCAGCACAATATTCTAGATTTTTACTTTTATATCATTAGAAAGAATGGAAATAAGGAGTTTTCCTTAAGTCACAGAGGGGGGAAAATGGTGTTCTGGTTGACAGTCCTCTGTATAAGCGATTTGAGAATGTACTACACCATGTACTTAAACACTTGTAAGTGGTGCTACGATAAAACCAGATGCGAAGCAAAGTGCTAGGGATCTCCGAACAACCCAAATCCAGCTCCTCTGGGAATGCAGAGTCCTGTACCAGAGGTAGGGTTCTCTGTAGCACCCAGAAAAGCTCTTGCAGGGAATGTCTCACTCGCTAACCTTAGGTGCCAATTCACTAAAAGTTTCCACCAGATACATAAATCGATAGTTTTGGGGAGTTTACCTGGATCAATTTGTAAAATTTGCAATAATGTAGAAGTAGTTATCAGCAGGTCTGGCCCATAAAAATCAAACTTTCTCTCTCTTCAGTTTTTCATACACCAAAATGTTCACTGCAGAGACATGAGATTTGGCCAATTTGGAAAAAACCTGGAATTTTTTCTGTGGAGAAATTTAAAATCTTTTCTGGCAAAATACTTAGTGTAGGTCAGTTAATATCTCTTGGCTTTAAGTAGCTAAAAAATGGTGAGTTAGAGTGAATGTTGCCTTAGCTCCAAAAAAAAATCATCTTGGAAGCTGCAGGTGTAATTAATGGGAGAATAGCATTTGGAGTTTACTCGATTTGGGCTTACAGATCTCTTTTAAATTTAGCCAGGATAAAGAATGTTTAAGCAGCTTGAATGTTTCATTATAAACTGAGTTGGCACTGGACAGGGATGAAATAAATGAATTTGATGTGATAGGCTGTTGTTGCTGTGCACAAACCTTTCTGTAGCTGATTCAGCTGATCCTGGTATGCTCTGAGGAGCTATGAATTCCTGGTCATCCTTTCTGGGTGGTGGAGTCAAAGAGGTTTTTTCCTCACTTCCCCTGAAAATGGAGATGTTAAATTGTCACATTTTTCTCCAACATCTCAAGGATTCAGTTCCCTTCTGTATTTGTACCTCTCTTTGCTTGGAGAAGAAGAGTTTGTCCACCTAGTTCAGAGGACCTATGTGTGGAAACGCACCACCAGTTGTGTGGTGGTTCAGCATCTGCTGAAGACCTTTGTAATGCAAATGTATCAGATGCAACTGTCAGTAGCAGCCAAACAGCTGGACTGCAGCTAAGCTGGGTACAAGAGAGCAAATCTCCATGGGATCAGTGTTTTGGGGATGGAGAAGCACCTTGAAGAGGGGGGCACTGGGTGCCAGTTAGGCTGCCTCCGGTTCAGCAGCTGAAATCTGATAAGAGGCTGCTGTCAGCCTTGCTTCTTGAGGAGGGAAGCAGAAACTGATGGTGTTTCAAGGGGTGCAGATAAGAAGTGGGCCTCCTGTCAAATAGAGCGTGATTAATTACCCTCTATCCTTGGCTCCCGCTTCGATAGGAGTGGCTAATGGTCTGCAGGCGTGCGGATCAGGTGGTGACAGTCCTGTTGGGAGGTGAGAATGCCTGCTGTGGAAGTGCCGTGCAGAGGGGGAGATTAGATTAGTGGTGGCACGGACGGGGAGGAAAAGGGGAGAGGTGGCTTCCCTGCCATGCACCTTTGCTGTGGATTTTAGCGTTGATCGAGCACTCGGGACAGACTCCAACTGAATCAGTAAAATTCAGGCAAAGGAGCTGGGCCGGCTGAACAGGCAGCTTTGCGATCATTCCCACTGAGTAATTACTGTCTCCCTTCAAAGACATGTGAAGATCTCTTCAAGATTTGGTTCTAAATTCTTTTAAATACCTGCGAACTTTTCTGATCTCCTGCAGAAAGCCTGTTCCTTTTGGCTCTCTGATACCATTTCTGAACATGCTTAGAGCAGAAGATCGAAAGAGCAGCTCTTTCCTCACTTGTACAGGTTGTGGCTTAAAAATGCCCCTTTTATACCTATTTTTCATTCCAATCTGTGCTTTATTGTACTTTGTGGCTCAGTGGAATAAATGTTTGGGATTCTCACCTCCTTTTGTTCCTTACTAAAATATGGACACTTCTGGAAGTAAATTGGATGGGGGTGGGTGTGAGTGTGTGTGAAACTAGGAGGTGGTTGAAAAAGTAGCACTGCAGGCTCTTTGTCTGATGCATGCAGGACAAGTCATAGCTTAGAGTGCTCACTGGTTAGGAACTCCCTGCAGTGGGCATGGCTCAGAGGAAGGGAAAGGAGAGAGCGGCCCTTGACGGGTGTGTCTCTGTTGTGCAGGACTTACAATGAAGCGAATCCCTGCAAAATGAGAGGATTTTGTATAAAAACAGTCTTAGGGGCAGTTTTCCTTGTTTTAGCATCAGTCTGCATCTTCCAATTTAAATCTTATTCTGATACCTGGCTAAGAAAGGATGAAGAGGAAGAAAAAACCCACCTTGGACAGCATGCTTGGATGGGTGAGGAAGATGCTGGTCCATAGCTTAGTTCCCTTGCACAAAATGAAAAGGCTGAGCCTCAGCACTGAATTGGGGTAGAGCTTGCATGTGCTGATGGCTCAGCCAGTGCTCCTTCCTCAGGTCCATTGCCAATAGATGTGAAAATAGTGATTCAAAGATTATCTGGAGTTTACAGCTCCCTCGGTCTCTTAAATAGCTCTTGAAAGATGAAAATCAACCAGTTGTTCCTTCTGCCTTTCCAGCACAGGAGACATAGGGAACATTCCAGCCTGTCTAAGCCCTTTAGGCTTCTGTTACATCTGCCTGCAACAGAAGAGGCTTTTTAAGGGGGTGGAACAGCTTGGTAGAGGGGGTTGCTTATTTCCCTTGAAGGACAGAGATGTTTATAGCTACAGTCAGACTTCCTCCGGGGAAACTCTTTATTCCAGCAGTCTGAATTGTAGTTGCAGCTGTCATTCCCTTCAGAAAACCAGGACCTTGTGGGCTGGGGGCTGATCTTGCTTTCTCCTTCCAGAGTTTGCCTACCTTAGAGTTTATCTTCCTGAGGTTTGTCTTCCTGAGGTCTCCCATGCTCAGCGACTGTGTCGTCCCTTTTCCAACAGAAACGGACTCCTTATGTCCCCTTCTTTGGCCGATTCCTTGCAGGAATGCCCCGATGTAGCTGGAGTTATACTTAGAGGAAGAAAAGTCATTTACCAAGAAAGCAAGGAGAGAAGCCAGGCATCTTCCTCACCCTCTTCTCCAGTTGGACAAGGCATGGTACATGCAACATTTCTGAGAGCCGGCAGAATAGAGAGACTTGAAAGTACAGTAAAATGAGTTTGCCATCAAAAGGCAACAAGTCTTATGCTGTGCCCCTGGCTGCTGACCTTTCCCTCTGGAATTCTCCCCTCTGACCTGCGGATCATTAATCCTGATGCTGCCAGATGACAGTAATCCATCATGGCCCCTGACAAGCCTTGCAGCCGCCTGTGAAAGGATCCGCTCGACTTCAGCATCCAGTCATCCCATGATACTCGTTTTTCAGCCTTTCCTGTTTGAGCGCTGGGGGTTTCCAATAAAGACTTTATCGCCTTTCCTTGGCGAGGGGCTAGGGGAGGAGAGGGCTCAGACAGCCGCCTTTCTGTGCTCCTCAGCTCTTTTGCTGTCAGATCCTATGAAACATGCAGAGCCCTGGCTTGCTCTGAAGAGTACAGTTCATTTACCAGGTCCAAACCCCAAGTCACTCTCTGCTGGGTGATATTACTTGGAGTGGTGCTGTGAGAGAGCCTGGGAGAGAGATGATGGCATCTCCACACTTAAGGGGTGGAGGGATAGGAGTAGTTTTGTCCCTGCTGTAAAGTTTCTCAGGCTGCATAAAGAAATTTTATGAGGGAGGAATAAAAAAGTATAGGTTTTAGCATGGATTATAAAGCTACTAATTAAATTTCAGGGCACTTTGTTCTGCAGGTCTTGTTTAAAAGCAAACTTCAGGAAGGGAAGGTGTCAAAGGGGTAGTAACATGAGGTGGGGAGGTCAGAGCTGATGGCTGTTTCTCTGCCAACTATGAGTAGGCTCTCTGGAAACAGATTTAAGCCTTTATTTCCCACTGATGTGGATAATGTTTGTTCCTTTCCCAGGAGCATTTGGATAAATACACTTGTCTACCTTTTTAAATGCTGAGATGGGAGGATCTAGAGAAAAGTAAAGCTGTGTTTAGGATAAATGTAGTATATCAAAACATAAATATTTCCTTATACTTCTGCATTAGCAGCTTGTTTGCCTGAGAAGCCTTATCTGTGATCCTTCCCTTTCACTCACCATCTGGTCACTGTCCAAGGAGAGCTGGATGAAAGTCCCTTCTGGACAAGTTAATGCTCTTCCCTAAATTGGATTGTGGAAAAGTGGGTGGCTTTGAGTGGTGAAGGGTTGCTGGAGGAGTGGAGGAAAGGGTCTGGATCCTGCCCCAGGGGAGTAAAGGCTTTGCTCAGGGTACCCTGGCTTTCCTTGCTGCTGGGGCAGAAATGCTGAACTATTGGGGGTGGAAAAAACCCTAGCCCTGGCTCTTCCTAGAAACCTCCGAGATAAAGATTTCCCTGCTTTTCGTTTAGAGCAGGCTGGGTGTGACTCTGGTTACTGTGGCTCAGCTGATGAATGATAACTGAAGGCTGGTAACATGAGCGCTCCCAGCCCTCCGCGCGGCTGAAATGACGCTGTTAGTGCACTCTTAATCTTTACAATAACACACTGAGACAAAATGGTGGCTGAAGAGAAGCCAAAGAAAATCAAGGATTGCATTTTATTTGAGCTGGTCTGTTGGGAGAGACCAGCTCCTGGCTTGGGGCAACTGCCTGGGATGGATGAACGGAGCCACAGTGCATTTAACCGGCTTGGAAGTGGCTCTGTCTCTGTTCCCTGAGGGAACTGTCTTCTCTGAAACGCAGGAAGAGGCTCTGATGCAGTTTCTGGAATTACTGCTTTGTGGACTTCTCTGTTGCGGGCAGAGAAGAGGTTGTTTAGACAAGGCAAGGAAAAGAGGATGGGATAGATATAAAATGACGGAGTGTGTAGCCCAAGCCTGATCGGATTGCTCTTTGTGTTTTCTTACAGTTTAAGAGTTAGTAACTTGGTGGAATTGAAGGCAGCCCTTTTAAAGCTGAAAAATTTTTACTTTTTCTACCCACCATCTCATTAACCTGTGGGAATCAGTACCATGAGCTAATGCATAATAAGCTTCAAACAGAAAAGAGAGGAGGGAATGAAAAAAAAAAAATTACACTTACATGTATAATGAGGACATCTGCTGAGCTGAACTCCTTTTCACGCAACGAAATAAACCCCATTTATAAGGGCCATAAACTGCTCTGCTTCAGGGCATTGGCTGATGAGCAGAGAGGCAGGAGTCTCCCCTGTGGGTCGGGTATGCCGTAATTGTCCATTATGGCGCTTTGCGGGCTTATCTAGAATGGCTGGCACTGGCCATTGTGGGAGACAGGATACTGACCTCAGATGGACTGCTCTTTGATCCAGGACATGATTTCCTCTACGAAATAACAGGGTTGCTACATCAGCGCTTTTCCCCTTCGTCCTCTCCTTGCCCAAACCTCATTAGTTTGACCTTTCCGAACCCTGCACGCTTTATCGCTTAAAGATGCTGCTAAAAGGGCATTACCAGGTTAAAAATCAGATTTTTCATACATTTAACCTGCAGGATGATGAACCTGAGAAGGAAGGATAGAGCTTTTCCCCTGTCTGTTCTTGCAAGGATAGACCAGGACCTTGTTTTGGGCTCCACGTTACTGTTCCAGCAGTTGGGTGGAAGTTGCTACCAAGGTGCTTGTGGCCTTGGGAAGCATGTTCAGGGCAAAGGATGGGAGGGTGAAAATGCTTTGCGAGAGCAGAAGCTGCAGCATAAACATTACGTGCTTGTGTGGGAGGTAAATGTACGTGGGAGTGAGAAATGCTCTCAAGCGCCACGTACTCTTTTCACTGCTCCCGTGTAATACGGGATAGCGAATCCTGGGGAGTGAGGAAGGCAAATCCCGACTTACAAGTAGCTGGAGTTGCCTGGCTGCTCAGCCCCTTCCTGAGCACAGGCAATACAGATTTTTATCTGAGATTGCCCTGGGAGCTCATAAAAAAAATGATTCTTCTGTGCCTCTAGGATTGAATAGTCCTGACTTCCCCTCTTTCTATTTCAGAAGTTGCTCTTAGCTGCAGGTTATTATTTGTCTGATAATTGTGTCTGCCTACAGGAAAGGATTTTTCATGAAAAGGACATGCTGTGTAGCTACACTTTGCTGGCTCATTTACTCACCCATCAAGAGGCCTCAAGTCAGGCTACAAATAGAGTTGCCTGAACTTCCTATTAGAAAGAAGATCGATAGCCCCAGCCTGTCGGTTTCCTTGGCCTCATTTTCTCTCTGACTCCACATTTCCTTCCCTGCAGGAACTCCCATCAATCGGATCCCTATCATGGCAAAGCAGATCCTGGATCTCTACATGCTCTACAAGCTGGTGACTGAGAAAGGAGGGCTGGTGGAAATTATCAACAAGAAAATCTGGCGAGAGATCACCAAAGGCCTTAACCTGCCCACCTCCATCACCAGTGCCGCATTCACGCTCCGAACCCAGTAAGTCCAGCAGGTCCAGGAGCACGGATGTGAACGATCTCAGCACTAAAATGCCATTACATCCCTTGCTGTGCTCTGCACCTCCCTCTATCCTGTGCTTTTCTTGCCTCTTCACAGTGTAAACTCCTTGGGGCAAAGGATCTGGCTCTGTCTGTGAAGAGTGCTTGGCACAGTCAGAAGGGAAGGGGGAGGAGGCCTCTTGATCTGTAGGCATCAAGTATGAACTTGATCACCTAATGCCTCTTATCACGACAAAGTTGTGGAAACTTGAATTTAGCACCTACTTGCTGTGAGGATTTGATTTTTGCTGTAACTGACATGGATTAGCGAAGCAAAAAAAAGGAAGAATAAGTAGAATAAGCAAAGGAAAAAGTAATCCTACTATAAAATGTCAGCAACAGGCGGAAGCTGTGCTCCAGTGACTGGAGCATGGAAGGCTGGGTGCTGGGAGCCAGCTCTTAGGCAGATTCAGTTTTCTTGGAAGCTTTTGGAGCCCCTGAGTCCCACAGAGCCTTCCTGAATGTGACGCTTGTTGCTGTATCCTATAATTTCACGTGCTGTTGAGAAACCTACTTGAATTTCCCTGGGCTCGCCTCTCTTCTAGGTACATGAAGTACTTGTACGCCTACGAGTGTGAGAAGAAATCCCTCAGCTCTCCTGCTGAGCTCCAGGCTGCAATCGATGGCAACAGGCGAGAGGGCAGGCGGCCCAGCTACAGCTCCTCTCTCTTCAGCTACTCGCCTACCACCACAGGGCCTCCTTCCCTCCTTTCTCCCCCCAAGATCCGCTTCCCCGTCATCGGTGTCGCGCCGGGCAGCGGGACCAGCAATCCTCGGGTGTCTCCGGCAGCAGCTGTCAGGAAAGGTCGGCTACTTCTACTTGCAGCAAAAAGGGTGGCTGGGTTAAGAGGTGCTGGCACCGAAACTCAGTTATCTTCCATTTTTGCCCCCTCAGACTGCTTTGAACTGGCAAGTAGTGGGACTTGGGTTTGCAGAATATTCTGCCTGCAGTTTAAACCTCTGCATATTCGCTTTAGGGAGGGCTGTGGGAGGGACTAAGCGACTCGTTCCTTTTCTAGGTGATGGTGTGCCCTTGACTGTGTCTATGCCAAATCGCATTGCCGTGCCAGTGACCTTGGCTAGCCAGCAGGCATCTGTGGCAGCAAGAACAGCCACCCTGGAGCAGCTGAGGGAGAGGCTGGAGTCAGGAGAACCTCCAGAGAAGAAGGTCTCACGGATGACTGAGGAGGAGCAGCGGCTCGTCCAGCAGGCTCTCCAGCGCAACCTGTTCAGCATGGCACGGCAGCTCCCCATGAAGATCAAAATCAATGGCAAGGGTAAGGAGCAGCACCTCTAGGCGCACAAAAGGGCTTTGCAGCAGGGAGGGGACTGAATCGTACAATGTCAGGTTGGAATGGACCTCAAAGATCATCTGGTCCCACCTTTCTTGGGAAAGGCATAGTCTAGATAAAGATGGTCCAGCTGAATTGCTCCCAATCTAGGATGTCAGAGACCTCCTCACACGCAGGCTTGATTATCTCCCTGGGCACCAAGCAGAACTTAGTGTGAAGAAGCTATTAAAATGAAGCACGATACCTACAAGGCAAAATAGTAGCAAAAAAGATATCTTGTTAGGTTTTACTTAATGATGCTGAGTTTATTCCTGTTGATGCATAATCCAGAATCATCTGAATCCAGAGGGGTAACGTCTTCCCCACAAAGGTTGTCAAGGCCTGGCCCAGGCTGCCCAGGGCAGTGGTGGAGTCCCCATCCCTGGAAGGGTTTCAAAGCCATGGAGATGTGGTGCTGAGAGATGTGATCAGGTAGTTGTGGCTCTCTACAGCTGCCTGAAAGGAGGTTGTAGTGAGGCGAGTGTGGCCTCTTCCCTCAAGCAGATAACGACAGGACTAGAGGAAATGGCCTGAAGTTGCACCAGATTAGATATTAGGCACCAGATTAGATATCAGGAAGAATTTCTTTACTGAAATAGTAGTCAGGTGCTGGAACGGGCNCCTGAAGTTGCACCAGATTAGATATTAGGCACCAGATTAGATATCAGGAAGAATTTCTTTACTGAAATAGTAGTCGGATGCTGGAACGGGCTGCTCAGGGAGGTGGTGGAGTCACCATCCCTGGAGGTATTAAAAAAAGTGTAGATAAGGCACTTCAGGACATGCTCTAGTGGGATGGTGAGGGGTTTTCTGTGTTGTGCAGTGGTGGGGGTTTTGTGTCTGTTTCATTTTTGAGGGTTTTTTTGTGGGTTGTCGGTTGGGCGTGGTGATTTTAGAGGCCTTTTTCAACCATGACAATTCTATGATTCTACATTTTAGTGGTGACCTGGCAGTGCTGGGTTAATGGTTGGACTTGATCTTAAAGGTCTCTCCAACAGAAATGGTTCTATGGGAAGCCTGTGGATTGGCTGAAATTGCTTTTGGCCATGTGTCTGACCCCCTCGTGTTTAATACCGGGGTATACTTCAGATCCAAGAGCACGGTTCAGCCCAACTAAAGGCAGCCCTTTGGCTCTGCGGTCCATAAAATGACTTCTGGAGGGGAAGCCTCTCGGGTGCCAGATGCTCAGCTTTCCCAATATTGTGCTGCAGAGAATGGTTTTCTGTCCTTTTCTGATCAGGAACCCTTTTAATTGGTTGTGGAGGTAACAGCTTTTTCTGTGTGGGTAGCAGGCTGCGGGAGACAGAGCAGAGAGATGCCTGGCTCTTAGGAATCAGGTGTGATGAGACCCACCACAGAGACCTCCTCGTATATACACATCCCAGAGCTTCTGGCAAGTCAGGTGATTTCTACCAAAATCTGCTGCAACTCTACATGCAACCTCCAGGCAAAAAGAACTCCTGGCAAGGTTGGGTGAGAAGGTCACACACAAACAGCATTCATGGCCGGGGAAATGCTCTCCTGAAATCCTTTGTGAAAGGGGAGAGTCACCCTGTAAAGGTCACATTGTCACAATCAATATTGTTTATACAATGGCTTCAAAAGCTGATTAAGTGCTGAGGCTCCCTTACCTGTCCTGAGGGCTGCACTTCACTGGACGGCAAAGCTTCAGAAAATTTCAGTCCCAGCAGCTGCTTCCTCCAGAGCTTTTGATCCACGAAAATTAAAGGTCTCAAGACCCTATTAATTGTACATTGGGATGTAGGCACAAGGCCAGGCAAGTTTGGGATGACTGAGAAGAAAGGGAAGAGTTGTTTTTGAGGCCTTTGCGAGCAGCGATTGAGACGCTTTGCCAGGAATATATATAGCTAGCTAAGGGTCAAAGCAGATTCCTCTTCGAAGCGGTAGCACCTTCTTGCGGAGTTTAGCGGGGTTGGGACTTTGCATTGCCTTTCCCAGTAGCTCTGCGTCCACCTACATTTCACATGTACCTGAAAGCAAAATAAAAATGAAAAGAGTGAGTAAAAGGGAATACAAATTTTATCAAGTAATGTTCAGTCCTTCTCATCTCGCTTTATGTTTTAACTCTCCACCCTGAACTTCCTAAGCTAAAATGGTAGGAGCAGTTTTAGTCTCTACAAACAGTAACAGGCTGAGGGCTGAGCTCTAAGGATTTGACAATACTATTCCCACCTTTGTTAGATGACTGTGGGCAAGTCTCTCCTGGCTTTTGGGCCCTAATTTTTCCAACTGCAAAATAAAAATGATATTGCGCTTTCTAAAGTGTTTTGAGAGATGCTTTAGAAGAGCACCGCATGAGCTTAGCATGGCTCGATAGCAGCACGTAGGTTAAATGTTAAGAGTGGTCTTAGAGTGCTTTACAGGGGACTTGCTGTCCTGGCAGACTGGAAAGGAGTGACAAACATACATTTTACACCCAGCAGCAGAGCCTGAGCAGACTGTCAGTGTAATCTTGCTCAGTTTTAATAGCCCAGTGCCTTCAACCCAGCACAGGGCGTGCTGGTAACTATCATACGACTGTGCAAACTGGAACGTGTATTCATGAGCACAGAGGAGCAATTTTGGGTTGGAGCTTCAGAATCGTCCGTGAGAGTTTGAGGTTCAGCTCCCCTTAAACAGTGCAAATTGAACTCCTGCTCTGCATTGACGCCTCCAGAGCTGCCCAGTACTGCTTAGAAAGGACTCTCCAGGCTGAGGACACAGAAAAACCCAGATTTCACTCAAGCAGCGTGATCCTGGGTTTGATCCTTGGAGCTGTGGGTAGTCCCCTCCCTCCAGTGGCCACTGGAGCTGCTGCAGGCTGAGCGCAGCTCCTGGAGGAGCTGCCAATCCTCAGCCAAGAGCTGGAGGACTGTCTGTATGCTCTCAGTCTGCTGCAAAGGCAGCTACAGCCCAGGCCATTTAAATATGGGCTTGTCTCGTGTCCCAGCAGCTTTTTCTTAATTTGACCCTCCAGTGTGCGAGTCAGGGAGAGACTTGCAAAGGCCAGTGGGCTCCCAGCCCATCCTCAGTTCACACTGAAGCACTTACACACCTTTGTAAACTTGTAATAGGACTGAAACACCTTTGTAGGCTTAATAGGACTGGAAGTGGATATGGTTTGCGAAAGAGGGCTTTCTACACCTTGGATCATCTCTGGGTAGTGCAGGGAACAGGATAGTTCCTCTCTAACCCTGTATCTCTTCTTTCTTGAAAGAAGACAAACCAGACTCGGCGGCGGCAGCGGCACTGAATTTGTCACCTAATGGCATTGGGAGTATTAACATGTCGGTGGAGATTAACGGCACAATTTATGCTGGTGAGCAAGAACCGCTCCTGGGGCTGGGTGTTGCAGACCAGGACAGGGAGAGGGTGGAAGTGTCAACAGTACGGAGCATTCACCCTCTACTCCTGCTTCTCCCTCTTACTCTGCTTTTCCTGGGAAGCAGGAGTTGTCCTGTGCCCTGCTCAAGCAGATTCTCTCTGGCAGGTCACTCGCGCATCCCGGGCCAAAGCTCAAGTGGGAGGCCTGGCACGTGTTGCTTCTCTCCTCCAAAGGTGTTGAAGCCATTTGGGATCTCTGTCGTCTTTCAGCACAACAGCCCCATGACAGAAACTGCCAGAACAAGTCCCAGGGGTTCCCTTCACAGATCCTGGTCACCACTGACCCTCTGATCTTGCTTGTCCTGCACTGAGCCTCTTTCCTGCTGGGATGGGATCTCTGGGACTGGATAGACTCTGCTCGGTACCCAATCCTCCTCACCTCACGGTCCCAGTAACCCTTCTCTTTACCTCCCTCTTGCCTTGCAGGAGTGCTCTTTGCCCAGAAGCCGGTCGTCCATCTCATTGCAGGCTCCAGCACCCAAAGCTCCTGCAGCAGCAGCAGCAGCTCCCACTGCTCTCCCAGCCCTACCTCATCCCGGGGAACCCCCAGCGCAGAGCCCTCCACCAGCTGGTCTCTCTGATGGACGGCCCAGCCCTGCTGTCTCTCACACTCGGCCTCCGGCAACTCTTCCTCTCTGCTCTCGTCAGGGCGTGAGCCGGGAAGGAGTCGCACAGATTACCTCATCTCAAGGAACCTGCTTTTGTGGTTGGCCAATGGCAAGATGACGATGCTCACGCTGAAACCTTTCCATGCCAGCGAGTTTTTTCCTCATCGTCTGTTTGTCCAGCCTTTTTCTTTGTTCTCCCCCTTTCTTCCTCCCTTTTAGCTTTTTGTTTTCTTCCTCCTCCTCCCAGGGTTTGCTGTGTTCCTGTTGGGGGTGGGACATGGAGGGGAGTGGGGTGGGGGGGCGTGCCTGGCATTTTTCAATCAGGGATCGTCTCTAGGAGCTGCGGGTTGAGAGATGGCTGAGATGTCACCAAAGCAGGTGGAAAGAGCTGGAGTTGGGGCAGGGAAAGTTGGTTCTCCTTGAACTGTTAGCCACAAGGACTCTTCCCACAAAACAACTCTGTGTGTTGACAATCCGAAGAGCCAGCAGGGTGCCTTGCCCCTGGCCTCCCGCAGCTTGTGCTGTAGAGCAGGCGAGCTTCCTTGCTTTCCTTTGGGCTCTGCCGTGGGCTGGTGTTGGTATGTCCTCCCGTAGAACACACGCCCTTGGCTTGTGAGCCTCCCTTCCCCCTCTCCAAGGTCTCGGCAAGAGGGGAAGGACTTTCTCACCGCTACGTTTGACCCACAGACACACAAAAAAACCTCTCGATCAGCTGCTTTGTTCTGCTGGCTGGTGCTGGCGTCTTCCCTTCTGTTGCCTTCAGGCTTTCAGCCAAGTTTTAAATGCCCTTGACTTTGTCTCTCTCTCCTCTTGAGGAACTCATCCCACTGACATTTACCCCAACAGCCTGAACTTCCTGTAGCTTAGTGTTCTGATCCTCTGCCCCCTCGATGCGAAAGGGACATCTTTTAGGTTGATTTAGGCATCCTGGAGCCACTTTGTTCTCCTAAGGTGTCCTTCAGAGGTCCCTGGAAGCTCTCCATGTGTATGCGCTGAGAAAACAGAAGGTAGTATTGGAAATCAAATGCAGTGAGGCTGTGGTGTGTGCCTGGATATTGCGGTTCATGTTACACACGTGTGTGTCTGGCGGTCTCTGGCTTCTACAGAAGTCCAGTCCCCTTCAAACTGTATGTGAACAAAAAGAAAGTGGCTCTCGATTGAGTTAAGACCTTTTGCTCTCCTGAGTGGAAGCAGAGAAACGGAAATTAAGGCCTTCCTTGCCCTTACCCTTAACCCTCCAGCTGAAGGCAAGTGAAGGCTGGCCCTGGCTCTCCCATGTCCAGAGCCAACCAAGCTAAGTGACTCCACGACCTTAGCTTCTGCTCAGGTGGCCTCATTCTGTCCCCTCTCTTCTGGCCTTTCCCCAGCCTGGAGAGAGGGGGTCCAAGCGCCATCCACCCTGCCCTGGTGACGTCCTTCCCATCCTCCAGGCCCAAGTCAGGTTTTTTTTGAGCAGATGAAATACCTCAGATATGTACTTGTTGTTGGGTTGTTTTGTTTTGTTTGGGGTTGGTTGTTTTTAACCTCTTCAGGAAATATCAGCATATCTTATCGCTTGGGGTTTTTTTATATGTGGTTTTGCTAATGTTGTGTTTGGGGTTTTTTAATTTTTAATTGTATCACCAAAGACAGCAAGAAGAAAAAAAAAAAGGCTGAGCTAAGGAGCGGTGGCTTCCTCATCCTTTAGGCCATCAAGAGACAAGTGGAACATCATTGGCCCAGGACATGTGCATGATACAGGCAGATAGGTAGAGGTAGGAGAAGAGAGCAAAAGTGGCTGCTAACTTAGAAGATGTTGGACACGTGGGTGTCTCCAAAGTCCCCATTGTTTTTCCAAGCTCCAGGATCAGCACTTGCTTTTAGGAAAGCAAAGGGAGAGACCAGCGCTGCTCACATTACCTGTTGGCCAAGCCTCGGTGTGCTGGCACCTGAAAGCACAGCTTGGTCTTGTGGTGCTGCACCCAACCACCTCCGCAGCTGCGCTGGGGCTCTGTCAGCACAGACCCAGCTAATTCTGCCTGGGCTACAAGGCTAAGCTGTATGTATTCTTCACTTGTATGTAGGTGCCCGTGTAACAACCACCTGATACCACAATCTAGGTAAAAAAAATGTTATAATTCCTGATGGACCTCTGGAGGTTATAATCTTGGTTTTTAGGAGGCTACTACAATCTGTTCCCTGGAGCATGGAGGGTGAGTCGCCATGTGTCGTAGAGAAGGTCACCATTTATCTGCCCCCGCAGCTGAGTGGAGCTGTCGGGGGTATTTAGCTTTGTACAGGGCGGGAGGCTGGAGGTGCTGGTGCCTCCCAAGCCCAGCCTAGAAGCGTCTTGTCTATTCCCTGCCCAGTCATTGCTCTGCTGCACTGTAAGCAGCTTGAGCCTGTCCTGGTATCTGTGATACTTCACAAGGCATGGTGAGATGCCCCTCCTGTGATACTCCAGTTTGCCATGGCACAAACTGTCCCTGTGCTCCCAGAAGCTGTTTATTTTATACTACTGAAAAAGAGCACAGCTTTAAAAACCACCGGGCTGCGGGAAAAGCCCCATCAGCAGCCTGAGCATTGGGCTTGAAAATGTACCTATAAAACAAAATGATTAATCCTTTCAACGCTAAAATGTTCAGGGTTGTTTTTTAACCCCCCAGCTGCTGCTTTGTCCTCAAGAGCAGAGTGCTCTTGCTAAGGCTTGTGTGAGCCACAGGCAGGACCTCCTAGTTGCAAGTTCATATGCTATGGCTCAAGTTATCCTACTCCCTGAGGATTCGGAGGGAGGAAGAGGGGAAGGCACATGTCCTGAGGTAGATGCTGCTCCAAGATGGCCTGTCTCTGGCTGCTTTTAGGTGGAAGAATGAGCTTGGGGAAGCTGAGCTGCAGGGCGTTTGCTTGGCAGATGCCACAGTATTTCATCCTTGCAGGCTCAGAGAGGATTTTCCAAACTCTGGGGCTCATTCAGTTTGTTTTTTTCCTTTTTTTAAAAAAAAAAAAATTTTATTTGGGGGTGGGTTTGGGGGCTGTTTCCTATGAATGGGACTGGGGCACTTTTTGCTTTTCCTTGTGCTTTCTTCTCTGGTCCTGGGGAGCAGAGGTTAGTAATGGGTGGTTTTGCTTATGTATCACATGCTAACATTGTGTTTTCTTGCACAGAAAGGCACTCGAATCACTGAACTGCTAAACAGCTTTGACACTACTAGAGTATTAATGTTTATAAGCTTTACACCACTAGACTGGAAATTAGACAGCGACTAACAGATTGTTTTGTATCCGATTCAGGGAAAGAATCAATTCGGGATGCGTAACAGATACCTCAGTAAAAATAAGCTGCAACAATAATCTGGTCCTTCCTCAGTAGCTGCTGGCAAGGACCAGCCATTCAGACTGTGAAGAGTAGCCCTGTCCCTAAGCCTGGTTTTGATACTGGCTTCATGTGAGTTTTGCTGAGCTCCGGATCTCCTACTAAGGTGCCAGGCTTTGGGGACAGGGTTATGGAAACCAGCAGCAGAGACAGGGTTGAGGAGCAGGGGAAGGCTGAGCCAGGGTAGTGGATCCTTGTCCCCACCTGCTCCCCAGCTCTGCTTCATTTCACTTGACCGTGTTCGATTGTATAGTACTCAGGGGTTTTGATACTGCGGGTAGGACTGTTCCTCGCGTGAAGTGCTCCGCTTTGCAGTGTGGCTTAATTCTTTCAACTCCAGACCAGCGAAGGTTTTTGCAGTGAGCAGCCAAAAAAAAAAAAATAATAACAAAAAAAAGTATCCCCCAGCTTGCTTCTGTGCAGCCTCAATGCTCCTGTTTCAGGGGGAGATTTGCCAGCTGGGTTTGCTGCCCAACTGGGAAAATAAATTTTAAAAAAAGAGAAACAGAAGAAAACCAAACCTGCTCATCTTCTTCCAGAGGATCCCAGTTTCTGGGGAGAGGGCACAAAGATTGTGAGCTGGGGAAGAGGCGAGGGGGAGGCTGCGCTCCTTCTTGGCTCCCAGGGTGAATGTGAACGTGTCACACCAAGTCCTTTTGGCCGCTGTGTGCATGTGTGTGCTCCACATGGATTCACATCGGATGTTTCACCAAACAGCTGCAGCAGCCTTGCTACTAGTTTTCTTACCTATTTAAAAAAAAAAAGTTAAAAACAAATAAAAAAAAAAAGAAATGTGATAGCCTAGGCGGTGGATAAATACCTCAACGTCTTCTTCCAACAAGTGTCTGTATATGTTGTTGTTGGGTTTTTTCTATCTTACATGTTATCTGAATGTTTATATTCCAATAAACTTCTACCTCTTCACACGGTGACTGCACAAGCCTTGTTTGTTTCCCCAAACTGGGTGTTAAAAAGTTGCCGGTCCCCTTTCACCCACCATTATTGGCCACCCTTTCCATGCAGTCCTACAGCAGTGGTGACCATCACCTGACCCTTCCCCATCCCTCCAGCCTGGGACGTGTCCTGCTCTGCTCCCCTTGGCGAGACTGAACCGCAAGAATGAAGTGACATTGCCCCAAACCTCCCAGCACCAGTGTTCATCAGCATTTTGAGTTAATTGCTGGCCTAAACAAGTTGTTGATAAATAAATAAAGGGCTCAAGCGTGATGATCTTGAAGGTCTTTTCCAACTTAGATGGTGCTGTGATGGGACTGAGGCTTCCTTTTCACGTAGATGAACTGGACACTGAATCNGGGAGCGGCCGAAGTGGCCCTCGGAGGGTCTGGGGGTGTGGTATCGGGAGCGGGCCGGGCCTGGGCCCGGGCCCAGCCGCGGCGCCCCGGTGTAAGTTACGTGTAGCCGCGGAGGGGATCGCGGCCCTGAGCTCTCCGGTACCGATTCCTCGGGCACCCCCTGCCTAACGGTTGCGCGGCCGGGGGCCAGGGACGGTGGGACCCGTTTGTACCCGGGTTGTTGCAGGGAGCAGCGGGGAAAGAACCAGTAAACGCCCTTATAAAGCCACCGCTTTCCGGGGCTAGGCCACCGGCTCCAAATCCCGGGGCTGGCAGCCCGCTCTGGTCCTCACGGCAGGCGAGGGGGTTGCACCGTCACCCCGACACCCTTTGAGGTGGGCTCTGCCCGCACCCGAGCCTAGTGGGGTGGGAAGGGCCCTGCCGCCGTCAGAGAGCGGATGAAGCACCGAGGGGTTTAAGTGAGAAACCTGTTGTCTCCTTAGATGCATCACTGCAAGAGATACCGGTCCCCGGAGCAGGAGAGCTACCTGGGGCACCGGTGGAATAGAAGGAGGTCTCGAAGCAGAGACTACTACGATGGGAGGCTGCGATACCCACCCCGGAGGGATCTTGCTAGGAGATCTCGATCGAGAAGGTAGGAGCAGTTTGGTTCTGGCAGCGGGGAGCAAGCAGGGCCGGTTATCTAATAAACTCTCATCCTTGATTCTGAGCATGTTTCAGAGCGTTGAGCGGCAGCAGCTTTCGTTTCCTGACTGCAGGTTGGCTTTAAAGCTGTAAATCCGAGGGCTGGAAGGAAAGGGCTTAATTGTGTGCGCATGTCCCTCTCCTTACACGTTTCAGCCTCCGCATCCAGCTAAAAGTTCTTCTAAAAGCAGCATCTTTAATATTAATGAGGGAGAACGGCCTGCCCTGAAATTGTGTTTCCCAGTTCTCATGCTGTGCAGGCATTAAAGTCTTTTCCTCCTGTCAACCTCCTTCCTTCTGCAAATCTTACAGACCAGATCTAAAGTAACAATGCTTTGCCCTCACGCTGTCAGAAAGGATCTGAGCATTGCTGACCGACCTTTCCTGCTTCGGCTCTGGATTTTACCTTTGATCCTCTCTTTGTTCAGTGTTTCCACAGGGACAATTAGGTGCTGGAAGCAGGGTGGATAAGGCCTCTGATCACAGGAGCCACGGTGAGGCTTCTAGAATAGAGGTGGGAGCCACATGCTGACGCGTCGCGGTGCGCGACCAAAATAGGCTGGCAGTCCTGGCTGCTCCGTGGTACTGGGAGCCAGTGCGGTTCCACTGGTTGAACAGGGCAGGTACAGCCAGAAGGGAGCTGAGATCATCTTTAAAACGTTTTACAGGCTAATTTCTCTTCCAAGCCTGGGTTTTGTTTACTTGAAGGAAGTGGATTGTGAAATACAGCTGACGTACACGACAGCATTTCCCATTCTTTCATCTGATGGGTTATATAGGATGGATTTGGATGAAACCGGGCTATCCTGGCAGGCAGTTGGAGATTTTATTCTTGATCTTAAGATGAGATGAACCATCACAAACATATCCACATCCTGTTAAGCTGTCAGCAAGAGCACTAAATGGTACCAAAACAGAGAGATGCAAACAACAAAAGTTCCTGTTCTGGGTCCGAAGCAGCTGCAGCGAGGCCTTGGTGGGCAAAGCCACTGCTCCCGGTGGCAGCACCGACCTGACTGACTGGCTGTTGCTGACGACCTGTTGAGCTGATGTCTGTGTGTACACCGAGGGCTTGGTGTTCAGGGCACTCCAGTCCTCCCTGGGGTGACAACTAGAGCACCGCTGCTGGCTTCGATTCTCCTTTAGGAACCTTCCTGGGGGAGGAGAAAAAGCTTTAGAAAAACACTGGCGTATGGTGGCCAAGGTGGCTCGGATCGAGCTCCCGGTGGGTGGTTTCCTCCTAGCTCCTTGAAACGTGGGAGTGCCACAGTATTTTCTCTTGCAAGCATTCTTTTTTCCTTCAGAAGTGGTCAGCATTGGAGCCGCCGCGGAGGGGTGGTTTGCGGCTAGGCCGTCACCTGTCGTTTCCCTGCCAGGAGCGAGAGCGCTTAATTTCATCAAGACCGGGCCTTTGGTGCTTTTCCAGGCTTACAAATGCATCCTTGTTTGTGCTTCAGCCATGACAGGATGCCTTATCACAGGAGGTACAGGCGGGACAGTGACGCCTACAGATTCGAAGAGCGAAGCCCGTCTTTCGGAGAGGACTATTACTCGACTCGTTCCCGAAACTGGCGGCGATCCAGAGGCCGAGAGCAGCACCGTCCGAAGAAGCATCCGCATTACTGCCGGAAACGCAGGACCAGGTCTTGTAGCAGTGCCTCCTCGGTGAGTAGCATCCAGAATGAGCTCAGGAAGGGTCAGGGTTTTAACCATTCTTACCTCCTTTCAGCTCCGAACACTCTGGGTGAGTACCTCTAATCCCGTTTTGTTGGGTTTTTTTCTGTGTTTGTTTGCATTACGTGGAATGTATCAGTCTAAAATCTGTGTCTTGTTAAGCGAGAAGCATTTGTAGCTCTTGGTTTTTACTAGTCCAGCCCCCCTAGCCTTAATACGTGAAGAAACTAAGCTGCAGTCTTTACAGAAACTAAGCTGTAGTCTTTACAGCCGGGCTGGGGATCAGGGAAAGCTTCAAATGGCGCACACGTGACAGGCTAACAAGGGCGAGCCTTGGCCGCAGGCCAGGCTGGCTGCTGGGGATCGGGCACCGGTCAGGTTTATACACGGCCAGGGCTTTGCTCCTGCCTACGGCTGCGTCTCGGGGTGGGGGCTGGGATGCAGTGGCAGCGCTCCTGTGAAGGCACCTCTTATTTGATTTTTGTGCCAGGATGCCTGTGGGATTGGTCATCTGGGTTTGCCCCGGGGGTTATTAACCCCTGTTCCGCTGCACTTAGAGAAAGGCTTCCACTTCCTGAGGATACGTGCGGGTCCTTTTTGCTCAGTTCCACCCAAGTGTCCTTCAGCTCCTCTGAAAAACTGTCCCTGTTTTCCACCCCAAAACGTAGGATTCCTCTCAAGGCTTAACAAGGAGTATTTGGCACTGGGTGGGGAGGCTGGTCCCAGGACTGGGAATACCCTGGAAGTGTGGTGAGGTACCAGACCAGATGTCTCTGCTTCACTGCTGCTCTCCTGTCAGGAATGTTTCCATCTCTCACGTGTTTGTTGCTTCTAAATGTTATTAGAACTAAATGACCGAGTTGTGATCCCTGCAGTAATTAGTGGANGCCACCCTTTCCATGCAGTCCTACAGCAGTGGTGACCATCACCTGACCCTTCCCCATCCCTCCAGCCTGGGACGTGTCCTGCTCTGCTCCCCTTGGCGAGACTGAACCGCAAGAATGAAGTGACATTGCCCCAAACCTCCCAGCACCAGTGTTCATCAGCATTTTGAGTTAATTGCTGGCCTAAACAAGTTGTTGATAAATAAATAAAGGGCTCAAGCGTGATGATCTTGAAGGTCTTTTCCAACTTAGATGGTGCTGTGATGGGACTGAGGCTTCCTTTTCACGCAGATGAACTGGACACTGAATCTCTTCCACCGTCTCCTTACCCTAGTTAAGAGGAAGTTTATGGTGACGAAGGCAATGGGAGGACAAGACCGGCCCTGGGGAGGAAGGNGTTTCTTCCTTTTATTTCTTTCCAGTTGACCTCTGAATTTGAGTTTTAGAGCGAGCCAGGGTTAGGCGAGAAGGCTCCAGCGCGGTTTGCGTGCGCGCGTGCGATGGTAACGGTGTGGAGGTTTGGGCTGGCGTGAGCTGAAGCCTGGGGGGCCTCACAGCTATCTCAGTTGTCCTCTCTACCTTCTCCTCCACTGACCTTTTTGGGGCTTGATGGTAGCTTGGACTAGCTAGGGGCGAGGGGCACGGAAGAGAAGCCTGTTAGAAGCTCAGGCATGGAAATGTAGAGCTTTGTATTAATTTCTTTGGCTGTAGAGATTGTATCTATTGTTAAGGCTGAATAGCAAAAGGTGAGGAACTAGGGCAGCTTGCTTTGTGGACCCTGGCTCCTCTCAGGAACGTTCGGCTGCTTTTCCAGTAGAAGCCAGCAGTAGCAGGGCTAAACGTGGCCTTCAGGGGATGCCTGAAGCGGAGCGAAACGCTCCCTGGGGATTAATGTAACTGTCCTATTCCTAAAGTTCTCCCAGGCTGACAGTTGCATGCCAAGGCCAACGTGCAACACCAGGTCTGTTTGCAGCCAGTCGGGCGTGTGGATTTAGGGTCGGTGCGGTAGCTGGTTCTGTCAAGAAGGGAAGGGCTGGTTCAGAGCCAGGGCAGGTCCTGGCTCTGGGCAGCTGGTGATCTATTAACTGAGGTATCAAAGAGCAGGTTACCCAGAGGGACGACTGCTACTCTGGCTTCTACTGGACAGCTTGTCCAAACTGACGGCTTCGTCGTCCTTGCCAGCGGAGAAAATGACGTTCTTCTGGCAAAGCCCTCCTCGTGCCTCTGGCAGCATCCTCTGGTGCTGCAGGGGAAGCTGCTCTGCTGTGGGGAACGGTGGTGCCACACCAAAGCCACTTTAACCCCGGAGCTCCCCAGCTCTTGCTTCCCTCCCGAGAAGAGGGGGGGCACATTCCTGCCTGAGGTGGCAGCTAATGAGAGAGTTTTCTTTACAAACCTGTAGCTGTTGATGACTTTTCTGTTTTGAAGTTAGTTTGTGTCTTGACGTGTCCCTTGCAATATCCCTATCGTTATATATGCTGTGTGCCTTATGAAATGCTGGGATCTGGAAAATCCATCCACCGACGCACCGTCACCTCCACCTTTGAATGACAACCCAATCCTGCCGCTCGGTCGTATGCCGTTTCGGGGGGCGGTGTGTACAGAGAAGCCAACAGAGCAGTAAGCGCAGCAGGAGCGTGGAAGATGACAAGGAAGGTCACCTGGTGTGCAGGATCGGCGATTGGCTTCAAGAGCGATGTACAGCCACCTTTCGTAAAACTTTACCTCTCTACTTTCTATCCCCATGTTAGACGAGATCTCTTGTATTGTACTGGAGGGGTCTCTAGTGTTTTATTGCTTATAAATGGACTGAGCAGTAAATTGCCTGAGGCAGACGATAGACACTTGAGTTTTAAAGAGCGTAGCAGTGAGAGGCAATTTTTGCTTTGACATTTTACTGCTGTGAAATTGCAGGACCTCAGTTCTTGCCAGGCGTCTTAAAGTTCACGTCCACTCCTGTTTTCTCTCCTAGATGAAATTGTTGGCAGCCTTGGCGAAGGCACTTTTGGCAAAGTGGTGGAATGCGTGGACCATGCCAGGTGGGCATCTTTCCCTTACAGGTAACTCATTCACCTGTCCCTCGTGCAGCAAGCCCAGATGCTCACCAGCATGGCAGAGCTAACGCTGGCTCCCGCCTCCTCCGAAACCTCATGGGCACAGCTGGAAAGGGGAAGTGGCTGCGCTGGACGGAGCGCTCTGTCGGGTCACTGCGTGCTCGCAGAGATGCCTGCACCTCTCTCTGGAGGGTTACCCACCAGTGGCCTTTCATTCCAAATTAACAACTGGTCCAAGCAGCATAAATTTTTTGAGAGCTTTGTTGGGACCCAGAAATGGCTAAGCTTTTTTTTTAAACACCTGAAAATGTGACTGGAGTACCGGGATGTGCCTTCACTCTCTGGCCCAAGGACGTGTGTACACGGGCTTTTTCTCTGATTCCATCTTTTCATCTCTCTTCCCTTACAGAGGCAAATCTCAGGTGGCACTGAAAATCATAAAAAATGTTGGAAAGTACCGAGAAGCGGCCAGGCTGGAAATTAACGTCCTGAAGAAAATCAAAGAGAAGGACAAAGAGAACAAATTGTAAGTTCCTATACAACTCCTGGATAGTCAGTACAAACAAAGCAGTGTGCTTGGGCAATATCCAGAGAAACACGGGGCTGAGGACTGGAATACAGGGGAAAATTTGTCGTGTTCCTCCGTGTTTTAGAAGAAGAGGGTCCATCTCTAGTTCTACTGAACATTTGTTTACTTAGAACTCTTAACAACTGACATGCCGGGTTACAGTGAGGAAAAATGAACCACAACTTCAATAACAACCACCTGCTGTCTTTTCCCACTGGAAAGAGAGGTGTCTCACTAAAGGTGGTGGAGTAGAGTGAAGTCTACTGTATACCAAGGGGTTTCTGAGTCACCTGGCTCAGAGCTTCTGCTCACCAGCCCCTTCTGAAGTAGACAAAACCAGGGAGAATGACTGTTCTGTGGAGTCCCTGAATGACGGTTAATCCTCACATCTTTCTCTCTGCGCAGCTTGTGCGTCCTGATGTCCGACTGGTTCAACTTCCATGGCCACATGTGCATTGCCTTTGAGCTTCTGGGCAAGAACACTTTTGAGTTCCTGAAGGAGAACAACTTCCAGCCGTACCCTCTCCCTCAGATCCGGCACATGGCCTACCAGCTCTGCCATGCCTTGAGGTGTAAGTCACACAGGTCCAAGCTCTCTGGGAGACAGTGTCTCACCAGAAAGGGTCGAGAGGGAGCTCAGAAGGTGACGGGGAGCTTAGATGGACAGTTGTCCAGGTGCTTCGGCATGTGGTTCTTAGATATGTTTTTTTTTCTCTCCTCTCTTTGCCATGTGCAGTTTTACACGACAACCAGCTGACTCACACTGACCTCAAGCCAGAGAACATCTTGTTTGTCAACTCGGATTTTGACACGCTGTACAACGAGAAAAAGGTGGGTTATGTCCAAAAGGGAAGTGAACAGATCAGGAATAACCAGCCTTTCCCTCCCTGCAGAAATCGGGTCTTCCCTGTTGTGTACTTGCCCCACAGGGCCTTACAAACTCTGTTGAGTGGGAAAAAAAACTGGAAGCTGGGCCACTTCTGTCTCCCATATCTTCTAAAAGCCTCAAGATTTCTTCAGTGGGTCCAGTCCATGAAGTGGAGCATTCAGTGGCTTTCCTTAACACTGACCTGAGCTGTAAAAGGCTGAGAGCTTCCCAGTTATAATCCTTCTGATGAGTAGTGCAGCCGTGGCAGTTCTGGGGTCAGAGGGCTCCTCTCAAAGCCAAGCTTAATCCTGAACCAGCTGTTGGAAGCACTGAGGGCTTCTCGTTTGCTTGCAGAGCTGCGAGGAGAAATCCATTCGGAACACAAGCATCCGCGTGGCAGATTTTGGGAGCGCCACCTTCGATCACGAGCACCACACCACCATTGTGGCCACCCGGCACTACCGTCCACCAGAAGTGATTCTGGGTGAGCGCTGCTGGCGTTTAGGGAGCCTCGGATGGGTGGAGGCGGGCGATTGTCCCAGGGATGCTGTCTACAGGAAAAGCAGCTTGCGAGCACTGCAGTTGTTGGGGATGAGCTGTTCCGTGGCATCGCTGCACCACCACCTCAGTGGTGCCGAGGGCCGGGCTGTATGGAAGGTAGTCAAGGTGAGACCCAGGAAGGGCTCAGATTGGCTCCAGGGCAGGGCAGAGTCAGTGTTAAGCTGAAACAGAAGTATCTGGGGGAGGCCTGACAGTCTTCTGGAAAGCACACAGCTGACTTCTAGGTCCGTCTGCGTGGAATCCCTGTAAGCTGCAGGGAACTAGGAGGAATCTGGTGGGACACGTTGAGAGCGCAAAGTTAACTTGATTCTCTTTGCAGAGCTGGGCTGGGCGCAGCCATGCGATGTCTGGAGCACCGGCTGCATTCTGTTTGAGTACTACCGTGGCTTCACGCTCTTCCAGGTATGATTGTTGCAAGAGCCGCTGTACCCTGAGAATCCATGATGTCTGAAAGGGCTCAAACGTTGGTGAAGGGAAGGGAAATGCAGATCAGGCACTAGAAATCAGAAACTGAGCTTGAAAATAAGCCCGTGAAAACTCATGGTTGGGAGGACAAGGTTCCAATCGATTACTGCTGCTTTCTTCACTGTGCCTGTGAAAAAATGAAGAGAGGAAGCAGAGGTGGACAGGACCTGCATCATTCCTGAGAGAGGCTGGTCTCTTCTTCCCCTGCACACATAGGGGACAGACCTTTGGCCATCAGATTTCCCAAGTTCTGAATTAATGCAGCATTGCTCTTTTCCTTTGCAGACCCATGAGAATCGCGAGCACCTTGTCATGATGGAAAAAATCCTTGGGCCAATTCCATCTCACATGATCCACAAAACTCGGTAAGAACCTCTTCCTGAACTCAGTCCGGTCGCACCGGTATAGGGTCTCACCTATATGGGTGTAATCACGGGAGACGTGCTGGAAGTACTGTCCCAGGAGCAGCTTTCCTCAACGCCAACCTTTCCTGTGCAGGAAGCAAAAATATTTCCACAACGGGAACCTGGTATGGGATGAGAACACGTCCGATGGGAGATACGTCCAAGAGAACTGCAAGCCCCTGCGGGTAGGTGCTAGAAGAGGCTGAGCCGCTGTGCCATGGGGTTTAGGGATGGGAAGTTCCCTTGTACAGATCCCCAAACTCTAAATAACAGAAGCTTATGGACCTGGTTGAAGCAGGAGAGGTTCAGTCCCCGTCCTACCAGAGCATTACACCCCTCTCTGCGTCGCCCCCCCCCACCCCTCTCTTTCAGACGTACATGCTGCACGACTCGCTGGAGCACGCACAGCTCTTCGATTTGATGAGGAGGATGTTAGAATTCGACCCTTCCCGGAGGATCACATTCTCGGAAGCCCTCCTGCATCCCTTTTTCGCTGGCCTCTCCACAGAGGAGAGGATGCTGTGTGGGCGAGGCGCCAGCCGGGACCTGAGCAGATGACAGCTGGGAAGGGTGGGATACCTGCTGGATTTGTACATACGGGATCGGTCCGGCCTCTGCAGTTCAGCCCCACGCACTCTAATCTTAACATTTCAGAGGGGCCGGGGCGCTGCAACAAGGACCCTGGGGAAGGGAGGGGAAGAAAAGCTACATCAGAAAGCACAGATTTGTCTATTTATATGTTGTAAAGTTAAAATAAAGTGTTTCTTATTGTTTGATACTTCCCTTGTAGGCAAGTGTAGGGTTCTCTTGCTCCTAGCTTTGCCTTTTCTGCAAAGGAAGAGGGAGGTGTTGAGAAATTCACTGAAAACTAGGCAGCAAGAATCTTTGTTTCAGTGGAGGGCAAAAAGTGAGGGTGAGCAGACTGAACTCTCCCTGCCCTTGCTCCAGCTGTGGCATCAGCTCTAGAATGACAGCAGACACATAAATAGCTGCACACAAATAGCACATGTGAATAGTTGCACTTTATTTCAGGGCATCCCCCAGCAGCGGCAGGAATTAGTCATTACAAACACCAGGTCACACATGGAATATCGAACAGTGACGTAGTGCGGTGAGCTTCACGTATCGGTGACCAGAGCAGCACTCGCAGGCAGTTCCTATGATGTTGGTTAAGGTTGTGGGTAGAAACTATCTCAAACACAGCTAGAAAAAGTGTTCTATTCTTTGAATTAACTCTGGCAACGTGGGGGAAAGGGGGAGAGGAAGGGACCCAGACCCCTTTTTGGGTCTCCCAAGTGCTCCAGAAGAGCTCACACCTGCACATAAGATGCAATTCACGTGGCTGAGGCCAGTACTTCCTCAAGCAAGCCTCTGTAGCAGAGGGAAAATGGCCAAATCCCAACCCTCTCCACGGTGAAGAGCACGCAGTGAAGGTTTGCCGTGTCAAAGACAGCCCCAAGCTGCCTGCTAGGCCCTGAACACTGCAGGGGTAATGACTGGGCCTCCCTTAGGTGAGGGTTTGTATTCTCTCGTGCAACACTGCTCACTTGAATTGTTGGGGTTTGGGGTTTTTTTTTTTGCTTAAATGTGGGGAATCTTATTGCTGCCCAAGGCCTTGGTGCTTCCTTGGAGCTACATGGCAGTGAGTACAGGCCTGATTCCCTGCCAAAAAACACCTCTCAGTTCAGTGCCTCTCTGGGCACGTAACTTTATCCCACGGCGCACAGGCGGAAGAGGACCCTGCGACGAAGCCTAGAATATTTCTACGCTGTTGCTGGCTCAGTGTATACAATCTACAGGTGACTGGCCAAACCCTGCAGGCTGGCATGAGGAAAGCAGAAATTGAGACAGCAAGTTCTCGAAGCAAGTGCTGTGAGGGAGGAAAGTCAAAAGAAGGACTAAAGCTAATGCTGTGTGACAGCAACGACCTAGGGACAGTCAGCCACCTTTTTACCCCAGCTGCTGCTCCACTGCCTGGCTCAATATTCAGATGAAGCTCAAGCAGCCCAAGGAATAAGAAAGGCGGAAGGAAGCTACACGGTCGTGTTTTAACTAACCGACCGCATCGCTATCCCTGCCCAGCGCGGCCCAGCCAGAACCACAGCTTGGTAAGTCAGCGCCAAGTGCTCTTGGTGCCGTCATCCAGCCCTCGGTGGAGAGACAGAGAGAGAGGTGGAGAGAGAAGCTCGGGGGAGCCAGGGGTCCAGCCACGTCCTGCTGAGGTAGATGCACAAGGTGCAGGCAGTTTGGTCAGGGAAGAGGCCTGAAGGCAGCTGCGGGGGGAGCCAAATGCTCACCAGCCTCCTGTCCCCCAGGCTGGGTCTTCCCCTGTCACTTTCAGGCAATGCTTTTCAACCGGGGAAGTCTCTTCCCTCCTCTTTTGCTACGCTGGCCTTTGCTCTAAGCAGATGAAAGGCAAGCACAAGCACCTGAGCAGTAAATCCTCACCCCTGGGAGCACAAGTGGATCAACAGGTTTGCCAAGTGGGACTCAAGCTGCTCAGGGCAGCTAGAGCAGCAGGTGACCATTTCAATGCGTCCCTGTTCTTCAAACTCAGAAGGAATCCAGCTTCCCTGGAAAACAGGCCCCATGTGAAGCTCTGGAGCTCTGCCAGCTGCCAGTACTAGGTCTGTGCAAGGCTTAGGCACCTGCAGGAGCTCTGAGGACAGGGAAGGTACAAGAAGAGCAGCCCACGCTCACGGCGCTGCCACCTCCTGCAGGCAAACAGGACCGTGCGGGCTGAGGACCCAAGTCCTTCCCCAGATTGCTTCCCAGCGCACAGGTGCACAGACACAATTCCACTTTGGGCTCAGAGGGAATGAAAGGATCTGTGACCTACTTCCCAAACCGCACTGAGTATAGGAGGGATACTGGAAGCACTGGGAGAACTTACCCAAACATCACCTGCACTGTAAACCGTGCGACAAACTCCAAGTGACACTGCCCTGCTTCACTATTGCTTTCCCTGATCCAGCCGCTCGCTGCATCAGAAAGAAGGAAAGAAAAAGAAAAAACAAACCGCAACTATCCTGGAAAATTTCTCTTCCAAAACGCCCTCTCAGAGCTGAGCATCACCCACTAAGCAAACAAACAAAAAGCCAAAAGAGTATATAAGCAAAGTAAGGCCTAGCTGAGGACATCGGGGTTCCTAGAGCACATGTGAACTTAGAGCTCCTGGCTCTTGACACAAGCTTTCCAAAAAGGGAACGCTCTCCTTGAGAGGCCAGAGCATCCAGGAGGCCAAGTGAACTATAACCACCTGCAGGAACCAAAAACAGGGGAGGGGGGAGTCCAAAAGAACAACAGAACAAAACCAGACACACACACGCTCCCCACCCCGTCCCAGAACAACTGCAACAGCAGGTACTCCTACACAATCACGGGGGGCTGTTCTCACCAGGATGCCCTTGCAGGGTCTATCCACCTGGCAGGACAGACACACATCTCAAATCTCCAACCCACCCAGTGCTTGTACCACCTCCAGAGACACCCCCTCATTAAACAGCCTCCCGGCTGGGCCGGACAACAACAGCCACCTTGGCTGGGGCCAGGTGCCATCTTCCTGCTGTTCCTTCATACAATGGCACAAGAGAACGAAAATGGCTTTGCAGGAACGTTTGCTTCCTGGGGTTGTTTTTTCTCTCATTTGTTTCATTTTATGATTATTCTTTTGGGGTTTGGGTTTTTGTTTGTGTGTGTGTTTGTTTTTAAATACACAATGTTTCTTCTGGAAGGAAAACTCTCCAGAACTTCACATCCTTAAGGCGTCACGAGTTTACTAGTCAGGATCCACTGGGCAGCTTCTTGGACAGACCTCCTCCTCTCTTCTCTTCAGAGCCATGTGGCTGGCTGGGCTCTAAGTAGAGTGCAGGGGGATGACAAATTTGCAGCCGAAGGGCGAGTGGTAGTTTATTCCTGCTTCTTGAAAGACCTTCTGGGGAATGCCAATGTCACAGAGGTACACGCGCCCTGCCCTCTCGCCCAGGGGCAGAGGCAGGCCCAAGGCCAGCGACCACTTGGCATCGATGCCCTGCTCCATTTCATTTATCGGAGGGTCTATGCTGAGGACAGGTGCCCGGTTCTGGTTGGCCCAGTCCACAACCGCTTTGTACCAAGGCTGATCTCGCAAAAAGGCATTTTCGTGACAATCCAGGCAGTTGATCACGAGGTCAACAGGGGTGTCGGGGAGATCTGAAAGGAACACGGACACCGTTGAGCAGCGAGGACCAATCTGAAACCACTAAGGCTCGGGGCCTTCCTTCCTCGCACTGCCAGCACACGCTTCATTTTTGGCAGTCTCACTGCACACGGCCCGGCCTTACCTGCTGCTATTGCTGTCCTTCTGCACAAGACACCAAGATCGATATTTAAAAGGTGTTTAGCACTCTGGAGAACGTTCACAGACTCTCTGGTATAAAAATCTCATCAAGAGGGCAGCACTGGAGCAGCCCCATACGCTGCCGCTGAGCTGACTCACCAGCGCAGGCGGCCCGGGGAAGCAGCGCTGCTCTCTCTCCAGTATAAAAGGACCATTTTCTATTCCAAGAGCTGAAAAAAAAGGCTGGTTTTCTGGAACACGTCAACTACCTCTACTATGGAAAGGCAGCTTGTCTACGGCCTTGCTGCCTGCTCCATTGGTCTTGCTGTACTCACCTGCTCTGCTGCGTTCCCCTTCCCTGAGGAACCACAACCTCCTCGTGCAAAATCTTTCATCACCTTTTATAACCGGCAAGGAGATCTGCCAGCACAGCACAGCCCTCACCCTGCCACAGCACAAGCATTCTGCAGGTTTGGTTCTCTCAAGAAGTTAAAATGAACCAGCCTTGAAAATACTGCTGGCGAAATGACAAACAGAAGTCCACTTTCACAGAATCATAGAATCATTTTTGTTTGGAAAAGATCTTGAAGATCATTAAGCCCAACTGTTAACCCAGCACTGCCAGTACACCACTAAACCACGTCCCTCAGCACCACATCTCCATGGCTTTGAAATCCCTCCAGGGATGGGGACTCCAGCACTGCCCTGGGCAGCCTGGGCCAGGCCTTGACAACCCTTGTGGGGAACGAATTTTTCCTAATACTCAACCTTAACCTCCCCTGGAGCAACTTGAGGCTGTTTCCTCTCGTTCTGTCATTTGTTCCTCAGGAGAAGAGACAGACTCTGCCTGTCTCCAGCCTCCTCTCAGACAGTTGTGGAGAGCAACTGAGCCTCCTTTTCTCCAGGCTGAACGACCCCAGGTGCCTCAGCCGCTCCTCGCAACACTTGTGCTCTAGAAGTTGGAGCAGCAGTTTATTCTAGGGCATTCTAAGAGACCTGGACATTGACAGCTGCTGGGACTAGCTCAGCAAAGCTGTTGGCTTGGTTGGAAGCAGCAGTTGAACGCTCATTTACTTGCAGTTTCGATGTGCTGAACAAAGCAGGCCCTTATCCTAAGCGAATGGCTGGTCTGACTCACATCCAGACGGCAGCTCTTCCGTATTTGTTCATACAGGAAACATCTGCACCAGCACAACTGCTCCACTGTTGAACCTCTCTGCTGTCCCACCAGCCTCACACCAGCCACCTGCCTGTGGCAGTGCCACTAGATGGTGCCACTGGACCGGGCGAGCACTGGGGCTCAGGGTGGCAGAGCAGATCACTCCTCAATCGCTTACCTTTGACGCTGGAGACCTGCTGCCCTTGTGTCTTGCTGAAAAGGTTCAGCTCGTTGGTGATGGATTCCAGCATCTTGACAAAGTTGGGGAGGAAAAGGATGACATGGACATCATGGTTGGAGAGGTGCCGTCCGCAGCTGATCCCCTGAGCCCCCTTCACGTGGGGGCCGCACAGCAGGGCTACCGTGGGCCGCTGATGCACATTCTTTGGGTTCAGCCTAAAATGTAGACAAAGGGAGACTGTTAATAAACCCAAGAATCTCTTACCATCTCCTTGCAGGAGAGGAAAAAAAAAAAAATTAAAAAAAGAAAAAAAAAAAATCAGGCAAATGCAAATTAACAGGTGTTTTGCAAATCTTCCGTTGCCTCTGAAGAGGGAACCCACATCCTTTTGCAGCGTTGACACCCGAGAGCTGCTCTGCTTACAGGTTCCCTTCCAGGCTTCCTTATACCCACAGCAGAGAGCGCAAGGTCCCTGTCTATCCCGGCCCATCGGGAAGCCAACTTGTGCTTTCAGAGCAGGGGATATTTTCACAACCAAGGCCAGGGAGTTTTTTATTTACCCTTCTTTTAGGAGAGTTTTTTCCCTGCCCCTCTGCTTTTAGTACAAAGCTAACGATGCAACCTTAAAAATATGGGGTGAGTTACCCCAGCAGCAGAGCCATAGTTAAAAAAAAAAAAAAAAGAAGAAAAATAATTTCTATGCCCTAAGCCTCATCAACTGTGAAATGAAGGTGATTTATTTGGCCTGCAAGCCATCGCGAGTGGCCTACAGCAGGACTTTCAGCTGGTCAGGTCAGCGTTACCTGGTACATCATCATTTGCTGCTGGCCACCAAACAGTCAGGTCCTGGTGAAGTCCTACTGCAAGTCCTCCTCCCGCTTCAGGAGCTTGGGCCTCACCCTGGGTATCACAGTTATTTGGAAACAGACCGATAGACAAACTAGCGAAGGGCTTTTTACCTGTTGGGTCCCCCAAGGAGGCTCAGGGCCATCTGACTGGCGCACACTCCCGTCATCTCCAGCCTCCGCTCCAGGGTCAGCCCGTGCTTCTCGGCAACCGAGAGCAGCTTTTTGTGAAGCTCGTAAGACACGCTTGGAACAACCAGCCCAGAGTCTAGGGTTCAGAAAAAGGGGAGGGAGGAAGACAGAATAAGGTATAATCAGAGACTTTTCCAGAATGCTGCAATCTGGTAAAGCTTTATATAACAGCACTTAGAAATAATGACAGTGAAAAGGCTCTTTAGCTGTTACCAAGGGTCTGCTTTATCCAGTAACCCAGGTTCCTTCCGAGATCATCAAATGAACCCAGACTAGTGCATCGGAGTCAGCTGAGTGAAGCAGAGACAGCTAAACAAAACTGCTGGGCTTGAAATCATACGTTCCCACAAAAATTCAGCAGGCAGCTGGCAATTTTAGCAACTTGAGGAGGCCTTTTTGACTTACAGATTGAATATCAAGTTCTTTCTTAATGGCCTCCAGGTCACCACTGCTTTAACCCATAGGTACAACTGTTCCTTATCACTAGAAAAGTCAGAAGAGAAGCTGAGACTGATATTTCCCACCCAAAAAAACTTGGATGCGTTATGCTTCCTGGTATCAGTAGTGACCAGCCCCAAACTTCCAGCCCCTAACCCACCTATCCCAACCAAACCAGACTAGGTGAGTGACGCCCCAACCTGAGCTGTGCCACGCCTGAAGCGCTGGCTTCAGACACCAAACCTGAATAATGATACACTGAAACAGCAGCAGGGGCGCAACACAGCTGAAAGAATAAAGTCTCTAGAAAAAAAAAACACTTCTCAGACGATTTTGATGGCCTGGTCTGCAAGCCAGGAAACGCTCTAGTATGTGGATCAACGAAAAACAAACAAGAGAGGTTTTGTTAAGTGTCGAGAAGAGTGCCTGCAGAAGGCAGCAATTCTTCCCACTTGCTTCTCCGGCGAGCTCACTTGGAATCAGCAGGTTAAGAGAAACACAAACCTGAAGAACCATTCCAGCCAATTCATTAGACTTTCCTTCTCCAAGCAGGCCAAGCTGGCACTGACTGCACAGAAACACACCCTGCAGTAACATCTGTAAACTCACCTGGAAATAAATACAGAGGATTCCTCACCACCAAAAGGCAGCTTGCTCTCAGGGGAGCCACAGCAACTTTTTGGTGGTGTGTTGAGTAGTGGAGGATGAGGAAAATGCAAAAATCTGAGTGACAGGTGAGAAAACTGCTGCCAGCAGCCAGCCAGCTATCCCTGAATATCTTCAGCCAGTGAAGTCAGCCTCTTTATTCTAACTTTTCTCCAAAATAATCCTGATATCCAAGTCCCTTCACTTTGTGTTTGAGGATCCACACCTGTGTAACCTATTCTACCCTTGAAACACTCTCCTGAGGCCTGGATGTCCTTAACTGTCTCCTAGCTAAGGAATAGCGCAGTTTAATTCCCTCCCCAGATGAGACAGCCACAGCTGCCAGCAAGAGAAGCTCTCAGCTCCTTCTATTCGCATCATTCCTAAGCTCTGCTTCCAGCCAAACAAGCGTATCCCAGCAGAGTCCGGCTGAGCGAGGTCAATTTACTCTTAGTTCCTCCTGTGGGACAGGCAGAGGTGAGCAGGAGTCAGGCCCCACAGGGCAAAACGGTCCAGGACTCCCGTTAGCTGCTCCGCCTCTGAACTCTGGGCGACAACAGCCACCCGGGCGCTGAGCGGCACGGCAGGGCTCAGACCACCCGTGTTAACGGGAAAGAGCTGTGGGAAAGCAACACGGCCCAGTGAAAATGCTCTCAATGAGAA
Source organism: Baryphthengus martii (assembly GCA_013396935.1). Lineage (NCBI taxonomy): Eukaryota > Metazoa > Chordata > Aves > Coraciiformes > Momotidae > Baryphthengus > Baryphthengus martii. The sequence continues at coordinate 57,745 of VWZK01021832.1, read as the reverse complement.
GAGCTGAAAGGGGAACGGCCAGGGGCATAGACATCTGCTCAGAGGGGAAACCTAACAGTTGCTCGTGGGCTTCAACTTTCTTGCAGGAAGAAAACCAAACAAAAACACAACAAGAACCAGTTGTAACAAGCTAGAGCCACATTCAAATGAGAAAAGCAGCAGGTATTTTAACGGGGAGGAAGCATTTGTACCCTCATATTTCCCCTGGGTGTCGCAGTCACAAACCACTAAGTCGAGCTACGGCGGAAATGGCGGGGTTTGTACGCCCTGATGTTTTCAGAAGCAAATGGAAGGCATTCCTGCAGGGTAACTGTGAAATGTCATGGAGCAGATCCTGATGAATCCTCTCGGCCTTCCTTTCTGACCTCAGTAGCTAGTGTTTTGCAGATCCAGAGGGCCCAAGTGCATCCAAACACTTGACCTCGCATGCTAACCAGCGATTAAGCTACCTCCGCTAATAGTCCTTTGTTACCCGCAGCGCGCATGCAAGCGGGCACGTTATCAAAGTAACTTCTGATCGCAGTCGGCGAACGTTGGGAGTCATAAGCCACTAATAATCCTAAGCCCGTCGCACTAGTCACGCACCTGCCCCATGTTCACACACCCTCTTAGCCTCCGGAGTCACGCAAGGCCTGGCTCTGCCCCTTTCCCATTCATATTCCTGCTACTTCAGCAGGGCTTGTTTTTCAAGCTTGAGATAGGACTTGGAATGAGTAACCTGAGGTCAGGATCTCTCCAAACAGTTTGCCAGGCCACATCCTCAGCTAACCTGAAGCAGGGGGCTCCCAAACTCTTACTTTGGCTCCTTCTGAACCACAGGACCACAAATTCCCTGCTTAAGTTTTGCCTAAAATCCCTGAAGTAGAAAAGTATCGATCCAACTTATCACGACTGTGGTCACCACCTTCTCTGTAACCACTTCCATCTTTCCCCCAGACCACAAGCTTTAACAAATCCACTAGGCGCGACTCGGTGCCTGGTGGGTTAATGCAAAGGGGGTTACTGGGAGGGAGCAGAAGCATGAGATGAACTTTCATTTAGCATGCTACACTTTGTCCTAATTGCTCCCTCTCAAGAGCAGGCTCAAGTGCCAAGAGAACTTCCCTTCTTCACGCTCACGCAAGGTCCAACCAGTCAGACTGGCTTATCAAAATCAGGCCGAGGGAGTTAAATAAACTCTGGCAGAAAGCAATCAGGGAGGCGACGTGTAAACCCACAAACAAAAACACTACTGCAACAAAACTGAACTCCTGCCAACTGTAATTATGTTTGGGTTGGACAGTGCATCTTTATTGTTTGGTAATGAAGGTAATAAAATAAATTAGCTCAGGCCTTTTAATATAAAATAAATGTATTTTACAGCTGCCTGGAAAAAAAAAGGGTAGATATAGACTAAACAGTTTTGTGACACGCAGAGTACTGCTGAAGCCTGATTAAACATGTAGTATCCTCCATTTATGAGGCACACTCTGTCCTGGGTACTACAACTGCAAAGGAGTTCTCTCCTTGAGCTCCACCGTGCGATGTTACACACATCCCGGTCGGATTAAAACGCTCCATGCCAGCAAAAGGATTGAGCTAACTCTCCAGAAGTTGATGAAATAAAGAGATTTTCCCCCAAAGAAGCCCAGAGAGCACTGCTATTAGAAGTCCAAAGGCCTCCCATGCTTGTAGTCGCAGGAAAAATAGAAGAAGAGAATATCGCCGCATGAGTAACTTAGCACCTAAGCCCCATCTTTCCTCTTGACTATTCCAGCAGCTCTCTAGCTGCCAAAATAAACAGAGGCAAGCTGCAGGAATGGAGAGATGGAACTAGACTCCCAAAAGCTGTACGTAAAACCGTGAACTCTTTCTTCGAGCAACAGGTAACAGCAGGTTCCAGAGCCACGCAGCTTGCAGTCTAAACCACAGCTCTGTGAAGAGGGTGCAACTCTCGTGCGGTTTGGGCGGACGGGACTTTGCCTGCTTTTGCACCTTGGAAAGCTGGAGCCACCTGCCTGCAGGCTCAGCAAAAGTTACTCGCCCCGCAAATAGGAATGATTTTCTCCACAACCTTCAGGGCTAGATTGTTTGGGGTTTCTTTCTGTTTAATTATTTTTAATTAAGACAAATTCTGCGGGAGTTTTGGCTGACCTTCCCCTGTCAGCCTCTCCCAGCACTAGCGCACAATTCACTCCAGCTGAGCAAAAAAAAAAAAAAACGTCCAAAGGACAAAGACACTTTGCCCCATGATCGCTTTGTCTTCTCCTGCAGTTAGATAAAGTGAACTCAATTTACACTGGACTCAAAAGATCCCAGGAACAATTCACGCATATGATACAGACAATCTCTGCAAGGTAGTCAGCCATAGACTGAAGAGCTAAAAGCTACAAAGAGTAGAAAAGTCAGGGAAGGACATAGCATACACCAAAAAAAGCTGTACTCTTGGCATCACCCCCACCCAAAAGAATCAGCCTTAGTCTGACCCTGGCCTATAAGCTCTGCCTGCTGCATTGATTTACTTCTAAGCACACGTTTTCTTTCACTATCTCCTTCCCGTGGGGAAAAAAGGTTTCAGGGAGGCCAGGCTTGAAGTCTGGTTAGGGGTGCACACAGAGAAATATCAACACTTAGTCACATTTTTGAGCACAGCTTTCACTTCACAATTTCTATGGCGGCCGAGCTTGAAAAATCCCATTTATTCTCCACAAAACACACTGAGATGGAAACAGCACATTTTCTGTGCTGACAATATTAACCAGAAGAGAATCTGCTTTGGACAAAGCCTTACTTCCATCCGGGAACAGAATCCAAACCTTATCTACGTGGCATACAGCTCTTTATTAACTTCTGTGTGCTCCTAAAGACACTGTCCTGGCAGACACGGCTGCTCAAAAAGCCAGGTTTTGGGTATAAGCCCACTGCAGGCACCTGCATCCCCTACACCATGTGGAAAAACGGGAAGTTGAGGTGGTGTGGCACGTAAGACTTCCAGTACAATTTGATGCCCACAATCCAGGCTAGGGAGATTTTAATCTGGTATAATCACCGAGAACTAGAATGCACGGTATGCACGTGGTACATGCTGGCAGTGACTAACCAAAGGGAAGAGGAAAAAGAGAAATAAAGGGTCTGTTTAGACAGCCTGGTATGTGTGAGATTTTATTATGCAGAGTCACTGACGATGAACTGAGATACTACAACCTACTGCAGACTCCTCCGAGCTCCAACATACCCACAGAACACCGGCTTTGCACTTACTGCTAAAGGACCTGATCCCAAACCACGGTACTGTTCAAACACAGTTCGTTTCAATGCCGACAGAAGGAGCAGAGACAGATCTAAGCCAACAGACATTTAAACTCTCTAGCTCTGGAAGCTGAAAAAAGACAGCTCACACCTCATCACACCAAGGACCAGCCTTTCCAGGGGAGCCGGCTTTTGTTAAACAGCTGCACTTCCCCTTCCAAGTGATAAATCAAGAGATAGATCAATAGCAGCCAGCCCGAAAGAGTAAACACTATTTATATATTTGGGAGCAATTCCTACATGGAGCCCCAGGGATGGACTCAGCTCAGTCACGATCAAAGATCTGGTCAGCTCTGCTAGCTTCAGGTTTCCAGTCTTATTTGGAACAGCTCCTCACTTTCATTCCCTGCTTACTTCTAAAACACACGCCAGTATTCCCACTTGACAGCGTGACTCTGTAAAATGAGCTCTCACAAGAGCATCTGAGTGTTCATCAAGCTTTGGTTACATCCTACACGAATCAACCTATTTTAATCACTAGTGAAAACACAGACTGGAAGCCCTGCGGATTAGCCTTTTGGAGAACTGGCAGCAGCAGTTTTGCTGGTTTTACTGCTGCACGATCCCGGTTATTTCTGAGCTCCATGGAAACACCGCATAAAAAGAGCATGCAAAGATTCACAGACTGTCCTCTCCCACAGCGATGAGAGCTGAGTATTAGCTCACTGTCAATCACCAGCATCATTTTGTTTGGGCTATCATAGCAGACAGAACTATCACCGCATCAGACTAATCACCTTCAAGACTGACCTAGTGCAAAAAAATCGCAAAGTACTGATTTCTCCCAGAACAAGGAAGAGCTTTTTGCAAGCAGAGCTCCCCTGAGGAGTCCAGAGAAAACTCTGTAGGGAGAAATGAGAAGCAGAAAGAGGATTCCTGCCGCAGACACAGCCAGGATTTACTGAGCGCTAGAAAACTTCCTCGGCAAACAGAAAGGAAGTCACCTTCTGCGGGAAAAATACCTGGAGAGGCACTGGGACACTACTGCCGTTGACAAGACCGGGAATGAGCTCTGCTCAGCACAGGCGACTGGGAACTGTAGTTGTCAATATCCTGCCCATTGTGCAACACAACAGCTTTTCTTCCAAACAAATTCAGATAGGGGAGCTTAATCATCACCAGGAGCTAATGAGGCTAGCAAGACCCTGCAATCACAGAGGGCAGTTGGACAGACCCTCCCCGTGCAGCCTTGCCAAGAATAAAACATGAGAACAGCCGTTTTTTCACCAGGCTGCTCCCTCCAGCACTTCGCAAACAGGAGCCGAGCATTTCCCTAGGGATGAACTATCTTCATCCCCTGAATTTACTTAATTTACTTTCACACAAAAATTAGCTGCTTATTGACACCAAACAGAGGCAGTCGATAGAGCTCCTTGGCACAGGAAGCTGTAGAGATACTGAACACTCACATAGATTGGAAAAGCAACAGGTTGAAATAAGCAACAGGTTGAAATAAGCAACAGGTTGAAATAAGCAGACAAAAAAAAGCTTCATCAGAAGCTATTAACACTGAAGTGATAGTCCACCCCTGCTTCAGGAACTCTTAAGATTGTGAAAGACAAAGCACACAGGGGAAAGTCTCCCTGCGTTCTTTCACTTTTCCTTAAGTATCCTTGGAAACACCACACTGAGCTGGTCAAGTTCCGCTATCACTCAGTACATGGTTATCTCACTCAAGAGCAGAACAGATTGATAGGAGGCTGGATGACACCGATGCAAAACTCTTGTATCATTGTAGAGAACCATTAAAAAAAAAAGTTTCAAATTGTAAAGCAGCAAATGATTACAATTGGATGAGCCTCCTTCTCTGAAGGGTTTCACATCACAGATTGTGGAATGATAGACCAATTACCTGATTCCACTTCTGCTCAGTGGCCAGCTCACCAGGATATTGGCTGTTTAGCATCTCTCTACAAGACCTGAAAGCTGATTTTATTCTGATAACTACCACCCACGTTGTATCAGAAGCAGGTGAAATATGCCTTATGCAAAGAACTACCATGTGCTCCCATGTACTGGAATCCTGTGACGATCCTTCCCTCTCCAGAGCCAGCAATCAAGTCCCACCAGGTTCCTCACTCTCTTGAAAGTAAAGCAAGGATTCAAATGACTCCTATTCCATTTCAGTTTTCATCATCTGACCGTCAGCTTTGCTCCCTACTTCCAAAACACTTACCGTGGTGCCCTATCTGAATGGGTTTTTCTCGCGGAAATATTGCAAATAAAGGCTGTATGTAGATACAAGGCCCAGATCCGATCTTACGTAAACGAATGCCCCCGCTTGTACCACATTAAGCCGACAGACACCCCTCACGGGAAACGATCCACTGCACGTGCCCCAGGAAAGTGGCAGAGTTTGCCTCTTTAGCAGTAAGGGACATGGCATACCCGTGCAGAATTCTTTGTTAGCGTTCTGGGGTACGACAATCCTTCTGTAGACTATGGGCTCCGATTCCAAGATGTTCTCATCGTGCCGATAGCGAGCTGGTTTCTCGTTTGGGGTGCCCCGGGAACGAGTGCCGCTCCTCCTCTCGTAAGTTTCGATCTCTTCAAATACAGCTGCCTTGTCGAAAAGGGCCAAGTTCCCTTCGAAATCAAAATCTGTGTCTGGGATTTCATCAATGTCATCCCCAAAGCACTCATCGTCTTTGTTCTTCATCTGCCCGTTTTTCAGGCCACTCTTCTTGGGAGTCACTTGGTTCGGGTGACGGCTACTGGACGACCCTGAACAAAAACAAAAGTGAGTTGAAGACGCGGCGTAAAAATCCCCTTGTTTGCTCATACACTTTAAGGGAGAACTTAAAGCCCTGGACATAAAGCCTTTCCATTTTCCTCGCACTCGCTATCTCTCGGTACACATTTCTGTACTGATACGGAGCACAGTTCCTTATTTCTCTTCATTATTCTACTTTAGCATCACCCTGAGTGTTTAAGTGTACGTCCTGCCAATCGCAAGTGTAAAAGCCTGATGCCCCTGGAGCGAGCCTGACGAAAGTCTCCTCATTCCCAGGAGATCACAGACCGATATAAACCCGTATGCAGCTACAAGGTCGATAGATCCCTTTACTTGCTTATTTCTTACATTACTATTCAGGTCACTCATACAAATTCAAGTCCAGATGATATTCATTTGTTTGTTAAACATGCTGTTAAATTTGCAATCACTGAAAAAACATTTCCGGCCAATTGCAGGTTATCGCCTACAGCGTCCAACAGATGGAGTCAGAGTTATCACACCAAAACTGCTTGTTCTACCAAAATATTTCTCATAGTTTAAGATCATCACCTTTGCAGGTAATTTATACAAATGAGTTTACTGACAGAATCCATTTGATAACATGGAAACAAACTGCCACCAAGACATCATCACCACGTGTGCTCTTTATATAGATGTGCGCTCTCTATATACCCTCTCCACAAAGGAAAAACCAGAATTTTTTTCTCTTTACACATCGTTGTCAATCAGCGAGAGAAGATGGCAAGAATTTTGAGTCATCTAAGGATACTGAGAAAATATCCCAAGGAGATTTGCAAAAGGCACAACCTCCATAGCCCCCCTCAAAGTTAGTTGTCACTTTTGTAAGTGCAGACAAGTCTGGCTTGGTCTTGACAAATCCCTCCTTCTCCCTGCCTGGAAAGGCTGATTTGTAACCTTGGGTCAGACTGGTGGAGCAGCCACCTAGCAAACCTGAACCCTGACCGCCCACATTTTCTCAGTGTGAAATCCTTCACCCCATCAACAGGAGCAGCACTTCCATCAGAAAGGAAAGGACCCTCCTCCTGCCACTTGTTTCTACGGGAATGTTAATTCCTTTCAGGATCGGGACAGGGACAGGCACATTCAAGACCAAATCAACAAACAGAATTCATCTCTCTCCAGCAGTTAGTCAGTAGTTCAATTACCCAACTTAGGATTACCTTGAGGGAAAACACTACAAAACCAGATGGGAGCAGAGCACGCTTTCTTAGAAGCCACAGGCAGGCTTGCCTGGAGTTCAACGCTTATCAAGGACTTTGTAAGTTCTGACAAGTTCGTTTTACAGCACGATACCGAGTTTGAACGCTACGTCTAACTGATGCCATGCTGAAAGATGACTTGCTAAGCATATGGACTTTGTCTTCTTCTCAATTAGGAATGCCTTGCCTTAGCAAGGATTTTCCTCTCCCTTTATTTTCCCCTATACTTTAAACAGTGTGCCGCTTGTCTTTTCTAGAGAACTGTGACTAACCTGAAAGCTTTCCCAGGCTCCCCAGCAAGGAAGCTCTTTGAAATGCTCTCAGCAGCTCCTTCTCCAGAGCATGTCTCAAGCACTTGAGCTAAACAAAAAAAAGACATGAACACCCTAAAACGTTCCCCCTCGAAAAGCTGCTGCAGCTTCAGTCTCCAACTATGCCACAGCCCAGCAAAACCAAAGCAGCTCACGAGAAGTCACAGTCCACTATTGCACACCTCGAAAAGGAGGGAAGACTCCAAACCTTCAAGGCTCTACAGAGTCATTGTTTACCATATAAAAAAAAAGCAACCAATCAAAAAACCAAAAAAAACCAACAACACAAAAACCCCACAATGATAATTTTCCTAGTGCCAGCAGTTTGTTCTGGGTTTGGTTTTTTTTGTTTATGTACGGCAGCAGTTTGAGTGCTCAACTTATAATAGTTTAAAAAGAGTTTTGCATGAGCATTGTAGCCACAGCATTACGTTAAATAAAGTATCTTAAAGGGCACCTACAAAGCTACAACAGCACGAGTCTCCTGCAGGAATCCAGCCACCCTGCCCACTGGATTTACTCTAACCACATCACTGCATGAAAATCACTGACCACAGCACAAAGCCACTTACCTCCTCAAAATTTCAGGATCAGCACAACAGCCACCATCGAATATTTATTCTGCACGTACTGAAACTGGCAACACAGCGCTGTGTGGTCAGCCTTACCACAGTTTGGTAGTACTCTCTATTTATAGAACTTCTACTTACAATCAGTTAAAATGGCTACTAATTACAGCAGGCAGTTCGTTTTCAGACACGGGGATTTTCAAGCTGCTGAAGACGTCACGGAGTTTATATAAATGAAGTGGGAAGAACAACCTGCTGCACACATCTTTTGCCAAGAAGGCACTGAAAGGCAGCGAGCAGACTTTGAGGATTAGGATTGAGGAAAGGGTGAGGTGCTCCAGCAAAGAGAATTCCAGCACGCAAGACGGGACCACTCATTTACACACATTGTTTTGACAGAAAAGGAAAGCTTTTTACTTTGCTGCCCAAGATAAAGGATTCCCAAACCAAAGCTGAAGGTGTATGGAGCTAGCAACTGACACCACCACCAAAGCTGCTACTGTCAGCAGCACAAGGAATGAAAATCCCAACCAACCCCAGGCTGAGTTCTCCAAACGTTTACAAACGCCAGCGACAGGCAAGGGCCTCTCAGAGATCGGCTGAATAAGCTGAAGCCTCTAACGAACGCAACGGCAAAAGCAGCCTGCTGCCTGCGTCGGCGTCTAGCGTTATGGCAGCTCCGTTCTTGTCACTCAATGAGAGTTTTTATGCTCGTTGCCAGATTCTTCTGCAAACAATTCCACCCTACCCTCAGCTGACCTGACAAACAGAACGTGGGGACAGCTGCACTGATGTGCAGCAGGTCCAGGGGACAGAAGCAGCTGATGCGAGCAGGGTGTAAATGCTGATGGAATAAAAAGCTGCGCTAGAAAAGCTGCGAGAACAATGGCTGGAAAGCTCCCTGGGCTTCCCTGCAGACACAATGAATGGGAGCCAAGACTGTACCTCATCAAAACGAGACGTGCCGGCATTGTGGTGGGCAGCTCTTTAATCCATACCAATGGATGTCAACTCCAAAATACTGCTGACCCGCACGCCCGGCTATCTTTTCACAGACTGTGTTACAACCTCCTAACAGAAGTTACACAAGCCTCCGACAAACTCTGAGCGAAGCGATGGGGCCTTCCTCCTGCTGTCTAGACTGGCAAGTAGACTGGCAGCTGATGCCATTCAGGGAAAAAGAGCCTAAAGAGAGGGCAAGGAGAGGGAAGGGAAAACTCAGGCAGAAGGATCTGAGCTAAGGCTAACCGAAGTGTCCGCTGCGCTCCAGGGCACTAGTGTGACACATCAGCCCAAGTCATTGCCTGAAAGCTGTTATTCCCATGGCCTAAACCAAGTGGCTACAGAAAGCCAGACCTTCTAGTCAGGCTCCCTGTGGATCCTAACTTCCAGCCCCTCTGCCCAGTGTGTGTAGGCGTGAAGCTGACTAAGGAGAACAGCTCATGGCTCCACATCAAGTTGGCAGCTTGACGCCGGACAGAAAAGTACCTCCTTTAAAAGATAAACAATACACCCCAGGCCTTTCTTGTTTCTTTCTTAGGGAGAAAAAAAAACCAAAAAACAAAAAACCCTTTCATGTATAGCACATAAGCAAATGTCAAGTCTCTAGCGAGCTGGCAGCCTTCCTGCGAGGTCTTGGTGGGAGCTTTTGCCACCAGCCCTGGCACGAAGGAGCTCGGTGCCAGCAGGGCACAGAAGTCATTGTTGTGAAACCTGCGTTGGCACTTTCTGTTTATTAATTCCTGTCACACAAGTATCTGAAGAGGGAACTTTGCCCCTGACTTTGCACGCTAAAGGGCATCATGAGGTCAACTTCCAGCTGTACTAAACCCTATATGACTTAAGTTCTAGATGACATCTTAGTCGATTCTTTCCCTTACACCTGTACCCACCATCTCCATAGAGCCAAGACCTCCTCTGTCACTCTCTTTTTAACTGAGGAATTTAAACAAATAAATAAAATTAACCTGGAAGGAACCACAGCTCTCCTCCTACAGCAAGCATTATGTGGTGCTTAGGCCTGAGCAGAAGCAAACCGCTCAAAACCAAACAAATTTGAAGCTGGTCAGGTAGCCAAGGAGCATACGCCTCCCTCCCCCCATCATTCCGGCCCTCCTCCCCGCATCAACCCCATCTGGCAGGCTTGTAAACAAAGAAATTACTACAAATTGAGTTACAACCCTTTCAGAAAATAAGAGCTGTTGGTGTGGGGGGGATAGGGGGGAAAGGAAAATTTCAGAAGTCCAGGAATTTTTCCACAAAAATACAGCCTCTGATCTCCCTGTTGAACTGGCCTTGCCCACCTTGGTTTCGTTGCTTTTGCTAAACACAAAAGCAAGGTGAAAAAACGAAGTCATGGAAAGATGCTGGATATATGCTGACAATTCGATAACCACATGATGCAAGTCTGGAAAGGAGAATAGCCCAGGGCGCTTGAAGGAGAAAAAAGGAAAAAATGTACCCAGTTTTGGCACAGTGTGAGAGCTGGCTGAAGATTTTATAGACAGAAATAAAAATAACGGATGCTCAACTTCAGAGATGTGCTGATGCACCTGTACCTTAGAGCCCGCTCGTTTGTATTTTTAACGACACAACAAGTAACATTTGTAATTACTTGCAGGGCGGTTATACAGGTTCTAATCAGAAAAGGTTTATAATATTGCAATTTGTTTTCAGTTCCTTTCAGGGGAAAAACGGAGGCTGGCAATTGGGCAATTTTCAAATAATCATCATAACTGGCACTATTCAGCTCTACAGTTCCTAACAGTCGATGCTGGTGAAGGAGAATAACACACAGGGTGGGACAGGGAATAGCTCCGCTAATTCAACTTGAATATTCGCTTTAACAAAAACATTGTTAAAGAACTATTTGGTTTTCACATGAATAGGTGCTGACCGCCCTTCATCTCAGAAATGGTGCAGTAAAGAAAACACCGGTATATTGCTCTCTGCCTACTCAAAGAGAGATTAAATGAGATTAAATCTGTTATGATGAGATGATGCAAAGATAAGCGCCAGACATTTGGAAGACCTAAACTTTGAGGCACAGCTTGTGAAGTCTCTCTCCTCACTACCTAACTTCCTCTTCTCCAGACCTTCAAGTGGCAACACAAGTATAAAAGTGACCAAATAGAAGTTTCCAGCACCATCTGAAATGGCTGACGAAGGGAAGACATCACGGCACTAACTCAAGCAGATGACAACAAAAAGCTGCAGGATAACACAAATACTCACAGGAATTGTGCCGGCGCCGGAAGCCTTTGGACTGACTCAACGTTTCCACGTGTCGATCCATGTAGCTCTTGGAGCACTGCTGCTGTGGAGAGATGATAATATCCTGGTTCTTCATATCCGTTCTCCTTGGGATATTCTGTGGGGCACTGCTGGAAATGGGCTTCTTTAACACTTTCCCAGTGCCATTCTGACTGGGACCCACTTGGCACCCGACACCAGGGATGCCCATTTCTGCCTGCTGCAGATCCCCACATTGTCTGCTGTCCCCTGGTCCAGGGATCTCCAGAATTTTCAGCTCAGTAATGTCACCTGCCCTAAAAACAGGAAAAGAAAACAGGCATTCAGAAAGTTAGCATTTGAGGTATCTTTGCAAGAAACAACTCCAAAGACGAAATGTGGGTTTTTTTTCTAATGTCATTACCAATAAAATCAAGGAAAAAAAACTAGAGGCTTTTAATACTCAGGCACTCAGGGTGTTTTCACAGACATCAAACTATTAAACTGAAATGACATGAATCTTCAAAACAACAGCTTGACTATTTCTATACTACCCCTGGATTTTGTTTGAGAGGTTCTGTTCCAAGCTGAAACGGGAAGCAGTCAAGCAGAAAACGGAAGCAACAGGCACAGACCTTTGCAGCAACTGGCATTAATTTAACAGTTTCTAGATAATATAATGAATCTCAGCCTTGAGGCTACTATTACTTTTAATCCATTTCTACAGAAAGCTACCCTTAGATTAACGCAGTTCATGCTTAGACAAGGATGGCGCTTCCCATTTCCTTAGAAAAGGGATAAAGAAAACTAACACAGCGTTGGGCGCAAGCCAAACTGAAACAAAGGCCTCCATCTGCACCGATGTAAGCGTATTGACTCAAGGGAATCAGTCTTCTTTAAAAATCAATGATTCAGAGTCTTAACTATCACAACAGGAAAATGTCCAGCGATGAGTGACTCTTGCTTATTCTTTTTAAGCAGTTACCAGGAGCTAGCGGGAAATGACTCCCCAGAGCCACAACACTGCTGCATCGATGCCGCTCTTGGGTTCAAAACTCTCTCCTGTCTCCACGGAGGAGAGAATATGGCAAGAGGCAGAAGGGATGGACTTGGCTTTGATAACTGGTCTCGATTTAACGGTAGCAGGGCAGTACTTTGAATTGATCGACTACTCTGCCCTCTCTTCCGTCACACTTGAATTCCACGTAGTACACATGCTTGAGGGCAAAGCTTTTTGCCCCCTCAGCCACACAAAACCTAACAACACAATTTAGACACACGATGCACAGATATGTTTACACGCACACCGGTCTCACCCATAGATATCCTCACAGTGCAAGCTCCACCAATTCTAACACCAGAATCACAGAGCCAGAAAAATAATCTCCAGCACACAAAGCGGCAGAAACATGAGAGCCGCTTCTTGCCCAAAGACACTCAGTAACAGTAGGGAAATTTAAGGCAAAAAGGTGATTTCCAGGACAAACCAAACCGAAACATCCAAACCACCACAGTCCTTGCCTGGAAAAAGGCAGGAGCAAAAAAAGGAAAGACACTAACCTGAAGGTGACTTCCGGCACGAGGCACTTGACCCCATTGTGGAAGGGCCGCGTCAGGGAAATGGTCTGGCTGACCTGATCCACGGCAGACACTCGTCCTTGGTAGACTCCCAAGCTTTCTCCGCAATTAATTGACACGATGCTCCCGAGCCAGTCCGTAGCCATATTTCTGGCACGCGATTGCTGCAGAGAGACACAGGCTTGGCTGTAAGAAGGTGCCGAAAGCGATGACCTGAATCGGCACCAAGTGCATCCCCCGGCCCAGAAGTCTGGCTCCCGTCCAGGCTCCAGCTTTGTCAGCTCCTTTTCTGGGGTGGAAATAACGTCCATATAGATACCAACGTGTAAATCCTGGGATGGGGCTTTGCCTATATGATTGATTGTAGCGCAGAGCGCTGTTTGCATCATTAAAGAAATAATTTTCTAACTGAATTCAAGCAATATTTAGTAGCTAGTCCCGTCTGAGGACATTCTCCCTCTCGCTTCCAACAGGGAATCCATCATCACTCCACTTTTTAAAATTCTGGCCTACAAATACTGGGGCAGAACAGGTTTAGGGAATGCTCAGCGACGAGAAGATTGATCTCTGCACATACAAATGAAAATCGCCTTTAAGGGAACAGACAGATACAGAGCAGGGAAAAAAACAACGCTGGGGCCCACGACAAAAGTCTTTATGCAGGAGGATTATCGTTCTAATTCACAATGAGATAAATGAAAACGGAAAAGTTGCACTCCCTTCCACACCAAGTTCTACCAGGACACGGGGGGAAAAACACACTTTGCTTAGTTTGAGGTTCAGTCCCACGTAATTCCCTCTGTTTTGATGCTTGACTGAACTTGCTCTGAAGCGGCAAAGTGCGGCTTTTGATCTGCGATTTCTTCTTCCAGACAAAGAACACATGAAGGCGACAGGCTTGCTAAATCACAGCAGTGCTGAAGAGCTCACAAGCTCATAAATTAAGATGTGACTACCGGATATATTTGCCTTTCATGCTGTAATCAACAGTAAGAGGGAGAATGCATGATATTTACGGCCAGGAACACAAGGACAGAAAGCACAGGAGATAATCCAGGAAGATTAACATCAATATGTAAACCACACTTCCGAGAGAGTCATTTTAATTCTCTTCAAGCCCTTCGTGTCACAAGCTTCTTGGAAAAAGATGCAAGGAAAAAAAACATAGATATAACCAGGATGCACACTACCAAAAAACCCCACGGAAACTCATTTCCACCAACTTTCAGAGGACTGAAAAAAGGGGATGCTTCAAAGGGAAACAAATACTACATTTGGTCACTAAGCCGTAAATTCCTCAGGATCAGCCTCCTCTCTTTCCTGTTTCTGTGTGTTTACACTAACCCATGATAACAATGTCTGGATTCCAAGATGACGACTGATAAAAACCACTTTCAAAACACGGATAACACATCCCCGAGTAGCTGCAGTAGGACTAAAATTCCATTCCCCTTCCTGCTTTTTGTATCTCTTTTTTGAAAACAAGGGGAAGAGCTCAGCACATCACCATGTGACAAAGATCCTTTTCAAAAACAGGAGCCTCCTTTTACCATGGAAAAAAAAAATAAATCTATGTCTGTGTGCAAACATAAACCAGAACAAGAGAAACTCCTCATTCCAAAGGATCTCATTCTACTATGCATGCAAATCATTCAGAAGAGGATATGAACTACACATGCAGTGAATGATTTACTTCATCACACGGGAGAAACACAAGTGCATTTGTTTGTTTACATACATTAGAAAGTCAAACCTCCTGCCTAATGCTCTGTCTTATATTCCAGGCTTTTGTCATGCAACTCACAGATAGCTTATATTCCCCCATATCTTATTTCAAGCGTGTATTACTGATACATCTGACATTCTTGCACATTTTAAAAGAAACACAGGTCACAAAGCTCACCCAAAGAGTTTGTAAGCAGTAACTTAGCATTTGGTGAGTCACTAGCTTTGCACACCAAGCACCGCTGCTCAGGAAGAAAGATACCACTATGCAAGTTCTGCCTTAGCTAAAAGATGTGGTGGCACCGAGGTAGACTGTCATTTACGGGGAAAGCAACCACTGAGTCTGCCTGCTCAGTACCTGAGACAAGCCAGGATGGCTTACAGAGACTCGGCATGGCTTGTCTCCTTGGGCTGGGTGCGGGTGGGCTGCCTCCAGCTTGATCCCCACAGGAAAACACGGGGGCTCCCCCAAAGGTAAACACAGGGCCTCCGAGAGGAAAACAGGGCAATCTATAGATAAACAAGAGCCCTCCGCCCCCGGTAAACACAGGACTCCCGTAGTCCGCGTCTGAGGGGACCCTGGCAAAGAGGTGTCCTACTGCGGCTTGGAGCCCAGGGAGGGGAGAAGCTCAGTCAAACCTCCACAGGCCTCTCCCTGCCCAGCCGCTC
>VWZK01021832.1:18540-32513 GCA_013396935.1 Baryphthengus martii | reverse complement strand
CGGCCCGGTTAAAGATTGTCCAGGTTCTCGTGAGAAGCGGCCGTGCCCTCTGTCACCTCCTGTGCCTTGAGGACAGAGCTGCCCAGTGGTCGACGTGGCTCGGGGATGGGGCAGGAGGTGCAACAGGAGGTGGGGAGCATGTCGGGGGTGATGCTCAGTCTCCTGAGCATCAGTCTTAGGCCGATCCAGCCCCCCCACACACACACATTCCCGGTCCCAGTGGGGTGATGAGCAAGGACTCGCCCTTCAGGGAGGACAAGGGAGACCAGCCCGCACCCCAAATCTCACCCTCTCCACCCGCATCCCTGTCCCCAGAGGGATGGAAGAGGAACAGGAGAGTCCCGCCCCGTCAGGGGATCCCCAGAGGTAGCACTGGGGACATCGCGTGCGAAGGGGCTCCGGCCAAACCCGGGAGGACCGCTCGGTCACTCGCAGTCACGCTATGGGGCGGGGTAGCGGAGTGGGGGGAAATGGCTTTTAAAGGACCAGGGCGGTGGCCCCACGTCCAGAAGCCTGGCCCGGGGTCAAGGCGGCGCCGAGGCAGCTCAGGATCAGCTCCACCACGGTTGGCCGCGGGGGTGGTGCTGCCCAGCACCTGATACAGCGGTGGGGGTGCTGGGGCTGCATCTCCTCTTCCTGTCGTCACCTGCAAGGGGGCAGCAGTCTCTCCCTGCTACTTGTGTCCCCCTCGAAAGGACACAGATGTCCCAGCCACGAGGAGTGGGGGAGAGGGTGCTTTCCCACCGTGCAAAAAGAGGGGATCTCATTCGTGCCACCGCGAATGTCCCCTTTGGGGTCCAGGGAACACTGAACGGTACTCTGAAGGTCCCGCACAGGACTGTCCTTCCCCAGTGGACCCGCTGTCCCAATGACCCCCCACATCGTCTTTCCTTGTCACTTGGGAGAAGGGCTGCTCGGGACACATGGACCACACCGGACATGTCAACGTGTCCATAAACCCCAGTTCCTGGTGAAGCCACAACCCTCCTGTCGCCCTGCACTCACACACATGCAGCTGGTGTGTGTGTAGTCACCCCATCTGCACATACACCCGCACAGGCGTGTTGCTGCACATATATACATGTTGCATGCGCAGAGTTGCTATGCATCTGTGCTCTCCTGCAGTGCAGGCATGAACATTTTAACACATACATGTGCGCAAAACACACTTTCAGTTTCTTACATAGGCATCAATAGCTCATTTGCCAACAAATGCACAGCACATGTATGCTCTTGCATGTGGTTATTTGCACCTGGTCACATACATACATGCTCTGCCACACGTGCATACACCTGCAGGCACCGTTGTCCTCTTGTTCACCTACATCCTTGCACAAGCACCCGCTGGCACGACGGTGTTCACTAACAAGCCCTGCCAAGGTGGAGGTCCCAGCAGTGTTTCTCCAGCTAGCCCCTCGGCAAACTTTGGGGAGTTGAGGGCTCAGTGTGGGGCGGTGGCCAGGGTGGGAGCCAGGAGCTGGGTGATGATGTATTTGGGGCGTGAGGCTGCCTGGCACGCAAGACAGGAGCTCTTAACGCTGTTCCCATCAAGAGGCACCCTGCCCTCATAGGGCTTGGCAGCAAGCACTGAGGAGGCTGGAGGAGGGCAGGGAAGGGGTTTGAGGGGGTGGAAGAGGTGTACTTGGGTACTGGGGAACCCCTCTGCCCCCAGAACCCTCCTCAGCTTCTCCACTGCTTTGGGATCTGATGGATCAGGAGAGGTTGGTGAGGGTTGCTCATCAGTGCAAGGTCTGAAATGCTGCTTGGAGCAGCATATTAGTCTGCCCTTCGTCCCCCCCAACTCCATGAAATGGGGTCAAATAGATCCATGGGGGTGGGAGACACTGGTGGGACCCAGCCCACAAGACAAGCCCTACTCCTGTGAACGCCCAGCTTGCCACCCTGAAAAGGGCTCCCAAGCAGCGTCCTCCTGGCTGGGAGGCATTGCCTGGTGGAGCTGGGGCTGATAGGTCTGTGAAGTGCCCGGCAATTATCAGAACGAATATTGGCGGCCAGGGTTTTGTAACTGATCTTGCCAAACATTAATGAACAGCGTCATTGCCATTAATGAGCCCGATTAGACCCGATGTTGAAAGCCTTTATTAAATATTAGCTCAGCGTTTAGCTGGGGCAAATTCCCACTGTAGTTTTCGAAGACTGGATGAAACTTTAGGGCCAGACCCCAAAGTTCAGGCTCATTCCTGCTCCTTCCCATCTCATCCCAGCTGCTTTTCCCAAATCCCCGAATTTTGCCCCAGTTGTTCCAGCATCTACTGGGTGTCATGCTGTCTTTTCAGAGGGATGAGCTGCCCCAGCACTGCCCCTTTCACCTCTCCTATCTTCCCGGCTCACCTCTTCCCCTCTGCCCCACCACTCCTCTCCCTTGCTGCCTGTTTGCCACGGAGGAGCCAGGGGAAGCGAGCCAGCTGCCTTCTCACGCAAACCTGGGCAATCGTTAACCTGAGCCTGGCTCTGCTGGCCAGAAGGTCCTGCCACCACCAGTCCTGGGGCACGGGGACCTGCCAGATGACTGCCTGGGATTGGAGAGGTTTGTGGCCCTGGATGCCTTGCTGCAAACATGTCCCCTCGCTGCTGGAAGCAGCTGGACCCTGTATCTCCCAGCACCTCCAGAGTGGCCACGGAGGTGACAGCCTTCTCTGGGTGCTGGGAACAGTCTGATCAACCCAGGAAAGGTCTTTGGGGGAAATGCTGGCATTCACAGACCATGAGCTAGAGATGTCAAGAGCATGTCCTCCATCCTCCCCAAGGCAGGTCTTAGGTACCCCCTTCTGCCATCCTGTCCTAGCAACCCCCTTCTGCTACCCTGTCCTGGTCTCTAAAGCAGACACGTGCCCTGGGCAGGAGGAAAAGTTGCCATTTGCCCCCCAGAGATTATTTGAGCTGAGGAAATATCTGCCCTGGATTTTTGGGCTGCCTCCAGCTGGACTCGGCTCTCTTTGTTAATGGGTAGCTTTTGTGCCATGACACCGCAGAGATAAAAACCTGACTGTGCAACAAGGACAGCGCAATAAAGCCGTGACCTTCCAGGTGGCAGGAGAAGAAAGTCCAGGCAACAGAAGAGGATCCCCAGGGCAGGCGGCTGCCAGACACCCTCTGACTATCTTTGCTGGGAGCTGCAGGAAGTGGAACCAGCCCTGTGTACCACAAGGACCTGCGGGTAGGAGATAAATATGTGCGCGAGTGTGGGGTTTTGAACGTGGATATAGGACTGGGAAGGTCATATTTGCACCTGAAGGAGAAATTCATGTACCAGGCTCTCCCCTCTCTCCCCTGCCCACCCAACAAGCTGTGTGTTCCTGCAGGGCAGCCCCATGGCATCCCTGCTCCTCATGCCCCTGTGCACTGGTGGCTGCTCAGCAGATCCAGCCTGCTGGCTCTAAATCCTCACAGAGCTGGTGCACAAGGCACCAAATTCATTGACGAGCTGCTATTCCTCTCCTTCTGCCTCCCTGCGCTTTTTTTGAGCTGGTTTTGAGTTTTTTTGAGCTGGTTTTGAACTTTATTTGAGCTGTTTTCTGTGCCTAGTTGCAAACAGACCACCCGGGCACAAGCCATGGCTGTGGGTCTTCTGCACAGGAAGGGCTACCATTACAGGCTCTGGGGTATGGAGGTCCCCCTAAAGCAATGGGTGCGTTTGGAGTATTTACAGGTGTCCAGCTTTTGCCCCTTGAAAACCCCAAAGTACTGCACACGCACCTCCCACCACCTTTAACTGTTTAAGGGGAATTGGTGCCCTTTCTCAGCATCAGGAACATCTGCAGGACTCAACCTCTTGCTAATCCTGGCTCTTGACCACATTTCTGGTTAACTCCTTTAGGGTTCTTACATGCCAGCAGCGATGAAGGCTGCGATGTCACTGGTGGGAAGCCAAGGCATTGTGTCAGCCACTGAGGTTCTCATTGTGGCTGCTGTCTTCTGCCTGGTCTTCCTGCTCATCCAGTCCCTCCAGCAGCGAGTGCCCAAGGGGCTGAAGAGACCCCCAGGACCCAGAGGTTACCCCATCCTTGGCAACGTGCTGGAGCTAAGGAAGGACACACATCTGGCCCTGACCAGGCTGAGCCAGAAGTATGGGGACGTGATGGAGGTCAGGATTGGCACCCGTCCCGTCGTGGTGCTCAGCGGGTTGGACACCATCAAGCAAGCCCTGGTGAAGCAAGGAGAAGAATTCATGGGGCGCCCTGATCTCTACAGCTTCCGCTATGTTGCAGATGGCCAGAGCCTTTCCTTCAGCCCTGACTCAGGGGAGGTGTGGAAAGCCCGCAGAAAGCTGGCCCAGAATGCCCTGAAGACCTTCTCCATCACCTCCAGCCCCACTTCTTCTTCCACCTGCCTCCTGGAGGAGCATGTCTCCAAGGAGGCTGACTACCTGGTCACCAAGTTCCTGCAGCTAATGAATGAGGAGAAGAGCTTTGACCCTTACCGGTACGTGGTGGTCTCTGTGGCCAACGTCATCTGTGCCATGTGCTTTGGCAGGCGTTATGACCACAACGACCAAGAGCTGCTCAATATAGTGAATGTAACTGAGGAATTTGGTGATGTGGCTGCTGCTGGCAACCCCGCTGACTTCATCCCTGTGCTCCAGTATCTTCCCAGCCGTGCCATGAATTTATTTAAAGATTTTAACAAGCGATTCCTCCATTTCCTGCAGAAAATTGTCCAGGAGCACTACAACACCTATGACAAGGTAAGAGCTTGCAGGACCCTCACCTGCACCAGAGATATGTCCCCGCTCTCTGCCCCTCTCTGTTAGAGAGTTGTTTTTCTTCTTACAGCCAACCGTCAATGGTCATCCACGTTTTTGCAGTATTGGTGCATTTAGCAATTCCAGCTGTAGTCTCACTCAACTGTAGTCTCTGCATGTATAGTCCAGTACTGCAGCCTTCCTTCTCCTCCACAGCCTTGTGTGATAGGTCCACTTTGTCATGTGTACATCCAGTCAGTGCCACAGGTTCCTTGGAGAACCATCTCCTTGTTTTCATAGGTTGCAAAAGCAGTAGAGACGGTGGGTGCTGCCAGATACATTGTCCAGAGCTTGTATGACCCTGGACTCCCTCAGCATCAGGTGGTTGCTCAGTAACATCCCTTCCTCTGCTGATTTTGCTGTCATGACTTGTGTTCTCTTCTTCTCAGGACAACATCCGAGACATCACTGACTCCCTCATTGAGCAGTGTCTGGAGAAAAAAGTGGAAACCAATGCTGCCATACAGATCCCTAAGGAGAAGATTGTCAACCTTGTGAATGACCTCTTTGGAGCAGGTATCTTTTCCCGCCAGTCCCACAGCTACTGCAGATTTTCTCAGGCTCCTCATGCTATCATTCTGTCTGTCCCATCTTTCTGCAAAGCAGCCAGTTTAGATCTAAGCACTTGCTCCCTGGTCTTCCTGTACCTTCCAGGGACACCCCTAGAGACCAGCATGGGACATTAGCTCTGGAAAGAGGCCTCAGGGAAAAGTGAAGGGCACGGCTTATAGCTCAGCTGAGCTTCACGAGTCAGGGTAGCTTTTGCTGGTTGAGGGAGATGTCTGTTGATTGATTTAAGTTACTTGGTGGAAACTCCCCTAATTCCAGAGAAGTTATAAAAACCTGATATAAGCCAAGGCTGAACCAGGATGAATGAGAGCAAGCTAGTTTAGCTCCAACAGGACAGAAGCTCAAGTTTTACTGTGTGCCCAGCATGTCCTCTGCCTTCTTAGCCATCCAAGACTGCTCCTTGTGATGGCAGCAAGCCAAGACACATGTCCTGCATGTAGTACAGATTGCATCTACATCTTTGACCAGGCTTTGACACAGTGACAACTGCCCTATCCTGGAGCCTCATGTATCTCGTGACATACCCCAACATGCAGAAGAAGATCCAGGAGGAACTAGGTGAGTCTATGAACCTTCTTCCCCTGGGGCCAAACCTCTCTGGCTGAGGGTTACCCCAACCTGGTCCCACCTCTCAACCTCCCACAGACCAGACCATCGGCCGCGAGAGGAGACCGAGACTGTCGGATCGGGGCACGCTGCCCTACACAGAAGCCTTCATCCTGGAGATGTTCAGGCACTCCTCCTACATGCCCTTCACCATCCCGCACAGGTATGGGCTGAGGCTGCAAAAGAGGTGGAGGGACAAGGTGGATTCAAGGCTTCTTGTTACAGCCACACTGACAGCAGTGTGGTGAGAGGCAGGGACATTAGTATCGACTTCTAGAGTGATGGCTTCATCATGGGCATGGGGAGCTGACAGCTCTTGTGTAGAGTAAAAAAGGAACTCCCAAAGAGCCATTCTTGCCTTCTGCTGCCTTTACTGAAGTTAATCCCCACAGCTCAGGTAGGGGTTGCCCAATCCAGCTCATGGACAACTGGTGGTCATAAAGCTATCTCTTTGGGTCACATCCTTACTTCAGCAGCATCGGGAGCAGACCAATAGTCCCCTGAGAAGACAAAAGAATCCTTTTGCTTCCCAAACTTTCAGAGTCTTTTATCTCCCCAGCACGACCAAGGACACAATGCTGAATGGCTACTACATCCCAAAGGACTGTTGCGTGTTTGTCAACCAGTGGCAAGTGAATCACGATGAGTAAGTATCTTCTGAAGGCAGAAAGCCTCCTGCAGTGTCATATGTGACCTTTCCTGCACAGTTATCTTTCTGGGCAGAGGTGGGGCCAATCTGCTTTAAGAGAAAATGGAGCAGGTGAGGTATCTCCCAAATTCAGGGATATTCTTTCTGACAGCTAGCACCTTTTAGGTGTCCCTTCCTGCACCCATGGCCAGGAGACACCATCTCAGCATCTGATGTTTTCCCTTCCAGGAAACTTTGGAAGGATCCAATGACCTTCAACCCAGAGCGTTTCCTCAGTGCTGACAGGACCAGACTGAACAAAGTAGATGGGGACAAGGTGCTGATTTTTGGCCTGGGGAAAAGGAAGTGCATCGGAGAACCCATTGCCAGGTGGCAGGTCTTCCTTTTCCTATCCACCTTGCTCCAGCAGCTGGAATTCAGTGTCTGTGATGGCAAGAAGGTGGACATGACACCACTCTACGGACTGTCCCTGAAGCACAAGAGGTGTGAGCACTTCCAGGTCAAGCAGCGCTTCCCCATGAAGAACATGAACTGAGCAGTGGGCTTATCCATCACCGAGACGTCACCGAGGAGAAAGACCTGAGTGTCCTTGTAGCAAAGCTGGGTCTTGTACTACTTTATGGGATGATATAATAAACTGAAGCCATAAAAACTCCTTTATCGTGTTCATTTTGTAGAATTTCTTGGATTCATTTTCCAGCATTTGTAGTGTTGGATATTCTATCAAATATTATTTCATCACATCCAGTCTTAGTACTAAAAAGAACAGTTGTAGGGAGGGGCGTGAGCTCTCTTTCACCAGAGAGGAAGGGAATGTACCCCAAACCAGACAGTCTGGATACCACTGGGCTCTATTCTCTTAGAATTACTCTCTGATACCCGAAGGACAACCAACCCATGCCATAATCCCATGGCTTCCATCAATGTTTAACACTGCAGCTGAACTTATGTCCAAAGCCTGAGTGGAGAAGAGGAGGATGTTATTGAGGTCCAGCCAGAATCACTGTTTCTGGACTAATTGGGACAAATTTTCACTGGTTGAAATTTACCTTTGCTGTAGAAAGTCAAGATGCTGGTGCTCTGAACTGGAGCAAGAGTGTTTTCACAACAGGCCAGAGTAGGAGAATGGGTCTTTCTCCAGCTCCAACCCAAGTTCACATTGGCTGCCAGTCAACTCATGCCAATAGAGCCTGCTGCCTCCTTTTCTTCCCCTTGCACACAAAGCGATCTCAGCCAGCCCAGTACCTGGCACACAACAATACAGCATCAAGTCCAGCCATTTGGTGGAACATGCACTGCTCTTGAATCTATTCCCATGGGTGGCATCTGTTCAGCCACAGCCCCAGAACCTGACCAATGAGAGCTCCATTCAGTTCTGAATACCAGTTACTCATCACGCATTGCACAAAAACTTCCAAGAAGAGACAAAAATAAAAGAGCGTGTTGGGAAAGAAAATGGAGAAGGCAATTGCCCAAAATTTCAGGGAGATTCCACCTAGAGAAAGATGTTCAGACCCGCTAAATAAACCTGAATGAAAAGGATTAACTCTGTCTCGGTGTGTCCAGGTCCTGCCTGGTCACCAACTTGTGATGAAACACTGAGAAAATACAGCCTCAGATCCACCTGAATTCATTGTGCTGGCCCAGGCATTTCACTCTGTGTCCCACTGGCTTTGTTTTCAACCACTTTATGTCATAATCCAAATATTGCAGGAAAAGAAAGGGGAAGAACTGGGAGGTGCAAACCATGGTTTGAGTTGCAGGCTATCAGAGGCCTTGGAGGAAAAGTGGAAGGATGGTTTAGGACAACCCATGAGTCCATCAGCCAGATAACATCTCCTCTACCTATGACAAGGGCCATAGGTCAAAGCAATAGGGTCACGAATCACATTTCCACAAAGGACATCCTAAAGCTGGCATTCATCTACTTGAGGGGGAGGTGGGATCACCCTGGATGTGGCTCTGGGGCTTTCAGCGCCTAACTTGATGACTCAGAAGAGTACCAGAACTGCCAGGTCAGCAGCAGCATGTCACGCCATCCCCGTGAGGGGAAAAGCCTCTAATGGACTTGGCCCTGTGACTCCAGCTTCAGTGGGAATATGCAATGCAGGTGCTGGTGCAGGACCAGAGGTCCCTTTTGCTGGAGCTGTTGCATGACTCTCTTGCCCCAAAGGTGAGCTGTGTCTACTGATAAGGCCTGCAATAAGAGACTGCAGATAAAAAGAAAGAACAGTAGGATTTTTTTGGAGATGAGTGGTTCATAGTCACAGGGCAGATAAGTGGATTAATATTAACATCACTGAGGTGAAACAGCCCTTTGCTGGTGGAAGGTCTCCCCAAGATACCTTTGTCAAGGGTTGATTGCCTCCCCTGGGGACCAGTCTGCATCGGGTACAGACCAGAGATCTGGGAGAAAAAGTCAGGATAGAGAACGGGAAGGGAGAAGGCTCAAGGGGAGAAACGGAGGTTTCATTCAAGATAGGAATCTGGTTGGAAAATCCTGGCCCAGCTTTGGGATGGAGACATCCCATGTACCTGCAAGAGGCCTTTCCAGGCAGCTTGCACAAGCAGGAGGACTCTCTGAGAGCTCAGTCTGATGTTCCTCCCTGCACACATCTCCTTGGACATTCTGGGCCCTCCCCAGGTGAGGTCCCAGTTCTCTTGCTGAGGGTGCTGCAGTCAAACTGTCCCTTCAATCCCAGATCAGGCATCCTCCTTGCTTTTGGACAATACCCTTGGAAGATCAAATGTGAGCAGGCTCCTTCTCCAGACTTTTTCCCTGCTGCATGTCTTGGCAGCCGCCATATGTAGGTACCTCCATCAAACAAGATACTCCAGCTCTGCACTGCTCTTTGCTCTGGAGTGAAGCTGCACCCCCAGATTCCCCCACCCTGGGACCCTCTGCGAGGAAGGGACAGGGGAACCCTGCGCCTTTTGGAGTTGCAGGATCACAGCTCTTCACTGCCTCCTCTTTCCCATTTCCTCCTGATAAACCAATCCATTGATCATTGTCATGAAAGCCCCAGTTGCTCACAGTAGGTGAGGGCCTCCAGCTCCCCTATCTTTGCTTTCCCATAATGATCTTTCTCAATTAAGCCCTCCAATTACTCTTCAGGTAGCATGCAAGTGCCCTTATTGGAACCAGGACAGTGATAAGCCAGGGGATCTTTTATCACTCCACATCCAACTGCTTTTATTGTCGTTTTCAAAATGAGTCAGCAGACCAGGCATGGCAGCTGGGCTCCAGCTTCCCTTCCAAAGCAGGGACGCCCCCAGTTCCTTCATTCCTGCAGGGAAAGGTCCAGGCAGCCACATGCCTTCTTCCTGGAGCAAGACACCTGCCTGGTGCTGGTATTCGGGGTGGTGGCATCTCCTTGCCAAGAAAGCCTGTCTCCAGTCCCAAAATGAGCTAGAAGAACCATTTGTGGCTCTTCTTCCAGGATGGAAGGAAGAGGGGAGTTGCTCCCACACCTAACGACCCTCTCCATTAAAAGCACATCCTGTATTTCTAACTTCTGTCCTTTGTCTGTTTGTTTATTCCCCTATGAGATCTGTTATCAGGAATCATCTCCCCATAGAGATTAATTCCTGGGTGTTTTCTTTGTGCTGCTTGTCCCCAACACTGATGACAGTCCCTTGACGTCAAAAATATCATCCCTTGATGTCCTAGAACTTAAAATAAAGTTCTGAATTGCTCCTTAAACTCTATTTCTGAGCCACACATACTTTCTTTCTGCCAGTGGTTTTGGGGACACTTCCCTCTGAGCTGGAGGTAGTGGATCCTCTATGCATGGTGGGATTTGCCTCTATGTCCTGCTTGCTCCACTGCACCAGCAGGCCTTGGGAGCTCCTTTCTGTGGAGAAGAAAAGCCCCAAACACCATCTTTCTCTTTGCAGCTCCACTCCTGGTACAGAGTCAGGCTCTCCCATGCCTTGAACCCCAAGAGCAGCTGTTTCACAGTGGGGATAATGGCTGGTTCCTGCATTTTGAGGGGAGAATATCTCTGCTCAGCCTCCAAGACTAAGCAGCTTCTGGGGCACTAGAGCTAGTGGGACGTTCCTCCGGTAGTGTTTCCTTCTGTTGTAGGTTGGAGAAGATGCTGATCCTCTGCTCAACACAGGCTGGATCTGTGGATGGAGGAGAACTTGTGACAGCAGAGCTGGACACTTTAAACCTGGTATGTGGCTCTGCCCCTGTGCTGAGGGCTCCCAAATCAGTATGAATCCTTCTTCACCCTCTCAACCCTCACTTTCCTCGTCCCAGGGAGATCGTGTTTGGGCTGATCGATCGCCCTGTGCCATTAGAGGTACAAGGTACCTGTTAATCAGAGAACATGAAAGCAGGTAAGGATGGATTTTGTCCTTAGGTTAAGAAGGAAGCAACAGAGATGCAGAGATAACCACTCCCTACATGCAAAGCACTGCTGGAGGAAAGCTCCAGGCTCCTGGGAATGGCCTCAAACCCGGCTGTCCCCCCCACTGTGGCCTGGCCATGGGCATGGTTTTCCATTGGGGAACGGAAATGAGTGGAGAGATAGGGAGCAGCCGCAGAGACACATCCCCATGGAGCTGGGGGCCACCAGGTCTCACAAGCACAGGCAGCATAAGCCAAAACCCTCTGGGATTTCAGATGCTCCTCAAACACACACTCAGCAGCAGGATGCAGGGCTGGCCAGTCAGGATGCATATAGGGCTTGCAGTCACCATATGACCCCGAAACTGTTCCTGAATCTGGCAGCAGCAGGACAGTAGCAGCTACTGCAGAGCAAGGGTAGATCTGTGTGTGTGTGAACTCTTACTCATCTCATCTCATCTCATCTCATCTCCCCCTGTAGAATCCCCACTACCTGGCCCCATAATAAGTGGTCCCAGTTGACCACTCCACTCTCATGCCCCTAAAATCATCTCCCTGAGCTTCATCAGGGTGGTGCTGATCCTCCGAGTACTGAGGAGGGACAGAGGCAGAGCGAGGAGTCCAGTCTGATCTACTCACCGAGAGGCAGCATCCCCAGCCTGCTCCCCTCCTGCTTTAACTCAAACAATCCTGGAAACGAGAGCTCACCAGGAGAGCCTTTGAAATGAGGCTGCTCTCTGCACTCAAGAGGGTTTTGGGGGCTGCTGCGGGACGGAGAAGCCATGGAGAGAGCCAGGGCCGCCCGCCCACGCTTTGGGGAAGGGGCGGGGTCCTAATTCACTTTTGCACTTCCGAAGCAGTTTCGTCCCGTCTTGCCGGCGTTTGGGACATGAACGCCCTCCCGTGGCACCTGTCACACCAGCTCCACCAGTGCCTTTCACTGCTGAGCACCTACGAGCAAGTGCTTTTACCCTTGCTCCAAGTATTTCGGGGGAGGCACATTTGGGCAAAGAAGATCTTTAGGGTAACGACTCCCTTGTAGAGCATCCCACATCCTCCATCACCCCTCTACGTAGCTCTGGGAGCTGCAAAACCAGCTAAACCTGGGGCCCTTTGGGGGTTTTTTTCAGCTCAAAGGTGAATCTCCAGGATCGAATGACCCGAGAGCTTTCACGCTGGCTTTCCTCTCATGTCCTCAGACACTGCCTGCAGATTCTCCACTGTCTAGGACATCCATAGCAGCGACCCTCCCAGTTGCCTGCCCACCACTTCTAATCTTATCACCTCAGTCTCTTGCAGGCACCAGACTTGCTGCCCAATTGGGACTAAACCAGCAGAGAAGATCAGCAGGGAGGGTATTGACCACGTTTGCCTCCCTTAAACAAAGAAATATCTCTCAGGTGAGTTTTTATTCTCAGCTTCTCTTCTGTTGCATTTTTTTTTTCCTTCTATTTTCCTGCGGATTTCTACTAGCTGAAGGGCCCCCTCTACTGGTGCAATGTAAGCAGATGGCTGCCCACATCTCATCCCAGCCCTCCAGCCAGGGCATCGTCCACCCACAAGCCAAAAGACTTCCCAGGAGAAATCCCAGATGAGACATTGCAGTGAGCTGTACCTGGAAGAATCCTCTGAGGGTCTCCTGCATGGCCCATCCTCTGCCACCATCACCTGCACCACACTTCCAGATATCCCAGGGGATGCTGGTGGTCCCCAAGATGGGATGGACCCTTGGAGGGGAGAAAAAATATCCAACAGCAGCTCTGAGCATTCGTGGCTGTGCAGTCATTGGGGTATTTCCCTTTTCCTAGGCCTGATGGCCTGGGAAAGCCTGGGACCAGGCACGATTCCTCACCAGTCTGGGTTCATGCCTGGTTTTTAATCCAAGAGCTGAGACAAGCCCCGTGCTTCTCCCCATCCCTGGAGAGGGGGAACTCCTGGATCCAGTGGCACTGTGAGGAAGGATATTTCCAGACTTCTAGTTACCGTCACACAAAAAAATCCACTTGAAACTCCCACTTGCTGGTGGAAACATCCAGAGGGAGAAATCTGAGTCTCCCCTCCCCTTCTCCTTGCTCTCTGGTCCCCGCAGATGTGCTTGTGAGTGTGTACGTGTGCGTTAACGCATGTGCAAGCCCGAAGCTTCGAGGTGTGAAGACCCTGTGGTGCCTGACTCTAGCAGGAGGTCCCAGGTTCTTGCCCATGAGCTGCACACAGGAGCAAGGATATACTCCCTAAAAATGACCTGGGCTTTGCAACCTGCTCCTTCAGCCACTGGGATCTTCCTGCCTCTGTCCCCTGACTTTCCCTGTCCCATTGTCCCCTTCACAGAGATTTACATCACTTCTCCTTGGTCCTCTCGTCTCAGGGAGAGCATCCTCCCCTCCCAGATATGTAGGGGCAGGATTCAGGCCTTATTTTTGGAGCCTTCAGAGGGATGGAGGTGGGTGGGAAAGGTTGTTGCCCCCCAAAACCACTTGGGGGTATCACACTCACCAGGGGGAAGTCGGCCCCAATGTCTTCCTATACGACATTCTCCAGAGCCTCCCTGGGCCAGTGGACTTGTTGGGATGATCCCCTCTGAGCTGGTTTTTGGTCCCCTGTGCCTCGGTGAGGGCATGCCAAAGCACGCGGAGAAACAAAGTGGTAGCCAAAAAGCCGAGGGAGGCTCCTGCCCAGGCTTGTTGCTTCATTGTACATGGCAGCAGCAGTGCTGGGGCAGGAAGTGACAACCAGCTCGGTGTGGCGAGGCACCAGCACTTCACCATTCCACGGCCAGCGTGGCCTCTTGGAACAAAGGGGGGTCCTGCAGCACCCAGACCCCGACACCTTCACCCCTGTCCTCACCACCAATTTTATTGTTATTATTATTGTTGTTGATATTAGAATCACAGCATTCTTTGGGCTGGAAGAGAGATTCTATTCTATTCTATTCTATTCATTATATATATATATTTTGTCTTCTATTACATTTGTTATATTTATTATTGTGTTATTGTATATTATATAGTTATGTTTCATTGTTACATGATGTT
>VWZK01021832.1:0-18243 GCA_013396935.1 Baryphthengus martii | reverse complement strand
GGATGGAGGGGGGGGGGGTGTACGGCCGTCTCCGTAACCTGGTGGGTGACCCCATCACAGGCCGCTTTTGCTCCACTTCATCTGCTGGTCCCCAGGGACCCCCTCCCAGCCCGGGGGGGCACATCCTGCCGGCTCCGGTGATGCAGAGAGCCAGGGACCTCAGCAGCATCCCCTGCTCGTCAGGCGGGGTGAGGCTGTCGCCTCTCCCCAAAACCCGCTACCCTACCGTTCGTCCTCCCGCTCCATCCCCATCCCATACAAAGGCCGGGGCCGTTTTGGTATCGTGAGGCTGAGCCCCGAGCTGCTGGTGGGGATTTTGAGAGCGGTTGGGGCGGAAGGAGGGAGCTGGGTCCGGGCTTCAAAAGGAGCTGGCAGCAATTTTTTTCAATTCTTTTTTTTTTTTTTGGTCAATAAGGCGGTGACGGGTTATTTATAGCCATGGCTGTTGCTCGTAGGTTTATCAAGAGCGAAAGGGGTTGTGCCATCGTGCGGAAAAAAAGTTAAAAAAAAAAAAAAGAAAAGAAAATCAAAGGTGCAAGGGCTGGGGAGCGGGAGGAGGAGGGTGGCTGCCTTCCTCCTGTGATGGAGGAGATCTCGCTCCCAACTCTCCCATGGTGTTTGTTCCAACCAGACCCACACAGGACCCTGTCCGCATCCTGGCAAGGTGGCCAAAGAGGTACATGGAGGCATGGCAGAGGGATGCAGGAAGTTTGGGGAGCATCCCCAGGAGACAAGGGTCTTCATCCTGCCATCCCTTACCAAGCATCAGTGGGATGGCAGTGCTGAAGAGAAGCCTCAGGACGGGGAGCAGTGCCACCATGATCAGCCCTGAGATGCTCTCCGTGGGAGTTTTAGGGTGCGCTTTCCCCCATGACCTCTGCCTCCCCCCCATCTTGCAAAAACCTTTCAGCCACATTCTGCCGGGCCGCATCTACTCCTCTGTGCCACGTGCCCATCCCCTTGGACGCCTTGACACCCTCTGGGACCTGGAAAAGGGATGTCAGGGCCATTTGTGGGTTAACAAAGGTGGGAAAATTGCCCTGATGAGGTTTTTTCTAGGAAAGAGGAGGACCAGGAAAACCACTCCATGATGGGGGAGTTGGGACCAACAGAATCCCCGGCCTCCAACTATCCCCCAGATACCTTCTGCAGTCTCAGCAGCAGCATCTTCTCTTTTTCTTTTTAAAAGAAGAAAATAAGAGGCAAAACTAAAAGAAAGACTCCCCTGGCTTTGCTCCGGTGGGGCACTCAGTGGAGGCTGGGCTGGGGGGTAGCAGCAAAACCCTCCCTGTGAGTGCAGCCAGCTCACTGATGAGATAAAGGAGGAACGTTTTTCTTTCGATTATAGTAATCGTAGGTGTTACTTGTAATAACAGGTGATAAGATCTTTTGGAGAGAGTGAGGATGTTGTCTGGTTTAGGGCTGGTGCCTTTTTTTTTTTTCTGAAGTTTAAAGAAACTCAGGTGGTTGAGTGTCTGGAGATGGTTCAGTGAGGGTGGGATGGATAGGCAGAGCTGGCTGAATGCGGATGCCACCCGTGAGCCTCTCTCCGACGCGATTGAAGCTTTCCTACCATCTCCAACTAAACTCCATTTAAAATAGCACCATCCTTAACTGGTGCTGGGCTGCTGCTCCCCGTTTCCCCTGATTCAAAACAGAAATGTGTCATCTTTCTTCTGTCCCATCCCATGATGCTGGTTCTCTTTGGGTGGTTTTCACTCTGGTGGTCCCAAATTCCCCCCAACTTGTCTATGGCTTCGGCACACATGATTTTGGCTGGTGATGAACTAGAGGAAAGGTTTCCCCAGCTCGTTTCCCCTGGTGCCCTTTGGATTATCAGGGTGGCAAAACTGTTCCCCTTACCTGCCCTGCCTGCTTTCCTTGGCTTCCAGCTCCCGAGCCAGCCTTCCCAGAGGGAAATCCGGTAGCAGGGCTGGGAAGGAGGCAATGGGGATGAGCATGAACCTCAGCGGCCCTTCTTGGGATGCGGCAGCAGGCTGAGTTTCCTCACCAGGGTGCCAGGGCAGAGTGGCTCAAAGGATGCTTGGATGAGGAAGAAAGGGAGGTGGGTTTTCAGTGGAGAAAAGGCTGATGGGTTCCTGCACACCTCAGCTGCTTCCACAAACCCAGTTTAGGGATCAGAAGTTTCCAGGGGGAGCAAAGCCCTCACCTTACAGGGCTGAAAATAGCCAAACCTGGCACTCAGCTCTGCTGAATGGGTTGGGCTGCTCGCTGGCCTTTTGTTTAATTATTATTTATTTATTTTTGAGCTGCCTTCTGCTGCTCCATATCTTCCTCGGGGAAGCCCCTCTGCTTTAGTAGAGAAGGACCGATGCCAGCGTTTTCCTGGAGCTCACCGGTGCAAATGCTGCCTTTAAGCTCTGGATCCACTCCAGCATCACCACATCCTTTTCACAGCTTGGCTATCCCACAGGGATAAGGTGGGATGGCGGAAGCGAACACGGGCATGAGGTTGGGGCCGGCCTGGGTGACGGCGGGTGATGCCGGGTGACGCGCTCAGCAGGAACCGCTGGCTGTCACATGAGGCCACCGCAGGCAGCAGCGCTTTTGCAGGGCCGGTTGGCAGTGGCTCTGGAGCTCAGCGCTCTCGGGGCGTGTGGTTTCCTCCTCTTTGGAAAGACTTGGGTTCGAGGCAGAAAGTAGGTACCGATTAGGAAAAAAAAAAAAAAATCAAGTTGCTGCTTAGAAATCACCCTCCGGGAAAAAAAAGATCTGCGCCTAAATATGGAAGGGGGCATCAGGGATTCTGCAAAGGGCAGTTCCCAGTGCCATTGACTTCTTCCCCCTGGAAAATTGATAAGCCAATTTCTTTTGCTGTATTTATAACAATACCCCCATCTAATGTCACAAACGTTCACAGTCTGGCAGGGTAAAAATGCTTGGGACCATCTGGAACATGTTCCTCTTGGTAGGATTTGCTGGGACAGTTTCCTCTTTAAAAGAGAAAGAAAATGCTCTTTATAAAGGCTCGAAAGGCTGAAGGCAGGCTATAAATTTTGCATCCTCTCTGTGCTTATAATATATAAATGCTGGTAACATTTGTGAGCTGAAAGCCAAATAATTGGCCTTTGGGACTGGAAAGATCCGGCTCTCACACGAGGTGGAAAATGGTTTTTCCAGCCTCCTGCTGGGCTGTAATCCTGGACTGGACCCTTGGGCATCTCTTTTAGGTGATGCTCCCTTGCATCCCAACCCGGCTTCCGTGAGCAAAGCTGGGCCAGAATATTCCAGCTGGAGTCCCATCTTGGATGAAACCTCCATCCCACTGCTTCTCCTCTGGTTAATTTCCCCGCCGGCCAGTGGGAAATGCTGACTCAGCACTTTGAGGATGAGCTGCTCCTTGAGCAACCCCTGGAGCTGGTTCCTGCTTGGCGTCCCCATGGGGTGCCAGCTGGGTAACGGTGCACAAAACCTTGGCGATGGGGAATTTCCTCTGCAGAAATGCAGGGACACCTCTTCTTAAACCGACTTCTCCCAGGCTTTAGCCAAATCCTTCCATCAACTGATGGAGGGATATAGTTTATTCCCTTTTTTTCCTTGGGCTGCCTTTTAGACTGATAGTATTCGGCTCCTTTGCTGAAATTTTTATTCCACACCAGGTATAAATTCAGAATGTAACCAAAAATCATCTTGAAGATGAAGAGAGCTTGATCTGAGGCCATTTTCAGGGACACTGCATTCTCATCTCATGCTCTCCAGTCCAGCATCATTCAGTGCTGTCCTCCCTGGGTCCTGGCCACCTCTGTGTCCCCATGCTCATGGGTGCCATCACACTGGATATGGGTGCCGCCTCGAGAGGCTTTTGTTTATCAACAGTCCTGGGGCTCGCTGGAAAGAAAACCCACCTGACACAGGGGGCCCAGATGATGCGGTGATGGGCTTTGCTGGAAAGCCCAACACTCGGCTTCAGGGCTCCGAGCTCTGTCCTTAGGATGAGTGTCTGAGCCTCAGTTTCTCCTCTCCGATGCCAAAAATAAAGTGACTTGTGGCATGTCCCCACTCTGGGGGAAGATGAAGGAGATGGTGGCGGCATGACGCCTTTTCCGGACAGTCTCAGCACGGCTGCGGTGGGAACGGGGCTGTGTTTGCACCCACTCTCTTCCTCCCCATGGTTCTGCCCCTTATCTTCTTCCTCCTCCCATCTCTGCCTCTCGTTTCGGTTCCTCCTTCCCAAAATATTTTGAGCTGCTGACAGAAGGACTGATGACTCTGAAGCGATACAATGAATTAATAAGTATTGGAATAGTTTTTGGGGTACGTGGGCAGGGGCGCTCTGCCTGCATCCTATTCCACTCTCCCAATCCAGTGTGACCCCAGTGCCCTGGCCCAAGAAAGCTTGGTTTGGTGCCAAGGCTGGTGACTTCATCTCTTCTCGGGGGTCAAAGCAGTGAGAATAAAGCTGGGTTTGTTCCCCTCCTACGCGCCGGGGCAGGATGCGACCCAGCTCTGGGCCTTGGGGCACTGCTGGGGGGTGGGGAGAGCACGGTACCCCTGGCCAGTGTATCCTACTGGGACTTAGGAGCCAGCAGGAGCTCCTGTGTCCTGGAGTGCTGATGGGTTTTATCCTGCAAGGAATAGATATTTTTTTTTATTTCCTTTGGATCTCAGGCCTGGGAAGCTCCCAGAGCTGGATGTTTTCACACATGGGTCACCAGGCACTGTGGGAGAGCAGAGCTCTGACTACATTGCTCCCAGTGCTGCTGGGAAGGGAACCAGGATACTCACCAAAGCACGATGAGTGTGGGGCTCAGAGAAGCTGCTTCTCGCTGCCTGGCTCCCCTCGCTTCCCTGTGCCTCATTTTCCCCCCTTGGTGCCAGAGGGCCCATAAACCACCTTGCTGGCAGCCCCCAGAGAGGGATGGAGGAGGCTTTTGCTCCAGTCCCCAACTGCTAGGGTGCAGAGCAGACCCAAAGTTTGGGGACAAGAAGGACACTGAGGGGCATGTCCAGAAAAAGGCAACGAAGCCGGGGAAGGGTCTAGAGCACAAGTCTTGTGAGGAGCAGCTGAGGGACCTGGGGTTGTTCAGCCTGGAGAAAAGGAGGCCCAGGGGAGACATTCTCACTCTCAACAGCTCCTTGTGAAAGGAGGCTGGAGCCAGGAGGGTTTGGTCTCTTCTCCCAAGGAACAAGCAACAGCACAAGAGGAAACGGCCTCAAGTTGCTCCAAGGGAGGTTTAGGTTGGACATGAGGAGCAACTTCTTCCCCGCAAGGGTTGTCAAGGCCTGTCCCAGGCTGCCCAGGGCACTGGCGGAGTCCCCATCCCTGGAGGGATTTCAAAGCTGTGGAGATGTGGTGCTGAGGGTCATGGTTTAGTGGTGACCTAGCAGTGCTCGGGTTAACGGTTGGACTTGATGATCTTGAAGATCCCTTCCAAACAAAATGATTCAATGGTTATGATTTTTGGAAGCAGCGCCTTGGACAGCACCTGTTGCCTTCTTGGCAGTAGCAGAGATGCTTGCATGGCCCAGGGAGAATCCTTTGCTGGGGTGCTGCTCCCTGTATATTGTCCTTCTGCAGCCCTCCCTGCCGTGCCCGATCACAGCCATCCTTTGCCTCTGCAGGTCTCATGGTACCAAGTGACGTGTCCCTCCTGTGAGATTCGCAGCCCCCAACCTCCTGAGAACATGTCAGGGATGCAGGTAAGCACCAGGCGGTGGGGAGAGACAGGAGTGGAGTGGGGTCTCCACAGATGGCCCCAGGTCTCAGAAGGGACATGTGGACACTTGTCCTTGTCCTCCTGTAACCCTGCCCAGCACTGTGAGGACATGTGGTTTTCCATGCACGCCCCCCTCTCTATCCCCATCCCAGATGAAAAACACTGTCTGAGCTTCCAGGGATGCCCAAAATCCCCCCCAAACTGCTTTTGGTTTAAGTGAATCTCCTTTGGGTTTACATCAGAGTGACCAGAGGATGGATTGAGGGGGGCCGGAGGTGGGA
The DNA here is from genome assembly GCA_013396935.1 of Baryphthengus martii. Taxonomy (NCBI): domain Eukaryota; kingdom Metazoa; phylum Chordata; class Aves; order Coraciiformes; family Momotidae; genus Baryphthengus; species Baryphthengus martii. The sequence goes on along the minus strand of VWZK01021832.1, from coordinate 12,284 downwards.
GATGTGCCCAGCTCTGACTCTGTCCCCCTGTCCCCGACCAGGCCGTTTGGCCATCTGGTACAGAATGTATCGCCAAGTACAACTTCCACGGTACCGCCGAGCAGGACCTGCCCTTCAGCAAAGGAGATGTCCTCACCATCGTTGCTGTTACCAAGGTAAGGCCATCACCTCGTCGTGATCCCCGCACCGGCTGCCACTGCCACCCCCTGCGCCAGGATTTCCACAGGATATGCCTTTGGGATCCCCTGGTCCCGCTAGAAGTCCCACAGTGGCAGCAAGGCAGGAATCGGGCCACACATCCGGTTAATTAATCCACGGCCTCCTTAGTTAAGGTTGCTCCAAAATAGAGTGTCTCCCGGGAGGTGGAGTAGGGAGGGGAAGAGACTCACAGTTGGGGAATGATGCTGTGCTCAGCACCAGGGGAGAAAAAGAGGTGGATTGGGGGTCTCCCACATTGCCCAGTAGTTTGGGAGGGGGATCACAGAGACCCCTGTGGGGCCACCAGCATTCAGGTTTGCTGGCCCCAGTGCCAACTCCGACCTTTGAGGCTGTTCCCTGCCCACTCCAACCAGCCTGCAGCTGGGGTCCTTGGGGACAACTGCCTGGGAAAGGAGGGGCAGTGCTGACACCCCCCCAGGCTCCTTTGATGGGATGCAGCCATCTCCGGGGCCACACGAGCTCGTTGTGACATCTCTGCTTTCCCCGTAGGATCCCAATTGGTACAAGGCAAAGAACAAGGTGGGCCGGGAGGGCATCATCCCCGCTAACTACGTGCAGAAGCGGGAAGGAGTGAAAGCTGGGATCAAACTCAGCCTCATGCCGTGAGTATCTGAGGGGAACTGGGGTTTGCTGGCGTGGTCTGGAGCATCCCCACTATGTCACACAGAAGACCCGGTTGACCCCGTGTCCCAACAGCAGCAACGTCGCTTGCAGGGCTTAGTGAGGTTGAAAGGCACGAGGGGCAGGGGCTGGGACTTTCCCAGCAGTGTTGATTCAGGCCCCGCTGCTGCTGGGGAAGGCTTTGAGCAGATGATTGAACTGCATTTCAAAGTGGGTCTGTTACCCAAAGTTGTGGTTGCAAAGGCCACTGGGAGAAAGAAGGGAGGTTGGAACAGGGTGTGTTCTGGAGGCAGACGGATGGATGGATGGTTTTGATGTCCCTGCTGCTCCAGAGCCACCAATGACTCCCAGACTGAAGGAGCTGGGGCTGCAGTGTTGCAGAAGCCTCCAAGGGTGTGTGGAGGGTCTGAGTCCCAGGTTAGAGATCCGGAGGAGGGGAGCAGGGTGCTGTGGAAGGAGCTGTGTCATGGGGTGGAGGAGGGGAGCAGGGTGCTGTGGAAGGAGCTGTGTCATGGGGTGGAGGAGGCCAGCAAGGAGGGGTGTGCGCAAGCTAGCCCCGTGCAGACAGGGATGGAGGCTGCTCCATATCCCCATCCCCCCTACCCCTGAAACACAGCCTCACGGGGGTCCGGCCGGCATCCTGCCCTATGTGCCTCATTGCAGGTGGTTTCATGGGAAGATCACGCGGGAGCAGGCGGAGCGGCTGCTGTACCCCCCCGAGACAGGGCTTTTCCTGGTGCGGGAGAGCACCAACTACCCCGGGGACTACACCCTGTGTGTCAGCTGCGAGGGGAAGGTGGAGCACTACCGAATCATCTACTCCTCCAGCAAGCTGAGCATTGACGAGGAGGTCTACTTCGAAAACCTCATGCAGCTGGTAGAGGTGAGATCTCACCATTGCTCCTTTGAGGTTGGATTGTGGAAATGTATGGGTCAGAGTTTGTGGGGATGCTGTTCTGGAGCTGGGGAGATGCTGACCCCATGGGCTGAGGCTGGTGGGAACAGACCCCTGGGGCAAGGTGGGCGAACAGGGGCGGGATGAAGGAGGTGGCTGGATGGACAGGGCAGGATGCACAGGGGACAGAGGGACCAGGAGGAGGGACCGAGACCACCCCTAGCCCACACCAGGCCTATTCGTGGCCTCATGCTGCCACCTGGTGGGATCCCAGAGCCTGGCATCGCCTTGGCAGAGACCCCTCCACCCCAGGCTGTCAGCCACCTCACCCCCATCTCCCCCTCCCCAGCATTACACCACGGATGCGGATGGGCTCTGCACCCGCCTCATCAAACCGAAGGTGATGGAGGGGACGGTGGCAGCGCAGGATGAGTTCTCCCGCAGTGAGTGGCCGTGTCTCTTCCCTGACTCCTGGGACAGTTCCCCCCAGCACCTCCTCACTCTTCCTTCCCCTGTGCAGGCGGCTGGGCCCTCAACATGAAAGACCTCAAGTTGCTGCAGATCATTGGCAAAGGGGAATTTGGAGGTGAGCCTGGTGTCCCCAAAGTCGTGATGGCCCTTAAAATGGCGGGGCTGCAGAGAAGCCCCCCCCGTGATAATGGTGGGGCCTCAGGAAGCTGGGATGTTTCCCAGCGCCTCCCGTGGCTGTCTCTCGTGTCCTGCAGACGTGATGCTGGGGGATTACCGAGGGAACAAAGTTGCCGTGAAGTGCATTAAAAACGATGCCACAGCTCAAGCCTTTCTGGCGGAGGCGTCTGTGATGACGTGAGTCTTACTGGGGCCAGGGAGGGGACACAACACAAGGGAGGGGCCACCTCTGTCCATACGAGCGGAGGCAGGTGGTCCCTGATGCCTTGTATGGACCATGGGAGGCCCCCCTTCTCTCCCAAAACCCTGCCCTGAGCCCTCCTGCACTGCGCAGGCAGCTCCGACACAGCAACCTGGTGCAACTCCTGGGGGTGATTGTGGAGGAGAAGAGCGGCCTTTACATCGTCACCGAGTACATGGCCAAGGTGAGACCCCCACTCTGGGCACCTGCCCTCATGCTCTGCCCTTTGTCTTCCCCACCAGCATCCCCCAGGGTCACCCTGGCAGACCCAGCTGGGTTGTCCCAGTTTGGGCGACATCTCTCTGAGGCCACCACGGTGTTTGGGGGTGACATCGCTGGCTCCAAGTGAAGGATATTGCCTCGGGATATGGGAGGGAGCGCTGGGTGGGATGCTGACCCTGGTGGCACCATCTCTCTCCATCCCTCCAGGGCAGCCTAGTAGACTACCTGCGGTCGCGTGGGCGGTCAGTCCTCGGTGCAGACTGCCTGCTGAAATTCTCCTTGTAAGTACGGCAGCGAGGCACCAAGCCCTGGCCGTGCCCACCACCCTGATCTGTACCCACTGGCATTTTGGGGCGCTTGCTAACCTTCTCCCCCTCACCCCACCCAGAGATGTCTGTGAAGCCATGGAGTACCTGGAAGCCAACAACTTTGTCCACCGAGACTTGGCAGCGAGGAACGTCTTGGTCTCGGAGGACAACATCGCGAAGGTCAGCGATTTTGGGCTGACCAAGGAAGCCTCCTCCACACAGGACACGGGGAAGCTGCCCGTAAAGTGGACGGCACCAGAAGCACTTAGAGAAAAGGTGGGGGATCAGAGGCGAGGGTCCTGGACTAGGGGGATGTGGTGGAGGCTGGAGCAAAGGGGTACATCCCGGGCTGCCCTGAATTTTCCATGCAGAAATGGTGCTTGAGCCCCACTTCCTGCTCTCTGACCCCCAGTCCCAGATGCCCTGAGGGTGGGGAAGATCTGCTGCCCCCCATCCCTGCCCTGAGCCTTCTCACAGCGCTTCTCTCTCCTCCCTCCAGAAATTCTCCACCAAGTCAGATGTGTGGAGCTTCGGGATCCTCCTCTGGGAAATCTACTCCTTCGGGCGAGTGCCTTATCCGAGAATCGTAAGTGAGAACCGTACCCCCTCCCCTCACACCTGCTTTTTGCGGGGCTGAGCCCCTGTTTATGGGAGGAATGCACATCCTCATATCCTGAAAGGCATCCCCTGTACCCTCAGCCCCTGAAGGACGTGGTACCCCGTGTGGAGAAGGGCTATAAGATGGATGCTCCCGACGGTTGCCCTGCCATCGTCTACGAGGTGATGAAGAAATGCTGGACCCTGGACCCTGGCCACCGGCCATCCTTCCACCAGCTCCGTGAACAGCTAGTGCATATCAAAGAGAAGGAGCTCTATCTGTGAGGGGGGGGGCTTACCCACCCCAGCAGCCGGAGGCGACCCATGCTGAGAGGGGGTCAGAGGTGTGGGCAGCCCCCCATGCCCGGCCCCAGCACCAGGAACAGCTGGGAGGCAGCCCCAGGGGTGTTTCCCCCACCTCCAATTCTCCCGGTCACTTCCAAACTTCCAAATCTGTCTCTTTTTTTTTTTTTTTGTGTTATTTTTTTGGTTTGTTTCCCCCTATGTTTTGGGGTGGTTTTTTTTTGGTCTCCCCAGGCTCTTTTTTTGTATTATTTTTGGGTGGGTTTTTTGTTTTCGCAATTTTAGTGGGGTTTTTTTGTTGTATTTTTGGTTGTTTTTTATTATTTCAAGCAGAGCCCAGCTGAACACTGGGCGTTTTACTAAAGTACGAATCTTATTTTTTAATGTAATTAAAAGAAGAAAAAAAAATAAAAAAATGAAAGAGAGAAAAGAAGGTTAATAAAAGAAGAATAATAATAAAATAAATAAGCCAATGAAACGGACACACAAAAATGAAACCCCAGCGACAGAAGCGATGGTTAAAGGGGAGACGCTGGACATGCCGCCCAGTCGGGAGAGCGTAGCCGTGTCCCCGTGAGATGCTTTTTTTGGGTTGTTTTGCTTTAAACTCGTTGCAATGTTTGCATGCTGTCTCCAGAGGCCTTTTTTTCCAGTCCTGTCCAGTGCTTTATTCTCATGTAATGCTACCGACTGTGAGATTAGAACTGTAATAAAAAACAAACAAACAAACAAAACCATTCCCTATGGATGCGGCACATTCTGCCCCACCACCCTTCTGTCTCCGGCTCTGCTTCCAGGGGGTGCAGCCCTGAGGAGGGGGACACAGCGCCCTGGGGGTCAAGGCAACCCATCTTTGCTAGAATCAACAGCCTGAGCATCACTTGGCTCCATCCTGCCTGTGAGAACCGGTGAGGTTGTGATGGAGCTGCCAAGTGTCGGCAAAGCTCCACTTTATCTTCCTCCTTCGGACATGATTGGACATCTGGGGATGTGTTTTGGGGCTGATCCCTGGACCTTGGCCTTCTTCCCTGCCTGGCTTGTCTTGGCCAAGGGGCAAAAGATGGGACCCCCTGTGTCCTGGATCCCCCACCCCAAACGAGGTGTCCCCACAGAGTCCCAGCTGTCGTAAAGGTGAAGGTGGCATCTGGCACGCAGGGCTCAGCGGGTTTAAAATAGTTCCCTTCATCCATGGAGAATTATTCGGTGTTAAACGACGTGCCGAGCATCGGCTTTACCGTCTGCCTGGTGTGCGAGCTGGAGTCAAGAGCTCTCTCTCTGTTCTGGGACTGAGACTTCTCTTGAGGGGTGGGGAGAGTCGAATTAAAAATAGGGAGCTCTGGGAGAGCGGGCACAGCTCAGGGTGGGATGGAGAATGGACTGACAGCTTTGAAGAGCCTGTTGCTGCGGAGGCAAGGTGGCAGCAGCTACAGAAGTCTAGCTCTCCCGACCCCCTTCCCCTGAGATGTCAGGGTGTCTGATAGCCAGAGGGCACAGGACGGGGATGTGATGGCCCTTGATCCACCGTAGGGTTTCATTTCCTCTGGACTAACTCCCCGCCTGTGCTTGTCTACATCCAACCCCCCCATTCCTCCTAGAGCTCCGGCGGGCCCCAGCCATATAAGCAGCTTTACTTTTCGGGCTTATGAAGATTAAAGTCATTTACAGGCAAAGCCTGCAAGAAACGTGGCTTTGGAAATAGCAAGAAATACCCAGCACCTTCACATGATGGTCGACGTGAAGGAAGAGGTTTAGTCCTGTCCCACATGGCATCCCCTCTGGTCCCTTTGTCCTGGGTCACTGCTGGCCAGTGGATCCCCTGCCAGTTATTAAAAAAAAAAAAAAGAGGCAGAAACCAAACCTGAAACTCATTGAGACCTTTAATTTTCTTCTAAATGACACCACGCTGCCAATCTTAGGGACTGAGTCCAGTCCCGTGGGCAGGAGGGGGACTTTGTGGAGTGTTTGGTGCCACACCAACATTCTCAGCATCCTCCAGGATGCAGGTTGAAGGCTGCTAAGAAAGGATTGCTGGAAGAAACCCCCTTGTTTGCTACGAAGAAGGGAGCTTAACTCTGCTAAGCCCCTCCTGCCACAGTGTCTGTGCCTCAGTTTCCCCCTCACAGGGCTATTTGCTCCTGGCTCCAGTCTCTCAGTCCCTGCTGCTTTGAGCTGCTGCCTGGTGCTACACAGCCCATGTCCCACTAGCAAATTCCTCCCCAGGGATTTGAGGGCTGTTTCCTACCCCTCAGTACCCTGGGCACCAGTGTGGGCAGAGGGAACAGGCTGCTGGCTCCTGTGTGACACCCAGGGGCCACTGTGGTTCTCAGGGGCTGACTCATAACATGTTCCACTCTTCCTCCTCCTCCTCCTCCTGCCATCCGAGGAGATCGGCACTGGGCCCAGTTGTGTCAGCTCCCATCCTTCCTCAAGTTCACGGCGTGAATCATCATCAATGGCAACATGCAGGGAGTTACTTCTGCCACACGCTGGGGTGCCTGTGGACCCCTCTGCCTTCACCCTATGGCATGCAAGGAAGATAGAGACACAGGGCTGCAAAAGCTCCTAACAATTTCAGCCTCCAGTTCTGGCAGCCCTCGTATCTCTCCCCTCGGCACTGCTGAGCAGAAACCCAGCTTGGACTGGAGCTTGGTATCCCTGAGCCAGCTCTGGGTATCTGCTAGCAGGGACCAGTTGGGCTGGGGACTGCTTGGCACCACTGGTGACTTGGTGGGAGGGAGGTGAAAGGACCATCTCTGAAGTCACATGTACTTTACTTTTCCATCCCTGTCCCTCACCTTGCCATCGGGGCTCTTTTCTTTGGCTTCGGCTGTTGCTGAGCGTCTTCCCCATGGCCCAGCCCCTGCTTACCTTCTTCCCTTACCCCCAGGGATGCAAGGAGCCTTCCTCTCCCTAAACAAACAACAAACCCAGACTCACTTCAAAGGAAACCAGAGCGCCCAGCTGTTTCCAGTGCAATTCCAGCTGCAGCAATCACTCCCTGCTTCCCATTTCCCAGGGTCACGAAGCATCCATCCCAAGAGGAGGGGATGTAAGGTGCCTGCACAAGTCCCCTCCTGAGTAGCCCACTGCTTAATTCTTTCAGTGCTGCTTGGAATGCACTACCAGCTCTAATTATGGCCCGACAAGGCTCCTTCTGCTCCATCCTCACCATGCGGGCTCCCGAACCCCTGGCAGACCTTGCCAGCATCTGTGCGCTGCCTGCACCTCCTCCCCCTCCACGATTGACTTTATCACAAGGGCTATTTTTAGCATGATGTACAAAACCATTCCCGTCACCGTTCAGTGTCGTTCACCTCTCCAGCTCTGCTCTCTGGCTTTTCCTTGAGCACTCCAGGAAATGAAGGCAAGGCTGGAAAGATCCCCCGTGGGAAAAAGCTGTGGGTGTGTGTGGCCGTGTGAGTGCGTGTTTCGGCTGGCGTGTGCCTTTGCTCTGGGCTTGCTCTCCACCACCGGCAGCAAAGCAGCACATGGTCTCCCCATGTGCCTGTTTACATGCTCTGTGTGTCTGTCCGTGTGTATTTGTGTCACTGCTTGGGTTCAGACTCTGCTGTGGGAGCCCCCTTCCACCCCAACCACCTCCCTCTTCTTCCTCACCCCCTCAACAGCATCTCTCTGCCCAACACATGATTACAACCACCCTGCAATGTGCTGTGGCCTGTTCCCCTGCCTGATTATCCTTACCTCTGGGGGTATCCATACCCACAACATCCCCAGACCCCCTCATCCCTTGGGGCAGAGGCTGCACACAGCTCTGGCAGGACAATTCCCATCCCACTCACCCCAAATCCTCCAGAAACCCTCATTTTCAGTCTAGGCAGCCTCATGCTCAGCCAGACTCTGGAGACAAGGGAGTTCAGAGGGAATTGGGGGAACATCTCAGCAGCATCCCCACTCGGGGCTTCCCACCGCAGGGTACCTGGCTGTCACATATCCTCCTGCCTCAAAATAAATGGATAGCGCCTGATCCTTTCTATGGGTTGGCATTAAACCTCCCTGGGCAGCCAGGGCTCTACTGCTCTGCAGTTTGGGGGGGAATTTGAGCAGAATCATTTGCCCTGCACATCTGCATGTGTGTGTATACATGTGTACATACCCAGAACAGAGATTTAAGGGAGATATACCCCAATGAACAGCGTAAGATATTCACTATCAAAATAACATTAGAAATACAAAGAAGAATTCATTAAAATAATGAAATTAAATAAATAAATAAATAAAAATTCACTACATGTGCCACATAGACTATGTGATATATAACTGTCCCTGAGTATCATTAAGGCTTAATATCAAATAAGAACAGTGATTACCCCTCCCAGCCTTTGGGATTTCTTCATCCTCAGGTGACAACAGCAGATTTTGGGACCATAAAGACTTGATTCTGCAGGAGCAGGAGACTTTGCACTGAACCGGGTTCCCTAGGTCACAAAAAGACAGCTTTCATTTCGCTGTCATACAAAGCTGACTGCTCCGCTGCGTTTCATCTTCCTTGGCCAAGACCAACTCCAGATGTGTCTAGCTTTAATTACATTCAAGTAACACGAAAGGAAGTAATTTTTTTTGATAATTTACAACACCCTCACCCTAAACTTTCCTTATCGCCTATGTTAATGACATTGTGGCACATTTACCCCAGGGAGTGCTGGGCAGCAGAGAACCAGCTGCCCTTTGAAGGGACATTGTGCTCAAGACCTCGGGGTATTTTCTCTCAAACTTTTGGCAGCTGAAGCTTGCAGTGGTCTGGGGCAGCACCGGGACCCCCTGGCCAGGCTGTGCCCCCCCGAGGTCCCTCTGCATTTCGCCCCAAGATTGCAGTGCTTCAGTGCCTCAGTATTTTCTTAATAACTTCTTAATAGCTATCACAGAGCGATAGTTACCTTCTTACAGCTGAGTAGTTTACACAGAGCAGCTGATTGCGCCAGTGAGGACACACAAAGAATTTCATTGGCTGCTCTGTGGGAAAAAAAAAAAGACATTTTCAGCAGAGATTAATTAGCGTTGAGGTTTAATCAGCGGCTGCTCTATTGCTTTTTAGATGGTGGAGATCTCAAAGAGAGGTGTCCCCACCCCACTGCTGGCCATAGCACCCTGCCTGCCTAGGGGATGCTCAGATCCCAGATGCATTTCATAGGCCACCGTCACAGGATGGATGTCACTGTGCCTTATCCCTGTGCCTGAGCAGCTGCAGTGATGAGCACAGCAAGATAACCCTGTCCTCATCCCCTTAGAACATCCCCAGGCGCAGGAGGAAAGAGCAAAGGTGACTCGACTCCTCCGTGCCTGGGGTCAGGGCTGAGCGCAGCGGTCCCTGTGTTTGCAGTGCCTGTCCCCATCACAAGAAGTGACAATCAGCTGCCAAGTGCAAGCGTGACTTCTCCCAGCCGAGAGGCTGCTGTTCTGTTTAGAAACGCCTGCTCGTGTCCTCCCCCGTTGCGCCTCCAGCGCGTGTACACACACACACACACACACACACATCTTTCCAGGATTAACTCGCCAACTCAGGGTCTTCAAAGGTTTAAACCTTGGTGTTCCTCTGGTTTTCAAGCTGACAAGAGTCAGATTGCTCCCCTTTGAGGGTCTTATTGCTATCATATTGCAACTCAAAGTCACAGACCCTTCTCCTCCTCTGGGCAATCTATGGGATAACTCCAAGGACCAGCCACCTCAGGAAATCCTGCCCATGTCTTGTCACTTTCAAGGATCTCTGGAGCATCAGATGAAACCCTGGTTGAGGGGAGAGCTTCCAGCTGTGGCTTTGAAGCCGGTTCTCCCATCACCTGGAAGGAAGAGCTGATCCTTCTCACCACGGCAGAGGAAACCAAACCACTTGTGTCCTATTCAAATCAGGTGTCAATGCTGAGAGAGGATCCTCTTAATTTCCACCGGCTTGTCTGAGACTGCCTGATACTGGGGGACATTTCATCTCCCTCCTGTCTAATCCATGGAGATGTGTGATATAGCATAGGCAAATATAATAGGTCATGCAAGGATTTACATCTCATTACTGCAGGTTAGAGTCCTGGGAGGAAGGATGAGTCATTCTTACTTGAATATATTTCAGGGATAAGGAACAGTTCTAATGCCCAAAGAAAAACAAATGAGGAATTGGCCACCTTGAAGCATCACGATGGGCTCGGCCACCAGCCGTCTGATTACCCTTTCTTCTCTACCTCCAGATGGGCCACCAGCCTTGCTGGAAAGAGCATGAGCCCTATGAAGGGATAGGAGAGATGCCAGCAGCTGCAAGACCCTGCCGGAGGTCCTTGCCTTTGCCTTTTTTTCCCATCCCAGTTCCCCAGCCACCACGGGCTGTGAGAGGCTGCAAAGCTCAACCTCATAGCCCCACTTCTTGGGCCACGTCCATCTCCTGGGGAGGGAGCATCCCTGCCACGAGTGACTGGGTCCCACCTACTGCTCATTTGCACCTACGCTGCTTTGGCCAAGCATTTCTGCTCATCAAAAGATGTTTTCTCTTTGTTTCTCAGACAGGGAGGCTCCATGGTAGCTGACCCATCTAATCCAACTGGAAAAAATTGGTCCTGACTTCAAGTCTCTTACTGTTAGTGAATGCTTTAATAGAAATCCGGACTGAGCAAAGCTCCTAGGACCAGCCACATCAAAAGTCTGCTTTGAGCTGACCTGAGGCTCAAACCTGCCCAGCATCCAAGGGCAAAAGCAGCTCTGGGACTCGAGCAGGGATCCTTTTCCTTTTCTTTGCCCCTCTTTTCAGCCAGTCCTTGTCTGACTGACAGCCAGAACTTGAACACGCTGTTGGCAACGGGATGTCTGCAGGGTGCCTGGTGCTCTCAGCCTGTTTCTAATCAGGCTGTGAAAGCTCCCTGTGGGTTAAAATTCATTTTCCAAGGGCTGTCTACGGGAAAATGCTTAGGATGTCTGCAGATCGGTGTGAAAAGTGGAAATCATTGCTTCAAACAGTTGGTAGGACTCTCAAGCAGCCAGCTCAGTGTTGACTCAGCGTGAGCAGCAATCGCAGGGGCGTCTGAGTGGTGGAGAGATGCCACGAGTGCCTTGGCTGGGTCTCTCTCACCCCAGTGGCTGTATGGAAAGGGAATTTACATGTTCAGATGAACTTGGAGGAACAACTGGCATCATTTAGGGGGCTCTGCTTTGCCTGGATTTAGATGGAGAGCCTTCACTGGGACCAACCCCCTTTGGTCACTTCCAAAAGGGGGGTTCTGATCCTTAACAGCAGCCTAACTGTTGACCAGATTATTATCCAAGAAAAAAATACATGATTTTAAAATTTATTTTCCTTTTAAGATAAATTTTTGCCAGATACTACCTTGAGCAAAGAAGCGAATAGAGAAGATGGGCCAATACCCCACCCTCTCCACTTTATTCTATTGCTTCACAGCTGTTCCTTCATTTTAATCTGCAGAGATTGTCTTTAAATTTCAGAAATGAAATTATTTCCCTCAAGCCTGGATTGGGGTTTACATCCACGCTCATTTTTCATACGCAGAGAAGGAAAAAGGGAGTATCGCCTGTTAAAGCCAGGCTGGCCATCTGGAAGGGAGGTGCGTTCCCGATGCCATTAATTGCTCCATCCCCACGGCCATGGAATGGCTGTAGTCAAAGGAAATGGCAGAAGTGGGAGTGGGGGTAGGATGGGAGCCAGGAAAGCGGGAATTATGCAACGAAATCAGTGTCTGCTCACTCCTCAGCCTCCTGATTTAGGTGTGGGTCACTGGGTCGGCTCATCAGTGAGGCAGCACTTATGGGGATTGATAACAGCTTTAATTTTAATTAATATCATTAATGCCGCTAGGAAAGAGAAGAACAAGCTCTTGGGCATGCCAACCCTGAGATCTACAAGCAAACAACAGTTATGACTCTCGTACTGTCCATATGGCTTTCACAACGTGCTAAATCCTGGCTTTTCCTCCAGCCAGACCCAAAAGATGGGGGGAAAAAAGAGGGTTCTGGGAATTCACTCCTTCCCAGGCGGGGTCATCACTGTCTGCCCCGACCAGGAGACAGGGTGCGGTGCTCGGGAGGGTTGGGCAAGGCTCGCAGCAGCCCCCCCTCCACAGCTCCATCCATTCCTTCCCGGTGCCCCGGGGCTCGTCGAGCGGGCTGCCGCCGGGAGCCGCTGCCTGAGGGGTTGGGGGATCCTTTCCCCGGGGCGGGGAGCGGGACCCTCCGTGCCCCCGGTGCGGCTTAGGGTGGCGGCGGCTCTGCCGCCGGGGGC
>VWZK01021831.1:73786-118132 GCA_013396935.1 Baryphthengus martii | reverse complement strand
AAAGACTGCTGGTCCATGTAGTGAAAAAAATGCTTTTAAAAACAAAGACAAATATTGAGAATAAGAATGCCTCACTTATGACAATTAAGTTCATTTGTGTAAACTTAATTTTTAATCTTGACTTCACTGATCTGAATATATTTATTGGTTACTGATTGGTATTGGGAGCATTTTAATCTCTCAAATGTAGTACTTAGGACAATTCGAATATTGCTTAGATTTTGGTGGCTTTCAGCTAATCCTTCTTCCTTTGATCCCATGGGTAGCAATGAAAAATAGAAGACATGTCCTTATATTTGAAGACCAGCATATTCAGATACAAAAAAGTGAAATCAAGATAGCGAAATATAAGTGGCCAAACTATTGCTTGAAACCATCAAAATGTATTTCATCTCCAGACTTTTTATGAATATATAGTACAAATCTGAGAGATAAGAAAGGGGAGCAATTTGGCTTTGAAGTAGAGGAAAGTTGCTTTTTGCCACTGAAGGAAAGTGGGTTTTCACATGGAGAGGAAAGAGATATATCCTGTAGAAACTAGCAGTTTGGCATAAATCTTTGAATACGAAGTGTGCATTTGCTGTGTGTTTAAAAAACCTCACAAGTTACAAAGAGTGGTACATACATAGGTTACTTTCAGGAAAAAGCAAAGGGCATGAAAGAGCACAAGTTTGGTTGACATCTGAATTTACTTGCATTTTCAAGATCTCTGACATGAGTAAAAGAAGGTAGAAATTTTATCAAACCAACAAAGACATGGGTTTTTCACATAAAATTCCATCTTCATCTTACTGTCCATTTCTGTTACTAAGGAATAAGTTTTCATACTGCATTTAAATCAAAACAGATAAGGTCCTATTCTTTTATCATGTAGATAAAAACATGTGAGCAGCTTATTTAACTTTATAGTCTCCTTAATGGCTGATAACGAAGAGCAATCTCCACCAACAATAATACCAAAAGTAGAAAAGACAAAAGAATCTTTTAAATGAGAAAATATTTTCCCTTTTGATCTGCTTAGAATATATCCTGCTCTGTTCTCCTACTATCCCTCAGCATCGTGACAACCAACTCATTTGTTCTTCATTTAAATAAAATCTCATCTATTCCTAGTCAAATTAAATCTCATTAAATTTAATTTAAACAGTGACTGAGATGGATTGACAGGACAAAAACTTGTATAGCAGATGACTGTTGACCATGTTATTGCCCCTCTATCATGTTTGTTAATATTTATCTACAGCCCCTCCACACACACAAAAGAAATGTCACAGAGAACACTTGTTTTGCTTAAAAAAAAAAAAAAAAATCAAATGATGAAGCCACGAGGGCATTACCTATCAATCAGAGAATGTTACTACATAAAGGTTCATGGAATCACTATAACCTGTAAATAATACTCCACTGACAGAATGAGTTGTTCTAGCTGTACTTCAGATTTAAAAAATTAATCTATTTATATACCTAGGTACATATATCTATCAGTCATACATATCTATCTGTCTTTGTGTTAGTACACCTCCATATCCAATGAAATTGCCTCTAGGAGGTTGATAGGTAAGTTGTATGGCTAATGAGTTTGTACAGATGACTATTAATCTATATATTTCTGGAGTTTGATTGCCTAGCTGTAAAATAGGCATAACAATGCTTGGAAATTTGTGAGGAAAATGATATTTTATGGACTTAGTTAGTATGTGTATGATGACAGTTCAGTGTGTATATATATATAAATACGTCTTTTTAGTATTAGTATCCTTTTGAATCCTTCAGCTATCATTTAATATCAAAATATTTCATACCTGAATACATCTTAATTCTTTAGTTGTGATAGATGTAAGATTTGCAGAACATGACATGGGTGACTTAAAATTTCTCATAAAGGTCAGGTATCAGTTTGGTAGTTAAGTATTCTAAAATGTAATATGATGATAAACATTGAGAATTGGTAATGGTCTGGAAGCCCAATAATTTAAAACCTTGGAAGAATATACATTGCAGTTCTGTAGTATTTGAATTATTATGTTCCTTAATATCTGTCAAGAATGGTCCAGCTTAATATTTCCTCTGAATTCTAACTACCGACACGCAAAACAGTGGCAAATGCCAAAATGGTTTAATGTTCTATCAAGGACAACACTGTAGAAAAGGCATGTTACATGGGATGTTACTGTATTTAATTAAAAACACTGAATAGCTCACGACAGAAAAAGACTACAAACTGGTGCACTCATACAGCCCAAAGAAAATATACTGTGTCTAATCAAAGCCTCCAGAAAACAGTGCTGATTTTCAGTTGTTCTGTAAAAACTTCAGCATAATTATATTTAATCATCCTTGTATTTCATGCTCGCTGCAGTTTGTTCCAAATGAGTTTCTCAAAGAGTCTTTCAAACAAAAGTTATTTAAAACTCTACACCAAATAACAACCACAGAATCTGCAAAGGAGGAAAAGGCAGGTGAGAAGTCAAACCTATTATTTTTAGATTTATTGCATAATTAGTCGGAATAGAGACAAAAATGCAAGAAAAGGAACACATCAATTACACTTTTAATTGTTCAGACACTTCAGTATGGATTTAGGCATGAAAAATTGCCAGTTTACTAAAAAATTTGAAGCAAACAGGACAACATTACTATGATGGAACTCAATAATCATTCCTACAAAAGCTCTTTTCCTTGATGATGACAGAAACACAGTGAATGTGAAACACAAAATACATGCAGCTTCAAGAGGCTTTAGAACTAGAATTTTCAAATAATGACATTTCATAAAATACAAATGATTTTGAAAAGTATCAGTTTTTAGTTTCAAAATTGTTATGGACTGTATATGTCAGAGTTAAAACTGCAATTATTTTTCCACCCTATTATTCACACTAAAAAAGAATGCTTATTATTTGTCAACAACATTAAAGTGAAAAGTGGCTTTTCTTGTTTTTTTCTTCTTCTGTTTTATGTGGGCTGAGACTATTTGATTATCTTCCATTCATCTTGTGCTAAGTGCCAATAAAACCTCTTTTATATGGCTTTCATGAATGTTGGTTGCATTTGGTTAATTCTGGGATCCTAGCAACAGTCCACTTAGCAATGTGCAATATCCTTTTTAAAGCAAAAAGCTTTAATTGTGGAAAAGTATGTAGAAATTCCATCATTCTGATCAGAAATCAAATGTTTACTGACCCAGATAAGTATATTTTTCTTTGGTACTTACTTGATGCTCTTCTTCTGAACTTCTTTAGTCATAGTGCCTAGAGTGCGGGTTCAACTTGTTCAATTGGCAGGAGAGATAAATATTTCAAAACAATATGCAGTCTATTTTTCAGTTTAAATTATTAGAAACTTTTGATATTGAAGTCGTTAATACAATACGGCTAGAACACTCAGTAGTTGCTGAAGAATTTGCATAAGCGTCAAAAGAGCAGATTGTATAGAAGTGTCTTAATATCGAGAAGCAGAGGGGGACATGCATGAATTACAGTAGTTAGGCAACTAACTGAAGAACAAAACTTCCATTCTGTCCTGAGGTGAATTTTTGACATGTGTCTTGGGCATAAGCTTCAATCATAATGCAAAAAAAAAGTATTTCCTTTTTAAAAATTTAGTGAAATCTTGCTTTACTTTTACTGAATTTTTAGTAGATGCTTTTTATATTTTCCATGCATCTCATGCATGAGTAATGGGATTCTCTGCATGCTTAGATTTTAGCTTTCTATTTAATTACACATTATAGTCAAACTAATTGGAGAAATTCTTAGATCAATTTTCTGCCAACGTGACAAGTCCACAATTATCAGTGAAGCTAATATTGTATTTACTACCTCCATATAATGTTCACTCACAATGCAGGGTTTTTTTACTTCTGTCTTGTTTAACGTATTATACAGAATTTTAAAATCTTACATTTGGAGATACGCACTTTCATGTCTGTTCCTGATCATAAAATATTTGATAAGACTCTTTAATTTGAAATCTTGGACTGTAAAATATCATAGTCCTACAATTCTGTCACCTATTGGCCATCAGTGCCAAGAAAAATAAAAAGAAAGCAAAACCGTAGATGCGTATAGACTTACATTATAAATCTGTATAGTTAGTAACCATATCCATATATTGATTATTAAAGCTATTTCTAGAACAAGGCATTTCAAAGTCTGTGGGAAATGAAGCTGATTTAAAGCCAAGCTTGCAGTTCTCTTTCCCCTAACGTTGTAGTCTGATTCAGCTGACTGCCTGAATAAGTGTTCCTTATTCCCTCTGAGCAAGTGACCTGTATCTAATAGCAATGTTATCAGCCACAGAGACTACTTGATACAAAGAGTGCTATGTGCTCTACTTTTCCAGTCTGAATCTTCGCATTTTTTCTCCTCTGCACTGCTTCCTTGGTCAAGCAGAACAAGTTTAGAGCACTGTGATATTTAGTGACTTTTTGCACATGCCTGAAACTGGGAAAGGTGAACATCTTTCAGTCTGTCACAGAGCGAAAATGCCCTGAAGTCAAAGTAGTTTATCCCACTTGGAGAGCATGGCAGAAATAATTAGTAATGATGAACGTTAAATGGAATGGAGCTGAAGCACCTGCAAAAATATCTAAGGTTATAATACTCAGGTTACAGGTGAATGTGGGCAGGGAGTATGTCTCTATAGCTCTGTCTTTGAGAAGTAAGCAATGAAGATGGTTTAAAGGAAAGGCTATTTTGAAACTGGTGGCCCCTGACATAATGACAGTTTTAAATGTCCTCTCTTCTAGAGTGATATTTCTATGGCTTGGTTCATTTACACACATTTGAGTGATAGTCATCCATTGTGTTTAGAAAACCTCTTAACCTAGGTATAGAAGACAGGCCACATTCAGATCATCATGCTGTACTGACACAACTCAATACACAGTGCAACAAACCTCAACCACTTCTGCTAAGGGTGTCATCACTTCTGCTCTCTTTTGCACTATAATTTATTTAGACTATTTTTTCTGAACAGACTGAAAGTTTTTACAGAAAGTTTTCCTGATGTTCCCAAACTTGCCATTGGGCAAATTTCTGTTGGTTTTGCCCAATACATTATTCAGTGTTCTAAACAAGAACTGAAAATGGCAATTTCATTTTACTGCAAGATAATTAACAACCAATAACATATTTCAGGTTCTGCAAGCAAAACACAAATCAGTTATTTTAATATTTCTTTTCAAAGACTATCTTATGTAATAATGCAAACAATCTATGAAAAGAAACAAGTGATAGATGCCAATTTGTCTCATGGGAAATCAAAATATCAAATAATTATCAAAGCCAAAAACAACCCTCCAGATTTTAAACCTGTGTATTGCTCAGTATTTCATGAAAACTGTGCCTAACTTCATATCTGTTGACGTACAATGTGTATATGTAAGTTTTCCCTCTTGTCATTTGTATGTACAATAACCCAAATTTCACGCACAGTCACAGTATCTGCAAGTATAAACCAGACCTACTTTTTTCATATTCCGTTGTATGATAAAAGCTTGTTAATAATATTTATAAATTATATACCTTTCTAACATATTAGCCTGTGGAATATGATTTCTTTAAAACATTTCTTGAAATAAACTCTTGTATTCGACGCTACATAACAGACAATGTGATATGAAGAAGAGCTGAAGTTTTCAAAAATGTTAATGTATTGCAGTTTTCACAGGGATCTATACATTGAGTATCAATCTGGGAATCCACATTAGTTGTGTAATTTGCCATCTTCATTTTCAGGCAAACAGGGCAAAATCTGAGTGTGTGCTTGATCAAAGAACAGATACTTAAATATCTTCTCCGGCAATTAATTTTCAAAGTGAATTATTGTCGAGAATTCATTCTCTCAAAGAAAAACACAATTAGATTCTAAAGTATTGAAATGTTTTGTTTCATCAAACTGATATTACAGGAGACTAAAGAGGAATCTGTCAGGCAGTCCTGAGAGCTAAGATGAAACTTGAAAGTTCTGTCAGTCTTATAAACGAATCTCATTTCCGTTATTTACAAAGCATCAGATGTATTTTCCTCTCAGCCATGCACAAGCCAGATATGCCAGCAAAGTGATCTATTTTGCTGAGCTAAAAAGAAAGAAACCTCACTGTTCAAAATCTGAATATAGAGAGTTATGACAGAAAATTTTGGTGAAGGGAACAAGTTTTAAGTGCTTAGGAATGACTTCTGGAATCAATCTCAAGCTGCGTATGCTGGTGAAAGTATCTGTAAAAGCTTGAATGCTCTTGCAAAATTCATGGTGTCTGGTTCAAACAAGATTAATCCAGAGGGAAATAGTGATGATACATATAGTATATTAAAGCTATAAACAAAGGGAGAATTTTCTTTACATAAGAAATTCTCCAGATATTCTTAACGCGGTTCAGTTACAAATGCCAATAAAATAAAATACCTCCCTAAGAAGGCTTCGTTAAGGTCTTCTCACCCTTAAAGA
Organism: Baryphthengus martii; assembly: GCA_013396935.1. NCBI lineage: Eukaryota > Metazoa > Chordata > Aves > Coraciiformes > Momotidae > Baryphthengus > Baryphthengus martii. The sequence continues at coordinate 111,682 of VWZK01021831.1, read as the reverse complement.
ATCCAGACAATTTTGAACGTGACATGATCATAATGCTCTATATAAGCAGGAGGATTTTATGAAATGCTGTTATTTAACAATATGTCTAGGTAGATATTATTAAATCTATATATTTTTATTGTGATGCATGTCTTTCCTTCACCTCTGTAACTTACCTTCATAGCCTTAGTGTCTTATTAGGCCTTACAAATTCTTTTCCTTGGACGAAAAAGAAATCAGAAAGACCTTCACTCTATACGAAATTTGCATATTTTGGGTAAGATGTATGAGAACATCCCAGGTGCCACATGCAAATTTTCCTTTAATCAGCATAGACTCCGCATAAGAGCATGATTTCAGAGGATACTAGAGAAAATAGTGCTCTTTCCCTGGGATTAATTTCCCTTTTGTAACAGCTACTTACATAATTTACATATAGAGAGTTCCTCACTCCTGAGCCGTCTCTACTTCAGCTCAGTTCACTGAAACAGAGAGCTCTTGGTCACTGCTTAGCCCTTAGTCAGGTAAAATAATGTTAAAGTCTACGGGAACTTTGAGAATATTTCAGGAACTGCCTCGATAGCATTGGAAACTAAGCCAGGAGAAGGTAGTTCACCCTTCCTATTTTTATGTCCCTATCCTCTGTAGTCCCTATGGATATAGTTTAAAGAAAAGCAGAAAAGAATATTTAAATGTTTAAATTTTAGAAGTAATTGTAATGTGGTTTTTATGTATCTACAGTTTTTTAAACAGGATATTTTATATTTGTTGTTGTCTGAGAATCTTGTCAAGAGGACATTTATAAGAGACACAGCAGTCATTAATCTAGATTATGTAGCTGCAGAAACTTTAATCTCTTTGTGTATTTGTGTGTCACTCCTGTCACCTTGCAAATGGCTGAATCATTGATGCAGGCCTTTCAACTGACAAATGATCAAATGATAAAAACAAGGCAGAAAGAAAGTACAAATCAACTTTAAAACAGGAATAAAATGCATGTAGAAATGTTTCTCTTTCAAGCCCTTCATGTAAGGCTTTCTGGAATCAATGGATTTTACATTCATGAAATTTGTATCAAGCAGGTTTTAAAAACAACTGATCTCCTGTAGCATCCACAAAACTGTTTGCAATCGGAATCGAAATACAGTCTGTAATATACTAAAAACAGAAAAGGCTTTGAGGAGTTTTGAGTGCAAAAATTTTTCCCCTGTAAAAAGGTTCAGTCAGTTTCTAGGCAACGTAGCTCTCCTAAATCCCTTTCCTGCTCTTTGTAGTATCCCATCTAGTGACCCTGCTAGAAGAGACTAGTTAGAGCAGCCACAGGCATCATAATGATTTCTGCCTGCCAGGTTTGTTTGTTTTCCAAGGTTTTTGCAGGATGCCTGCTGTATAACCTGACAAGCCCCCACAGGAGTCAATATCTAAGTTGATTCCCCTGGCAGACAATCTCTTCGCTACTACTAAATAGAGTGACTTACTGGCATCTGGGTTGCCTCTCTTTTTTTTCACATCACCGCTCGAATTTGCGTGAACAAACACGAACCATGACAGAGACCAGACAGCCCGATGCATGAAATCTTCACTTTGAACCTCTTCCTTTACTGTCGAAGGCTGGTTTATTGTCTTTACCAGGGGTGTCAGCTGATAGTGGTGTCGGGGTATAGCCGCAGGGTAGGATGCTTAATCTACAAAGATAAAGAAATTGTGCTTTGATTCATTTCTTTTTACAATTCGCCAAGCCTGATGACACCTGTGAAATTGCTTCGGTCACTATAACGTCTCTTCAAAAATGGTGTTATATTACAAACTCAATCTGTTGCACAACTGAAAACTTGATTTATGGCATGCAACAATCCTACTTAATGGCCTTACATAGTATGTTGTACATCCTTGGCAAGCAATTACATGTTTATGAAGTTACTTGTTGCTAATAATTATAATCCTGCTAATTTCCTCATTCCCAAAAGTAACATTAGTGTTTGTTAATGAACTGTAGATTAATTCACTTTGAATCAGTCTCTACCCCGACTCTGCCCCCGTGCATACTAGGTGGCACTAATTTTCCTTTGGGGACCTTGAAAAGATTTGTTCTTATGAGAGTAGATTCAAATAGCCTGTGTTATTATTATTTAAGAATTTGGTTTAACTTAATTTGAATTAAATTATTCTCTGCTGTTCTGAGAGATAATGAGTTAAAAGAAGAAAAACAGACAAACTATATAGATCAATACAAACAAATTGCATGGGTGGTATGGTAAGAGTAGATCAAAGTGTTGCTATTTTCTCTGAGGCGTCTAATGACGTAAAGCTGGTAAACTGAAAAAAGCTTGGTGGTTTGAGTTCTGGCCATAATGGTTTAATGGCAACAGCATATAAGCACCAAGCACAATATAACATACTTTCTCACATAAGGCAAATACTATAACTGCTGATTCTATGCAGCTTCACAATGTCTTTTTAATACAAAGTGTTAACAGCGATCCTCCTTTTGCTTTGAGCATAAAAACCCCAGGTATATTTTTCTTTTTTTTGTCTAAATCTGTGTAATATCTGACCATATTATACATGACTTGGATTCACTATCTAGGCTGACACAAGCAGCTCTCAGAATTCATGGTTTAAAATAACAGATTCTTGCTTCCAAACTTTACATCAGCTGCCAACCTCACAATATTATCCTCGATTCACACTGCATGAAAGCTTTCATTCTCTGCCAGCAGCTGCTTGCTGAGCTATTCCCGCCCTCCCCTTCTTTCCTTGGCAGATGATGTGTTAAAAAAGTACTAACTGGGATATGTACCAGCTGCAGGTGTACCAAACAGGACAAGCAGACACTCAGAGGAATGAGACAGGACAGAGCTCTTCCTCCTCCGCCAGGTTACTTTTAAATACCGTAATGAAGGCAGTGTACATACTGCTTTGATGAAAGCACTAGGTATATTTGCACTGCCTGCCCTCATTTGCTACTGGCTGTTTTTAAAAATCAGATATGATTTGTTTGCTTTAGTTTCATTAATTAAGGATAGATGGATTAAATGTGGTTAAAAAACCCAATCCAAATACATAAACTGTAATCCTGAGGGAGGTCACATGCATTCTACTAAGCGAAAAGAATTAAATAAAAACAGTTGTCTCAGTGATTCCTAATTCTGGTTCTTCTGTGGTAAACTTTTTAAAATTCAAGTCACAGCATGACTGGAGCTTTTTCTTGAGTGATTATTAGGCAAACACTTTGAGCCTTTGGCTCATAGGGCCAGATTTTCAAAACAATTCCACTTTCACTTATGACTCCAATGAAGAGGCCAGATATTCAAGTGCTCAGTATGGAATGGAATGATCAGTCCTGAGTACTATCGAAAATGAAGCTGCTATACAGAGACTCCAAAAGGTGCATTGGGAATTAAGGGAGCAGAATATTGTTTGTTAGCCTCTTTGTTATACACCGGGCCTCAGGTGTTAATTTTGGTAGTTTAGTTATTCATACATCTTAAAGTTGAATGCTTTCATAACATTCGGGTTAGTCAAGAGAAAAAAGGAAAACATATATGAAGTTCTTAGTACTCAAATGTTTTAAAACTGGAGCATGTGACAGCCATAATCTTTCATTTAGATTGTTTTGAACCTTGATTTAATCAAATTTGTGCATGTTAAGTTTGCTTGGGATAGTGTGAGATTTAATTAATTGTTCTCTGAAATAATTTCAATGCAGTTTTGTGCTTTGCCTCCAAAACAATCCAGACACTAGTTGCTTTTATTTTTTAATAGAAAAGAAACAAACTTCATATATGCAGATCTGAAATTACACCTATCATGGCAGAGTTAAATTCTTTGAACCTAACCTTGTATCTGAAATGACCTCCTACATGGAAATAAAAGATTGTCACAGGCAGAAGTCATATTGTCACATATTTAGGTTCACATGAAAATAGCCACACAATAGTATTGACAGTGACATATTTAATGAAGGAAAATCCATAACCATCATTAAACATTCAAAACATTCTGGGCAGTTATCATTCTTGTGAACTTCTTTCCTTGGCTTTTTGAAATTCATATGATTTAAAAAAAAAAATACAATCATTTTAGTCAAAGTAAATCTTGAATAAGCAAAGATTTGGTTGAATGGAAGCATTATGTAACATACAGGTAAAGTTGGAAGAAAAAACTGAACACTTTTGTCTGCATTAGAGACATACAAAAACCTACAAATAGGCATCTCTGGTATCTGCTTTTTTCAGTTTTTCAGTTCTCATATCTGAACATGAGAGGGGTGAGATATATTTTAACTTTCTGAAAATATATAATAAAAAAATTTTTTTCAAAGTTTTCAATATTGGTGTGGACCATAGAATACCAAAGTGTAGGAAAAACAGTTCCTAAACTAATTACACTAATATGAAAAGTTGGATCTGTGTAGCAGCCCTACCTTTCTCTGTAATAACAGCTAGAAATGCTACTGACATCTCAGAATAATATGTGAGGCATCTCGTATGTAAGCTGAGCTATCTATCCTTGCAGTGTGTGTTTCTGATGGGGTTGCTTTATCCTCACTGAGTTACTTTTAAGTAGTTTTGCCTGCAGGGAGCATAGCCACCCTCGCTGTGCAGGAGGTGAAGATTTTACTATGTGCCTGAAATTTGAAAGTGGTGAGTCATCACCCTTCACAGGTTTTTATAGCATAATTGCTCAGTGGCAAGTGTATGGAAAGAACTCAAAGAACAGTGTGGAAGTGATACAGATCTTCTGGTTTTCACACAAGAAAACAATGAAGAAATTTTTTCAAGTTACTTGCAGTAGTTTGAATGGGAAAGTTCAGAAGAACTCTGCTGAATAAGTTAAGTCAGTCAATTCACAGAATTTTCAGTCCTTAACTGATGAGGATGATGTTATCCTGATTATAAAAAATTCTTCTAAAACTTTGCTAGAAATATTTTTATTTTATGAGATTCACGGTGCTAGACACTGCATTGCAGTAAATCGCTTGATCTTACTTAAAAGAGCCAGTGATTCTCTTATGTTGTTTAGAGACAGCAGGAGGAAATTATACTCACGTGACACCATCATAAGCATCTTTAAAAGGGCATTCCAGTACTTTTGGCTATGGATATCTCTTGGGAAGGATCAAGTTTGATGTCTTTATCACCACAATTAGACTTGATGAAATGTAGTAACGACAAACTATACTTCAAATTCATGGGTTATGGTTAGTCAGTTGTGACTCATAGGACTAAAGTGTAGCTACTAAATATCCAAACACTTGTGTGTTTAGATATCCAAACACTTAACAGTGTCTGCAGTCCCAAAAGAGAATTTTAGGTTTTTCCACTCAATATACAGAAAACTTACAGAAGCCAAAAATCTGAATGGAGAATTATCTAGTTTTCAAGGACCTAGACCTTGGCCCCCTTAGAAACTCAGAAGCTCACTCCACTTGGGCTCACTTCTTATGCGTAAAGAAGTTCCTTAAGCACCATAACACATTTAGCACAGAACAACAGAAAATAATTTCCTAGCATTGTTTTTTTACCTACTACCCAGTGGTTAGGATGACCTCCAGCTGATGTCCAGCAGCCAGATTAGCAGGATGGGGAGGAAAGGGATCTGCTCAGGGCCCTGAAACAGATGGGATAGTTTCTGTTCTCAGGTGATCCAGATCTCATCAGAATGTAAGATTTCAACCAGTGGGAAAAATGAGAATGCAGAATTATTTACTAATCAGCCCATTTTGGGGAGAGTAGGAGAAAGGAAAATCTCTTCAAACAAACAATAAAAAGATCATCTTTTGAGTACCTACATACACAAAACCTGACATAAATTTGATAAAGAAAGATGCTTGAAACAAGCCTAATTTTCTATTACTGATGAGGTTATTGCTCTGGTAGCAGGTTTGTCTGTGTGTTATATAGACTTTAATTTTTAAGTCTTTTGTATATTCTTGTATAACATTCTCATAAGCAAAATACAGGAAAATGATGGAGACAAAACCATGGTTGTCTGAGACCTTAGCTGAATGAAAAGGAGAGAATGTTAAACTGAAACCTATCACAATGCCTCCTGGGTTTGAGTCTCATAACCCAGGTAATGGACTAGATACTTAATAAATTATACTTATGACATTAATAGTAGCGGTAGTGAGTTCTTTTGGAATGGATCACATTTTAAATAGGGAATATTTTGTATTATTTGAGAAAACACCTTGACTTCGAAAAGTTAAAATGACCCATGAAGTCAGACAACAATGTGAATATTGAAAGAGATAATACACACAAAAAGATAAGAATACTTCTGAAATGAGGTAATATAGATTTGGGAAACTGTTAGTTCATTCTACTGAGCTTTGGCAGATCTCAGCTGGAATATTTTGGGATGAGACATTTTCAGAAGAATTCATTATACCAAAGGAAGTCAAAAGGAGAAGAACAGAGAGGGAAACATTTGGAAAATATGACTAAGACAATAACATGCAAATTTTAGTAAGAAAGCATAAGGTTTTTAGTAATTAAAAATCTATGGTGGGCTTCAGTTGCTTAAACATTGACATCTAGAACCAATTTAAACTGCCCACCTGTCCTGCCTGACCTCCAGCAGCTGGCTCAAAAGGACATGAGTCTCCTCTAGGTCCAGTGTCATATCTGTTAACTTTGTCAGGAAATACTAAATGCTTTAGTGGAGCTGAAATGACACAGATGTCTGTAATTTGCACACCTGAATGTCTCTCCAGTTGTAAAAAAAAAATAAAATGAAGAAAAACTTTTGAAATAGTGTGCAACCATACAGATTTCAAAGGCAAAGCAATAAAAGCTATGGAACCAGTTTAGAGTCAGTGCTTCTGGGAGTCCACTTAACAGAGGCTGGTTTGTCTATTGAGTTGGGGCTTTTTTCGTGTGTTGTGGATTTTGCTGTTTGGTTTTTTAAGATGCTTTTAAACAGACATCTTTCAGTAGTCTAAGTACTCTTACAGTTGTCCAGATACCCTTAATCTTGCCCAGAACAGAACAACAAATTCAGTGATACATCACAGGTTTTCTATTCATGTTAGACTGTGAATCCCATCTGGAAGTTAATCTCATGTAACTGAGTGATTAAAGTTTAATATTATTTTCATAGTCATCTCATGACAATGATTGTTGAGCTTCCAGCAGGCTTTGAAACATTTCCTCCAAAAATTTCTTCTAAAATTAAGTAGAATAGTATGATGGCCACACCTGACAAGCATCATACAGAAAAATGCTATCCTGCTGAGGAAAAAACAATTCACTCTTTAAAATACACGCTGCTGATTGTTTAGTAAGAGTTGGATTTAAGTAGTAAGCTTTAAGCCTAAGCCTTCTTACATATATGTCCAATTATGCTGAGAATAGAAGCAAATCTGGTATTCCATAAATAAATACACTTAAAGAGAGAATACAAAGCAGGGAGGGAGGGGGGATGTAAAACAAAATAAACGGAGCTTCCTGTGGTTTCAGGTAATCATTCTTATTTCAGTGCTTTTCCTGATTTTTATCAGGGAGCACAGCCCCAAATCTTGCTGCAACAGCTTTTGTTCAGGTGATAATTTAGTATTCATTTCAAATTAATGTCAAATTAATGGCTGCAATAACTCTTCAGGTGTTTTTCTGAAATGTCTTTTAAAGCTGCTGCTTTAGTATTGCTTGAAACAAAAATTGTGGTATAAAGAGTAGGGAGTTGTTCATGTGTTTGTAAATTAAGACAGAATTAAATTTTAATTTCAATAATTTCACAGAATGTGAAACTGCCCTAGCAGCTAAACAGAGCTGTATCAGGGGGAAATCTGATAGAAATGCCTCAATGTTTTGTTTAGTAGCTGTGTGTGTACTCTGCATTAGCTATGGATTAGGGAATGCCGAGATAAATCTACCTGTGACACAATGTTGACTGAATTGAATGCCTACTCTCTCCAGAGGCCTTCTGTGTAAATGAGCACAGCAGTCATATGTGAAGAGTTTCCTGGTTTGTTTTTTTTCACGGACTTTATCATAAAGATTTATTCCACACTATGTAGGAAAATGCTCTGTCATGGATGTCTATTGCACATGTAATAACTCTGTGAAACTGTGTTGTTAATATCCCAAGTTATTAAGAGGTCTTCAGGAAAACCCATGTGTGTGCTCTGGGGAACATAGTTGTGATTCCCTTCTCAACAATCTAGATGAGGGCTTTATCTAGCAAGTAGACTTTTACAGAGAAAAGTCCAAATACCTTGTAGAGAGTGACTTCAGAAAACAGAGATAATAAGTACTGAACTTGCTTACACTTTTTATAAGTTATTTACAGATTCTGGAAACTAGAATCATTGGGCAATTGAGAATTATATAAAACAAGGGACATACATGGAAAACAGCATCCCAGAAACCGGTCTTCAACCAGTCTCTCACCTATCGAATTGAACTTGTCAGAAACAAAATCTCCAGAATCAGGCACCAAATCAAACTTGACCATAACCGAAAAACACAGGCAAATGTGTCAATACAAAAAAAAAAAATTGAAATCACTGTAATGCAATTAAAAAATCACCACACAACAGAATAAGCTTACAGAGATGTGCTAATGTTCTAAACTTCATAATCACTAAGAGAACATCTCAAAAAAAACCCTCAGTCACTTCACCTCTGTCATCTCAGTATTCATTCTTCAGAAAAATCTAAATAAAAAAATCCACACAAAAAAGCCACAAAAAAACCACCCACAAACAAACAAACAAACAAAACCCAAACCTCACAAAGAATAAAAACAGACAACCTTCCAAAGATAAGGCTGGAAAATGTCAGCTGTCTCAAATCAGAAACTCTAAAGATAATAGTTTCATGGATCATGGTAATACATCTCATCTTTAATACAATTTTGGTATCAACTCTTTTATTTCAGTCTGATTAACATACCTTGTTACATTCACAGCGTTTGTTCCAAAATTTATACTTAGCTTTGAAGATTGCTTCTTCAGTTTCTGATAGCAGAAGAGTTTAAGGATCCAAAGGTCTGCTCATGTTCTCAAGCTATATCAACTGATCTAAAAAAAGTTATCATGCATTCCTTCACATTTTACCTTATTTATATCCTCACACTGTCACAGCTGCAATTGATATAATCGAACTCAACTCCTAAGTTAGGGTAACATTAAGTGAATGATCATAATGTCTTTTTAATGCATTTAGTTAAAGTTTAAACACTCTTTGTTTTTCTGAATAGATAGATATATATATATATATTTGCCTCCAGCAGTTATGACACCTATTCCTGTTATTAACTATTTTAGTCAACATTTTAATATACTAATCTTCCCAAAATTCTTTTCAGATAAGAAAGTGCTGATTTTATGGAGTTAAGACAATGATATATGAAAGATATCAGTGATTTGCTCAAGTTTACTTAAAAAGCCTCTACGGACAAAAGTAAAATGTGAGGCTCCTAAATGTTAGATTATTCATGTAACCTATAGAAATAGCCTTTTGCTCATTTATAAATGTGGATCAAAAGGAAAAAAAATCCATTTTATGTTCAAGAACTGTGTTTTTGCAGTCTAGCAGATATTCTGGCTCAAACCTGCAGCTGATTTTAAATTGTAAATTATATCCAGATCTCACTTTAGGTTAAAATAATGTGGCACAATTGAATTATATCGCAGTTCCTCAAGGATACTTGATTCTTCTAGTAAAAATATCTAAATTACATCAAGGATTCCATTTTGCTAGCAGAAGTTCATTTGCTTTGACTGACTTTGTGCCAAATGTGGGAAGCAAGGCATATGCAGATGGACCAACTTTGCTCCTTTATACAAATGTGAAGTTCCTTGCAAGTTCACATTTCTCAGCCAGAACTGACATTCTCTTGAAATCTAAAACTACACCAAAGAGGTTTTCTTTTTAATTGAATATAAATGAACTGCACTCATCTATGAGGAATTTACCTAGGAAGTAATCACAGTAAGGCCTAAAAAACTAGAAAAACAATGACTTTAAATAAGGAAAATAGAAACAAAAAAATTGCATTTTCGAAGTTGCAAATCTCAAGTTGATATTTTAAGCAATGTTTCTGCAGAGAACGTATATCAGAGAGAACTACTCCAGAATGAATAATTCTTTGACAGGATTAGCATGCTAGCTATGTCTTTTTGTTTTTCAAACTCCTGCACTCTAGGCTCCTTATTAGTTCATAAATTTTGGTGAGCCTTGTAATGTTCTCATATTTTCATTAACTGTGTGAGACCATAGTGACAACAAAATTATCCATCATGACCAGCAGATGACTATGCAACAACTTAGTGTAAGAATAATGCAAACAAGAAGTCAAAATAAAAACAAGTATGTGTAGGACATACCTCTGTAGAGCTCTGCACTTCATAACAGAACTTTGAAAGTATCAGTTTTAAATAATAATTAAGAGTAAAATCCCATTCACAGCTCTTAAGCAGATAAAAATTATGAATCTGACTTTTTATCACTGATGTAGTCAGCTTATGAAATAAAGATGAAGCTCTGCAATTTGTTTCTTAGGTCAAGCCATAAAGTTTCCTGAAGTATTTGACTGAATGAGAAATAATAGACATTACTTAGCACTTCCTATTTTGATGAGTTTTATAGTTCAAGGGCTGATGCTTCGCATCAGACTAATAAGGGTACTATTAAGAGTTTTAAACCAGTGGTCATTAAGTAACACTGCTGAAAGATGCAAGTTTTAAAAATAATCCAGAAAAATCACAAAAATTGATTCAATAGTTCTTCCTTTCCTCCCTCCATACCTCAGAACTCATTGCTGCAAACCTTTGGGCTGCTCCTTACCACTTCTCTAAAAAGAAGCAAAGTCACCAAGATAAAAGCATATGTTTTTTTCTGCTTCAACATTCCTGAAATACAAAGTTATCTGCTAGTCAGAGAAATTCTCCTTCTTATAAAACACAGCTTAAGGGGATAAAGCATCCAGTCTTAGTAGTGAGCATTTCTGTCTGCAACTTGAAATTGTTTACATTCCATTTTCAGTAAAATTCTGACTTCTTTGTTCCAGATGGTCAGTTATAGAACTTAATTTACAAAATCAGTTACGTTGCTATGTTAATTAAGCATAGGAAGGCAGTTTTTAAGAGAGCATTTTGTGCTGTATTTCCCGCTATTCTACAGTTCTGAGCCCTATGCAGAGCGGTTAAAAATAAATAAATAAAAAATTAAGCCAGTGAAATTGTTTCCACTGCAATCAGTGAGTTTTTGAACCAGGGCCACTTATGCAAATAAAACAAAACTGAGTGAGCCATTTGCAATGCATAATTTAGCTAAAAATGTTAACCTCTCCTTCTGTTCAAGGCTTATCCACAAGCAGATCACACGTTCCTTGAATTTATTTCTATTTAGACAAGCTTTCTGGGACAAAAATTATTACTCTATTTGCTTTATAATCACAATTATTCATGAGTATATGATAACACTTATTTATAGCTGTGTCTGGTAGTAAGTACAGATTTATTTATTATTTCTATTGCAAATTAAAATCATGGGGTTTAAAATATTTGCAGATAAAATTTTGTAACATTTTCTTTAAAGAGCAAGTAGGATCTGATTATCTTGTTCTTAATAGTCTCAATATTTTCAGAACAAGATTACAGGTAGTTGCTCTGTCTGATCCTGTAAGAGCTTCTAGAATGGGGATTGTTCAAACTGCCTATGCTTCAAGCCTTCCTATTCCACAACAATTGGAACCTACGACTTAATTCTGTTTGAAATGGTATGTCTGGTTTACCTTTGTGAGAGGTCGTAAAGACAGAATTGTACACACACTGTTATCTGTGGGCCCTTTGCACGTGGAGGAAAACGTGCTGGCCATACACACACCTCACAAGGAGTCCGGTGACCATTTTGTCACACTGTAAATGCTCACATCATAGAGCTCAGCTCTCAGCTTTGATTTCTATCAAACTGCGCAGTACAGTAATGCAGCCTCCTGTTGTTTGGTTTGTGAGACTTGGTGAGCTTTCATCTGTTCCTGTCATGAAGAAAGTGTAGGTCACCTGCAAATAAAGATACCAGTTATACTTGCTAGAAGCCCAGTTCCTAATACTGGAGACTGTTGCTTGGAGAACAAGATACGGGAGCAGCATTTTCTTAGTTTTCTTCCATAAATTCAGGAAGCAGGAAGTGCAACTCAGTAGGTAGGACTTTGGCTTATTAGAGGAGTAATGCTTTCCTATCATAATAATGACTGCAGAAGACTAAAGGGAAACAATTATTCTTAGTAAATTATAAACATATTCTGCCTTAGAATGTTAGTAATTAGCTGATATCATGTGATTTTGGATAAGCAAATCTTAAACTTATGAGTATTTAACTGCAAGGAAGAATTGTAGATATTCTAATATGTTTATTGGCATGAAAATTGTAGTGCTAATAAAGCTAACAGTTTATAAAAGAAATAAACCAACAGAATAATAGAAACACCAATCATAGCAAGATAATTATGTAGATTGTTCTCAACATAATTACTAAACAACATAAGACATTGATTGGCTGTTACCCATAAGCAATAAAAATTATCATATGAAGTTTTAAATAGAAAAAAAAAAGAACTACATTATAAGGACCAATTTAGATCTAGCTCAAACAAGGGCAGAATTTTTCTGCTGAAGCTTATTCAGCATCCCAGTTCCCAGCTGGTACTCCTCTGGGTTCCAGTTTACATCACACCAACAAGGCTTAAATTAGTGAAGATGTGAGTATGCTAAAATCAAAGAGATCCCAAATGAAGCTTGTTTTGTATTTGTTAGACTAAGCCTTTTGGATATTCTGTTTAAATATTTTTAAATCTCCAACATTGTTCTATGTTCCTCCCAAATGTAATTAACCATCTTATTGAGACCAACATCAGTCATTATCAAAGGATTTTATTTTTTTGTAATTAATCACTTTACCCACAGAAGCATGTTCTCCTGCTGCCTAAGACAGGAACAGCGAAGTTCCTTAGTAGATATCATACACCTTTTATCATCAAAGGGAACAAAAATTTTGTCTTACCTTTGTACCTGAACTGTAACAGAGATTCTAATAGCATGGACATCAAAATGTTACAAGTCATAAAGATTTTAGGCCTCACTTCTGGTTTTCTTATAATTTCATATAACTCTGATAATTTAATATATATATAGTGTATTTATTTGGTATTTCTTCCTACAAAGAAGAATAATTTCCTTGCTCTAGGAAGCTAAAGGAGTTCTACCTGGCAAACCATGGCAGTGCCTTCCCTTAAAATGGTTGCAGGAACTGTCAGAGAATCTAGTTTACATCTGTAAGAAAACATCTACGATCGGTTGATTCTTATAGATTCAGGATTGCAGAACACGGCCTGAGTAGAAATGAAAAGAAGCAGAGGGGAAGAAGGGAGGTGTCCTGTCCATGAGACATTTTCAGGAAAAAAAAATCATCGTTTGACCTTAGGACTGAATGTTAAATGAATGTGGATTTTTATATTAAGGTGAATTTAGTAGATTATTTCTACTGGGGATAAGGAACTGAACAACCTAATTCAGTTCCTGTGGTAAGACTCCTAAGAACTGACTGCATCCTGTATTAAGTTAATGATTTGATTGCTGAATGTATTAATTCAATGGTCTGTGATTTAATTCAGTCCCACGTCTGAGCTTGATTTTCTAATTATAATATCTAATTTCTTGGATTAATAATTTACAGTGGTTTGGATTTATGGCAACTGCCTTGCTTTTAGTTTGTTTCTTTTATAGTTTTCTATAAAACCTGTGAAGATATACAAAAGCAGATTAAATGAGAAATTAGTAACTTGAACTGGCAGTCTTGAAAAGTTACTCAGGTATATTCTTTTGCCTAATCAAGTAGTTGATTTTCTTTCTAAAATCCACAAACTGATTCCTAAGCAGAAAGACAGGGTGAAAAGAGCACCAGGGTTTTGCCAGGTTATTTGAGACTCTAGGCTGCATGTTTGCTTGTACTCATACTGTCCCACTTCCTGTACTAATGAATTTTGAAATAATCCTGCGTCCACATGAACTTAAGCATGGTGGTCATAAAAGATGTGAAAACCAAGACCTTATAACTCAGTTCCCACAAACAGAAAACCCACTATTTTAAAATAGTTGTAACTGTAAAGACAACAGCACCATGCAGATCACATAAAACATCACGTAGTAGAAACAAGCTATAAACTAGTTAATATTTTTTAAATCATTTGTCTGTTGCAACTTGCATGAAAATAACGTAAAAAGGCGAAACAAAATGATGCAAGTTTTCTACTCTACTCTGTTAAAATACTTTATTAATATTCAAATAACTTACTAGTTTGCCTTCAGGTTTTTCCAGAAAATTTTCTTCTTTTGCTATAAAATCTTGTATGGCAAAAGAAATGCCAGAGCTAAAAACATAGCTAAGAGCTTCATACTTGAATTGTCTATTTATTCTTTTGTGCAGAGATTGGATGAAAGGTCCGTACTTGTAGTCAGTTATGTTGACAAACCTGACATATAAATGAAACAACTTAGAGCTGATGTTCTGTGTGCATTTGACAAGCTATAATGGAATTGTTTGCAAAGTTTTATTGAAATCTCTGCTTCCATTTATCTTTGTTAGCACAGCTACAGAAATCTGTGATATAATATTCCTGTATAAATTAACTATAACAGAATTAGACAAGGAAAGAAAAAGAGAGGAAAAGAGAATAGCACATATTATTCTAAAGCAAAACTGTGTATGAAACTACTTGGGGTTTGATTTTTATAAAAATTGTTCTTTTGACTTTTATAGAAATGTGTTTGGGTCCATTTCTTTAAAATGTCTAGACCTTGCACAATCTATAATCTAAGATGTTGAATAATTTCCTTTCTCTGTTCTATCAGGAAGGGAAATCGCATACATTAGTGATTTTTTAACCCAAACGCTTCCTAACAACTAACAGGATATATTTTCATCCTTAAGTGCTTTATTCACTTTTTGCCATATGATGCATAATTAAAAAGTTCAGAGCAGTCTAAACTGTGTTTGCTGAACGAGGGAATAAGTTCGTACAAGATGCTAAGCACTGATTCTCAGGCCACCAAAATGTTGAACTTACTTATGCATAAAGGTAAACATGCAATAGGTCTCCAAAGTCAATTGAAATATAATGTTTCTACCCATACATTCCCAGTAAAAAACCTACCTGGAAAATATCAGGAAAAAAGGTCTTATCTTTAATTCAATTATATTTTCATATGCATATTTTATATTGGTTTTCATGAGAGTCTGACATTCCTGGGACCTTGCAGTCAGTGATCAACTTCAAAAATACAATAAAACAGAAATGTCACAACAATAATGGTACAAATGTGTAAATATAGCAAAAATAGCTGAAGGAAAAAATGAATCTTAAGAGAGTTTATACAAGTTTTCTGAGAAATGGGAAACAATTTGTTTCTGCTCTTTTGAAGTCTAACTGCAAGAATATTTATGTACCTGCTTTTCATGATGATACAAACTAAATGATACACGATATCCAAAATACGCCAGTACATGTTAAACTATTCCATGATTCAGCTGAAGTTCCTAATGAACCTAGTTTAAGATAACTACAGGTAAAGAACACATTGCAGCAGTGAATTGAGCATCCTTTTCAAGGAGTAAATAGAGGAAGATGTATGCCTTTTTAGATAACAGTTTTAAATTCTGTGTTGTTCATCTGAGTTTGCTTGAGAGGCTTCCATTGCATGAGGGAGGAAGAATTTTTGCTATGTTTTTTTTTAAGCAGCATTTGAAAATTATTTTCTTAAATGGTTTGGGACAAATGGAAAAAAAAAGAGGAAAATACAGAAGCTTGAAAACAAAGTAAAATTTTCAGGAAATTTTTATAAACACAAAACAAATAATAACAAAAGCAACCAAAAAAAAGAGTATTAAAAATATTTCATCATTTCTCCACTTTCATTCAGTCCTGCAATCTGTCTTGGCTATATCACAGATAAGACAGAGAACGAACTTAAGAATTTAAACACATGTTTATCCCTTTATCTCACTATAAATATATAAGAAGATTTTCCATCTCTATACTTCAATTTCCACAATAGCTACTGTTTGAAAAAAAAACAGATTGACATGAAATCATCACTAAAAAAAACCTATACCTGAAAAACTTACTCTCTCTCACTCTTTGTACCAACCTGTCAGGTGCTGAACCAATCAGGGTTAGTGGAAACCTTGCTCCTTTGTAATCAAAGGCAGTTTTCCCACAGGCTTTGACAAGGCCAAGATTCCACCGTATAAATTAAGTCAAATATTTATGAAATGGTTTAGAAATGTCAACTCTTCCACATGCTTTTGTGATCCTGAAAACTCCCAAAACGTGCACAGCAGGAATTCAGCTCTCTTTATTATAAAAGAACCTGTATCTGTCTACTTTTACAAAATGCCAGATACACCTGAATTTTCTTTTAGATATTTGCTGCTTCTGACTGCTACTGTCTCCTGTTGTGTTATGCTTTGCTTCAGAAGACACTTACTAGTGAATAACTTAAATATTTGAATATCAGCTTGATGTGATGATTGTTATATTTTGAAGACATGCTTCTATAATATTTATAAGTGTGTTCATCAAGCCAGCAGTGCTCCATTGCAGGGGAATCACTCATTGTTATGCTCACAAACTAATGCTGAAGAAATGTATAAAAGATTTATCCCAGGGTTGATACATCCAGTTGGGAGTCTGGAAAAACAAAATTTCTCCTGCTGTGAGACATAAAGCAGGGCAACTCAGACGCTGCACGTGATTTGAAAAGTCTTCCTGTGCTGGTTGTCCACTCAGCTTGCCTGAATCTTTTGACAGATTGTGCTGCTGTGGGTGTATTTCTTACATTCACAGATGATGCAAAAAATTACTTCAGACTTTAGTACAGTGGTAGGCCTGGTTCTTTAAATTACACACTTTCTCACACCACTTTGCCCCCATTTACTATTCTAGTCTACCTCAGATTGCACCAAAGAGTACACTTTCTGACTAGTCTTTCACCTGAAAGCTTGTTCACATTTGTAAGCAGGTGCGAAAATTATTTTAAACCATTTTCAGGTTTCCCTCAGTATCTTTCTCAAACGACCACTAACATGTACCAGATCCCTATTTCCCCTTGAAATATTTCTATTCAGTAAGATGCAATTAATGTAATGTAAAAGCAGGAATTTGTTAATGACCAAAATTGTGCTTCTAGAGAGGGTATCTGAGTGTCTTCTAGCCCATGCACTATTATTACATATGTAACCCATACTTCAGCTCTAGCCAAATGTCTATTATTATGTAGGAAAATGTAGATCCAACTCTGCAACAGTGGGTTTGATTTTTTTCTACTTGCTTCAGTAGAAAAATTATTTTCATTCATTATACTTTTTGAGCAATCCAGGTAGAATTTTCAAAAGCTTCATTACAACACAATAATTCTTTGTACTTAAAGATCACTTAGAAATTGTCTAGCTAGTATATATATATATAATTATATTAAAATTTTGGGTTTACGTGCAATATTTGTGAAGGATTTAATAGGTTTGTCATTCAAAGTTAAATTAATTTTTTAGAAAGACTGTCTCTGTGAGAGTTGGTGTCACTGATAACAAACCAAAAAGCTACTTTGAGCAAAATGAACCTAGTTTTCATCTAAAATAGAGTTCATGTGCAGCATGTTTCTGAAGCTATTATCCTCAGTTATTTAAAATGTAGGCTGCTGAATTTATGACATTATTCAACAAACTGTTACTTAAATTTTAGTCTTACCCATTATCAATAGCAATACTGAGTCTTTTTTTTTTCTGTTCCTTCCTACAGGATTTTAGCTAACTAATGGAATTGCAGAATAACACTACCCTCAATTTTGGCAATGCAGTAGGGAATCTGGTCTGATCGAGCAGAGATTCATCTTTTAAACCCTGTGATTCCTATTATCTTGTTTTGATTGGCATTAGGCAAAAGGTGCTCCCGGGTAAAACTAATTCAAGCAGTTGAGAATTGAATTTTTGTCAGTATTTCGTTTCAGTTTACGTTCACTGACAGAAGACATTGTACTAGAGATAGCACTTTCATCTTCTCCAAAATTTTTTATTAGGTCATCATCACCTTTATTAACACTGGAAGCTTAATTTTAAAATGGAGTGCAAGGAAGATTAAAATACTTTTGCAGGACAATTTGTATTGTTGTCTGAAGCATTAAAACTTTAATAAAAACTGAGTAATGTATTTATCAGGAGGAAAAAAAGCCTGCTATTTTATCTCTCCTTTTGGGCATTACACTTGAAGTTCCCATTAACCTTAACAATGCCATCAGACATTTTTTTGATTGGATGAAATATTCCTCTAACAGAAGAGACTAGATTTGGAAATGATGAATCCCACGAGAAGTGTTAGCAGGTTAGAAATGTCTGACACAACTAATAAATCAACAGATTCAGTATAGCAGAGAGAATGTCTGATTGGCATACAAAATTCAGGCAGACCTTTGTCAGCATTGTATCCTTCTCCCAACACCTTCTGTTATGCTAATATTTTCTTGTCTCTCTCCCAAAATAGCTCGAGAGCCCTGCATAAACCCACTGTAAAACCAAAATGTACCAAAATTTCTAAGAAAAATGCTAAAATCAGGCTTTGCCTTCGAGTGCAGATACCTGAGATGTCAAGCAGATACCTTGAGGAGCACTAGGTAAGAACATTTCCATAACTTCATCCGCAAAATTGTGAACCAATATTTAGGGGATGAGGTACTTTCTGATTTTGTTTATTGTTCTTAACCTTTGGCAAGTTGTTTCTCTGTGCATTGGCAGTTAGAAATGTGCCTATTCTGAGACAGCACAGATGTTACAGTTGCTGTAATTGGCTTGCCTTTCCATGACATTGTGACCACACATTGAATTTCTTGTGATAATTATGAAGGGAAGCTACCATCAACACAGAATTAGCTCATATAGAAACAAGAAAATTACTTTCTTAGTTGTCATAACTAAAATGGAATGCCAGTAGAAAAGGCAAGGTTTGGCACTTGGGAAGCAGAAAGACGGCAGTCTCCTACTGTTCAGAAACGGCGGAGACAATTTAGAAAGAAAAAAAAGAAAACCATGGCAGTCTGCAATGCAAACTGAACTTCAGTTTAGGAGCTTGAACTGGTACTTTAGGAGGTACAGACTGGTATAGTGCCCATGGCAAGAGGGTTGGAATTAGACGATCTTTAAGTTTCCTTTCAACCCAACTCATTCTATGATTCGATGAACTGAGGGGGTTGGATCAAAGCTGAAATTATTATTTCCTGAAGAAAAAAAAAAAACAAAAACAACAACACAGGATTTCATTAGAAATGAAAATCCAGCTTTTGAATGTCAAAGACCATAATTAAATACTTGAGGCTTTATGTTTAATTGTTCTAACTGCAAAAGCCTGACAAGGCAAGTGATGCATCAGTGGAGAGTTAAGATATTGGTTTTCAAGGAGCAAAGTGCAAGCAACTGACCACACTAAGACACATTGTCTTAAAGATATATTTTTTCACTTGAAATTTAAGCGTTTTTTTCAGAGAAATTTTCAGTGGTAAAAAGGCATGTAGATGTTCTGATCTGCATTTTCTCTTAAATGACATTGAAACTACTCTCAGGCTTTTTGTTTGTTTGTTTTTTTAAACCCCAGGAAGTGATAATTATAATTCCATTGTAACTTCTATATATTCTCTTTTAATCAAACTATTTTTAAAGATTGGAAAAAAAAACATTTAAAAGTAAGCATCAGAAATAATACTAAAAAAAAATAAAAATGTTTTCAAAAGTGGATCATCTGTACTCTTGTGAGAATATTGCAAAGAAAAATAAAAAAGTTAACCTAATTATAACTTTCTCATAAATTACCAGGGAAAAAGGGCTTCCTAAGAGATGAGAATATTAAAATATAGAGCTCATTTTCAAGCTAGCTTCTATTTCTGCTTTTCTTCTAGTGTCTACGTCATGTACTGTTCATTATAATGGCACCTATAATATAAGGGTGATTTTCTACAGCTTTTATGCCAGTAACAAAATAGCATGCATTAATTTGGTGTTTTGCATAAGAACGTAAAAGTTTGCTGCTGTTTTGTCAAGTACAGAGGTACTGAATAGTAGGGATATTTCCATTTTAAGTTATTTTTAATCCTGAATCTGTCTTAATTGGCCAGATCCTCAGCTATTACACAACTGTATATAGTGCCAGTCAAGATGGCAGAGACATAGACTGTTAATAATCTGCTAGTGTGAAAAAGAGAGGTAAGACCCTTATTACATCTTTATTGAAAAAAAAAAAAGAAATAACAAAACAAAATCTGTGCCGCTCAAATGGAGCTGACAACTGAAAAATTTGAAAAGCTTTTTATGACGTTTATTTCTACACTTTATTCCCTACTAATTTTGCCTATCGTATTGTGAAGTTTTCAGCTGTGACCTCATTTACTTTCTGAGAGATCAAAAACCATGTACATTAATGTATTCAGGTCCAGAAGGTTGTGAAATCCAATCAGGTCCAATTGGTTTTAAAATGGGATACAGAAATGGATGTGATAAAGGCTGCCATAAACAAACTTTCCTTTCAATACTTTCAAGCACAGCTCCTCTGTTCAGTCCTCTTCTTCACAGCTTTGTTTCATTAAGTTGTTCTATTTTGATCCTGCATTAAAAATAATGAACAACTGAATTTTAGTCTATCCTAGCGTGAGGGTCTTTCAGTCTGCCATGGGGCAAGTTCTGCTGTGTCAAGGGCATAACTAAAGGCAGAAATTGGACTCATTTTATGTTCCAGTGCCGTGAAAAAAATCAAAGTTGTTCAGCAGCGAATGTCTTTTCTATCCAAATATCCTATTAATTAAAGAACCGTGCTCTACTCTTTTCCTTTAGGACCCCCAACCTCATAAATTTTGGTTCTTCGGAAAAATTAGAGTGGGTTCAAAGTGATCTCAAATTCATTTCTCCCTAATCGGTTAGCTAATTAAGCAACTTTAACCACCTTATGTAACAGCTTTTATGTTAAATAAATTATAATAAGGAATCAATAGTAAAGCTAGCCTGATCAGGGAGAGGATCAAAGCTTTATATACAGATTATTGGCTGAATGTCCTTGGAGTGTGTTCCTATGAAATTCAGGGCTGATGCTTAATAGTCTACAAAGTGATTTTTATACTACAAGTACACAGATACGTGACCAGTCTCGTGTGTGCATGTATTTTCAAACAGATACAAGTACAGGTCAAGCTAATTAAATCCTATTCCTTGGCATATTGATTTTTTTTTTTATGAATTTGTAAAGAATAGCATAAACAAAACACTTCTAAGCTATTTTTTTTTCTAAAATAACTCTCTTTTTTTGATGTTACGTAATTTTTCATAGTCTTTCCTTCACCATTTCCATTCTCTAACGTGATTAAGTAATATCAAGAAAGTTCTAATAAAGTTTCTAATTTTCCAGCAGTACAGAAAATAAGGTTTCTGGGAAGTTAAACAATGTTGAAATTGGTATTTAATATTTAATGGATGTTATAAATGTGCAGATTCACCATTTCCTGTGTGCAAGAAGGGGGGAAAAAACAGGAGGAAAAAAAAAGTAGAATTTCTTTTGTAGAAAAAAGTCACCCAGAACATGAACAATCTTTGCTTAAAGTTCTACTCTATTCTAGAGTGCATTATGAGGTTCAGTTTTTATTATCTCAGTGATTTGCAGGTAATATCAGTTTTGTGTACAAGTGGAAGGACTGTTTATTCTAACTGCCAGCTTAGCACAATTTATGACCTAAAAGCCAAGATGATTTGGTGTGGATTGAGTTTACTTTATTTTTTTGATTTTTTTTTAATCCTCACTCAGGTGATAAAGGTTCTGTAACTGGAATTTGGCTTCAAAATTGGTTGATGATACAGGAAGCAGAATAGAATAAGACATTCTTTTCTTCTTTAAAGAGAAAAAAAACTATTAAAAGCTTTCTTACTAAAAGCAACAGATAGATTCTGAATGCCTAGGAGTAAGTGTCTTCGGAAAGGAAATGACCACAGAGAGTTCAAAGAAATATTAAGCCCTCACAACTCGCAGCCTTAGTCACCCTTGCTTCCTTGCACCACTTCATATTATTCCTTTCTATTCTCAAAATGAGAAAATAGCTCAGGGGAATTGTTTTGTTGTTTGGTGGTTTGTTTTTTTTCCTGTACCCAAGTAAGCAAGCTTCAGAAACAAACGAAAACAACAGAACAAGTGGAAAGAGAACAGCTCACTTTCTCTGTGAGTTTATATTTTATTGCTCTTTCACAACAAACACTTGTCTCATCACCTGCTATTTTCAATCAGCTAGTGGGGAAAGGTCACTTCTCCTTCAGACTCTCCAGTAGGCACAGGGACTGGAGTAGAACTGTTCCTCTGCTTTCCTGCTGTTATAAAAGCTGGTTCAGCCTCAGTAATGCTTAGATTGAAAGAGACATTTTCATTGAGTCCAATTGTTTCCTATCTTTTGCTGATTCAAACCCATATTCTGAGCTCAACATGCTTCGTCATTCTTTCACGTGGTCCACAAGTTGACAGTTCTAACTTTCGAAACAGAAGATTAAGGAACGCTCTCTTAACTGGGCACTGTGGCTAGCCATCCTGGTTTTTATATCCTGCACCTTCTGCATTGCCCTAAGTTGTTGGTCATTATTCAGATACTTAGCACTGAAAGTTATGTTTACAGATCTCCTCTGTTCAAATCCTTTCTTCAAAGTCTGTTTATTACTAACATATATACAAAAAGCCTTTGCTGCATGCATGATGACAGGAAATCAGGCAAACAATTTTCAAATATTCTGATAAAGATGAGGTTTTTAAATAGATGTGAAAACACTGTTTCAAAGTGACTAATCCAGCATGTCCAGATCAGTGCTATTCAACTTTTAAATTATCATCCATGCCATAATAATAGTCAGCCCTGCGGCTGATCTGCAATCTTAATTAAACTGTTGTGAAGTCAGTTCACGATAATGAATTAATTATCTGTGGTAGTGCCCCTAAATTTCAGAGAAAGGGATCCACTCCACAACTGGCATGGACTCAGCAGATGTACATAGATGGTTATCATGGCTGAGCTGACAGTTAAATAATTTTCAGTCAGGCCCAGTTGCTGCCTTCTAAATCCGATCACGCAAAAATGCTTTTATTCTCTTTCTGAACTCAGTGTATGAAAATTCAGGTAGCAGATGTGAATGGATCTTTTATAAAGTTCTTAACAATTTCTGCACTGTACTGAAGATTCACATTGGAACTAAAAAAGTTTTCGTTATCTATCTTCTCCGTACCATTACAAAGCAGGCAGGTATGCAGGCTATGGTTGGAGACTTTGAAAATTAGATCTGTTTTGTTTCTGAGAGTTTTATTGTACTGACTAAATCTAGGTACTAGCATAAAAATGATGTCTAAGTAAGTATAATACACACTACTGTGTAAATGCTCAGTTTCCGTAGAAAGAAAGAAAAGGTCAACAGATACAGAACTATCTTCTCACACATATAACTCAACAAGAAGCAAAACTTTTTGAGTCGCTGTTAATTAGAAATGTAGGTCATAAGAACATTTCCCAAATACTGCCAACAGTCTAACGTGTTATGAATCAACACGAATTTATAGCTGCTTCTTCCACTCAGGCTCAGTCGCGAACGTTGTTGCACAACAAGGATTTACACAGTTCATAAGGCAAATAGAAAGAATAAATATTGCAGTTCCTTTTGCCCTGGCCTGAGTTTGATGACCCTCCCCCTAGACAGATGGGAAATCAAGTCCTTTGTACCTGCAAGATACCACCTTCCCTTACAGCGCAGTGCTACTCAGTGCTTTCTCTCTCGGAGTGCTTTTCTCTTTCCTGAGGAACTACATCCCTTTATTTACTTCAAGCCTTCTACCATTTAATTATCTTTTTGTTCTTATATCATAGAACTGGGATAAGAAATTGGGGGTTTCTTGGTTTTTTTCATCTATGCTTTTTTGTTCATTCTTTATTTTGTATACATTTCTGATTTCTCTTTTTTTTTCCTTTCAGAAAAAAAAATAAATCCCATTTTTTCATGGCCCTATTTCTTTGCCCTAGAGCATTCTTATTTTCTCTGAATTCCCAGTATTTTCCCCTTTATTTATTTGTTACACTGATTAGCAAATTCGTTCTGTAATTTACAAATTATTTACAATCATATGTGAGCCTCTGGATTCCCAACTGAAAAGTTTCTTCAATTTTTTTTTAATACACTGAGCAGATTACTGAAATTGTATAACTGATTTATTAATCATTTATATTTGGATATTTGTCATTACAGTCCTTGTAAAACTGCCATCAAACAGCTGAAGAGAAGATCTCCTGTGTGAATAGATAAAATATGAATAGATCAAATACATCCTATGAATAATATTACAGCTAAATGGTAACTTTCAATGGAAAAGACTACTCAGAGATTGAGACATGTTTGAAAATAAAACCCAGAGACCTAAGTAATTTAAAAGTTTATCAAAACTAAGATTTTTAAATTCTTAGATTATAAAAAAAAAAAAGACTAAATCTCTTCAGCAACTTATTACAATGCATTTAGTAGTTGTATAAATTCAGTGTGAACTATTTCAACGCAGAATGAAAGGAATATATTGAACAGTACCTTCATAAGAGACAAATTTTCAAAATTAGATGCTTATATTAGACTTCCTAATGCTTGCTGGATATCAAGGCTACGGGGAGGCGATTTAAAAAATTACATGGGCATCTATGCGTTTTCCAGGGATTTTAGAAAATGCCTGAAAGGTCTTTCAAATTCAAAGTGATACCTAAGCCATTTAACCACCTTCAGAAATTTTACCCTTGAAAGAATAGCCTATTATGCAAAGATGCAGCTCCTTCTACTGAAACTGAAGCCATGGGTTTAGGATTGTAATTTTAAGCAGTAATTCAAAAGACAGAATGTTAAACAATGAATAATTCAATCAGCTTTAGCCCCAAACCAACCTTTCCTACTTCTTTCCTTCTCTTTTTTGTTCCTCCAACATTTCTTCATAAAACTGTAAGTCTCTTAAAAAAAAAAAGTGAAATGGGGTAGTAGATGTTCAGAGGTGTTATTAATGTTCCTGTCAGAGTAGTTTCTTGTCCACTGGGAAATTGTTCATTTATGGTGAACCAGACCTCGACTATAGATAGAGTTTGCAAGCTAAAAATATTTCTCTTCTCAATAATAAAGAAAGGGCTTTGAAATAATACATTAAAAATGTCGTTGAGGGTACTGTAGATGACTAATGAGTGACTTGGAAAGAATGAGTGCAATGTTTAGCCTTATAAGATTATTTATTGACTGGACTTTTACCATATCTATTTTTGATTGACCTGTTCTGAAATATAAGAATTACTCTGAGTCTGTCACCATATTTATGAGGTTTTGGTGCTAGTGATTAATAGCTAAAGAAAGCAGATAGACCACTAAAGATCTGTTCTCTTTCCTTATCACTTTTTACAGGGAAGTAAGTCACTACTACCAATAGTACATCTATGCTAATGAGAGCCTGTAGACTCAGAGTTACTTGCAGGTTTCAGTGTTGTTTGTTTTATCACAAATTTGGTGTCTGTATTCCCCAAAAAAAGTGGAGGAGAATATGCATCCATATGCATATGTGGTTTACTGAAAGGAATTTAAAAAAAAAAAAAAAAAGACATAAAAAAGTTTATTTTAGTGTTTTGTAGAAACAAAATGTCTTTGATAACTTATTGGGCAACTCTGCACACTGCGTATGAAATTCTAGGAGGAATCTAGTGAGAATGAGTAAACTAAGATATTTTCATATCTAATGGTCAGAGGGAAAAACTCTCAGGTAAAATCAGTCACATTTTACAAATAAAGAGATGGTAAAAAGGCAGAAACAAAATACATACTGTTTTCTGTGAGATTATCCAACCTTTAATGCAGGAATCACCTCCTTGAATTCTGTGCCACTTTTCATTTTTTGTTTAGCATTTTTCACACATCTCTGTCTCTCTGCTTCCAAAAACCGTGATTTTATATTTGACATTTTTCTCAATTATTTGATTCTTGATAACAGGTAGTTTCCTTCTTCTCTTTCCTCTACCCTTCTCTCTTACTCTCCATTTTCATCTCCACTCTACCCCCCTCCTCTCCTGTCAATGTGTGGGCTTCTGCTCTTGCAAAATTGGGATCGTTTGCTTTAGTCACATCTTCAGTGAAAGAGAATTCACATGAACAGTTAGAGTGTCTCACCTGATGTGCATCACTGTTTAACCTTCAGCAACTTTTTTGTGTGTTTTAGTCTTTATATTTCTTCTAAGCTTTTTTCGACCATTCACATCCTGGTAGAATTGATATATTGTATTCCTTCTCTTGTTGGAGGTACTTAACCGCACACCTAAGTTTATTCCTCACTGAAACTGTCAGGACAGTTTACACGCCTGAGCTTCAACAAGAGCTTTATAAATCTGATTTCTCAGAGGGGTGTAGAGATCAGATGATCTACTTTGCAGTCTCGCAACCGTCTCATTTGTCTTCCTTTCCTAGGGGACATCTAGAGGGCTACACAGCAATCATAACTCCTGCTAGACTTCAAAATACTCAAAATGTGATTCCCAGAGTAGGCAACTCTTTCCCCTCTCGTCGGGAGTGCTGAGTTGTGTTTGTCTGCTCAGAACGTAGTTGACCTATGCAGGTGCTTTCATGCCACTGTGAGCCACATGGAACTTCTATGGGTGAGATCAGCATCCAAAACAGAAAGAGGAATTTGAGCCTTGGTCTCCCAAATGCTAAATGATCTTCTAAGGTGAAGGATTCTCAGAGACAGAACGGTCCTTATTGCATAAAAGAATATCAGTGTGCAAGAGAGGAGGAAAAAAAAAGACTAACTCTGTAGGTTGCTCTTCAAGGCACTTGTCAGAGATAGGGATTCATGGAGATTCTAGTCCCGGGAAATGTGCAATAGTTACGTAGAAGTGACACAATTATCAGTAGAGTTACTGGAAAAAATTATATCTCAGGATGCCCCATGATATCTGGGTTTTTGCACTTACACAGGAAAATGAAATATGTTTTGGCTCCAAATCTTTTCCGTGTGACAAGTAAATTTTGTTCCTTGTGAGTGGTACATTTGGGGTTGCTCTTATTTTTCATGCATAGAGGCATACTTTGAAAATGTCTTAATGTAGGAAAATTCAAAACTTAAAGGGAGGGATCTTTGCGGCAGGTAGGAAGGCACCTACCTCTGCTGAGAAGAGAAATATAGAAAACTCACTTGTACTTTTTGTTTGTTTGTTTTTGTTTTATACCCAGAACATCCATGAATCTTTTCACAGTCTTTTAGCTCTTACCATGAGATCTTCCTCTGTGTGAGGTTTGGCTTGACAGTCGTCCCCTTAAATTAGGATATGCAGTGCTGATTTTACCCTGCCTTAGTAGGCTCTTTTAGGAAATAATCCAAGGAAACATAGATATCATGTCAAATTAACACAGCCTGAGGTACTTTATGTCAGAAGAACCACTAACCTGTTCATCAACGCTCCTCTAGTGCTCAGTAACTGCAACGTAGTTAAACATAGCTAGGTTGGTAAGTAATCTGATTTTGGCCAAAAGGCACTCCTGGGGGCTGTTACCGCGGCTGAGCTGATGCACAGTAATTAAACCACGAGAACTTCATTGTATGCAAATCCTTAAAATGCTTCTTAAATCTCTCAGAAAGATCCTGGAAGAATTATATGTGTCATTACCCCTGTACTACTTTCCTGCCTCCTCAATACTTCCACAACTATAACCAGATTTCTTCCTCAGTTCAGTACTGGCCTTATCACTCTTTTTCTCCTCCACAACTACAAATCATGATCCTGATTCTCCTCCTATTGTGAAATGTGTCAAAAGTATGTCCCTGCCTGATTAACAATATCAGACCGGTGTCTTATCTTTCTGCAGTTGGCCACACTCAGCTCTCAGGATGTAAGGAAATTGAGTTAAGAGATGTCCTGTATAACCCCTGTGAAGATTAATATACACGGCTGTCTCTGACTACAGGAGTTCCCACTGGACAACAGGATGGGAAGAGTAGGATATTTTGTTATACATGGCCATGACATTATGTCCTAGTTTCGTACACCGTGGTACAGAGCAGAGAGGTTGGTTACAGGGATGATGTAGCTGCAATATCAGAAAGGTTAAAATGATTTAATCATAATGAAGCATCCCAAGCCTCTTCCTGAGAAAGGCTGTAGTTTGGCGATTACGTTACACAGCTTCAGAGAGACTAACGTTTTGCAGATATGTGCTCCTCTGCGTGACTCTCAATGTCGGGTGGTTTTAGTGCTTGCTCACTTTCACCTAGTTTCCAGATGTATAAAATTCTCAACATGGTTGTGCAACATATTTCTGCTGTGATTCCTGTTATTTTTCATGATCAGACGTAGAGCTGGATTAAAAAGCAATATATTCAATTCTTGTATTATTTCTCTTACATGTCAGACTATCTCCTTCACACCCTCTTACTGCCCCCTGTTCTGCTCCTTTACTTTCTGTGGTGAAAGACTTTCAGAGTGGCTTTACTTTGCTGTTTCTCTTTACTGTCACAGGATTTTTTAACGTGTGGTTTGGGGCTCTTGTTTCCATGTGTAGAGTCAGCAGAGGTTTCATCCTGAAGTTACTTTAATGATAAAGCAATGCCATTTTAGCAAATGAAGGACATCTTGGAAAGGCAACAGAAATTAAAAAATAATGGTCAGCTGCATAGGCTTGTTGGATTTTATGTCCACTCCTGTTAGCTTTCACCCTGTTGTATATCGGGGGAGGAGTGTATTAATTGGTTTAAGAGGAATTTCACTATTAGAGAATAAAATCATTTTCTGTGATAAGAAAGATTTGTGAAGCTAATGCACGAGAGCATGAGATGAATAAAGGGGATTTTGTTTCCACAAAAGCCCTAAACCCACCATTTTTACGCGGTTGCATTCTGAAAAAAAAACCACCTTCAGATGCAGTGTAGATAGTTGCAGAGTCTCTATCACACTACTAATACTGAGCTGTCAGAAAGCTACTCTATTTTTTTAAATTTTTTTTCTCTTTCTGTAACATTTTTTAGCCTCCTGCAAAAAGAGATTAAAGGGGAAGCATCTCTGGCTAGGCTTGAGAAATTTATTTAGCTTATGTATTGTGGAAATGTCTGCCCCAGCTAGTTACTGCCGTTTTATAACACTGCAGCAGATTGGATCAAAGACTAGAACTGCCACCTCCTGTTTACAATGGGCTGGAGCCACCACAGAAGTGTCAGGGCTGTTTTCTGCCTCAGTCTGATTTTTTTTTTTGTCTTTCAACTGCAATGTTAATGCAAATACAGCTAAAAGTTTTAACTCAAAAGAGAAAGTCTTTTTGCATCCTTTCAAATATTCTTGAATATATGTGAAATACCAGTCACAAATATGCATGCAATCCTATTGTT
This sequence comes from Baryphthengus martii, assembly GCA_013396935.1. NCBI lineage: Eukaryota > Metazoa > Chordata > Aves > Coraciiformes > Momotidae > Baryphthengus > Baryphthengus martii. Next base: position 82,264 of record VWZK01021831.1, on the reverse strand, counting down.
TGAGAGAGAATTTCAAAGGCAAAAGCATGGAGAGACAGGGAAAGAAAGCCTTATAATCCTTAAAGGGTGTTCTGTGGTTTTTTACGTATCTTATCCTGAGAAAGGAACTGCTGTTAAACTGCACAAACGCTATGTCCCAAGGCTTAACATTTGCAAAGAATACCTTTATAGCTCTGCAAGTAACAAATCTGTGTGAGAGCAGTCAGTGATTTTCATTTTAAGGTGACGATATAATGTTTGTAAGTATCAATTGACTGATAAGAATACTTCGTTTTAAAACTGTAGTTACAGCCGAAGTATCCAAAGACCAATTTTGGGGCTCTGGTAGGATAATTGGCATTTGGCTGCCCAGTTTCTAGTTTATGCTTCTGATTTCTCTTTCTAACTTTGAGAAAGTGTTTTCATTGATGATATTCACCAAATAGAGAAGCAGAGCAGAGACAAAAATTTTCTCACGGGACTCAAATACTAACTTTAAGATTCCCTTCAGTAACTCCGCCTGTGAATGCACGTACCTTAGCAGGAAGATATGCACACACTTCTAAAGGTGTCTTTGCAAGAGAAGAGAGAAACGTGGGCACTCATCATGTTCTGGTAACACCAACTAACTTGGAAGACCTGTGCCTTTCTTCTGTGTCACTTCGGCACACACCTTAAACAAGGTCATTCCTTCCCCTTTATATCCCTTGTGCAAGAGCTAGGAATTACATCATTGCCTACATTTAGTGTTTCAAGTTGGTTATTCAAGGAGTGCACACTGCCACATGTGAAAAATAATAGGAAAAAGATGAAGCTGACCTTCTGCTTCAACGCTGAGATGAGAGAACAAGATGCATACTGCATCATAGGTCCAAGGATCTTGTGAGGATATTAGGCATCTACAATACACAATCTGCTTGTAGAAACCACTCTGAAAGGCTCAAACATCTTGCTTACTTATTTTCTGATTTTTTTTGTATTGAAAGGCTGACTTGTATGTGCAGGCATCAGTTTGCAGGGCTCAGTGACGCCTTAAGGACTTTTGCCTGGAGACTTCTAAGGTTTCTGCAGTCTGTACAAGAGCCCTTTTTCCTTCATGTTTTTCTAACTCCAACTAGAACTGCTTATATTTTTAGTTCTGGAAGTTTCTTATTCAATGATGATGGTGATTATGCATCCATTTCGGCCCTAGGCCTGCATACCAGGTATGCGATATTTAATGGGCTTAAACTTTGATAAGACTGTTTCCTCAGGTCTCACAACACTGCATGTAAAATAAAGGAATGTGAGCTATTTGATATGTTGTGCCGTTTGATACATTGAAAAAGAAATTATTTTCAATGCACTGATAAGCACAATGCTTGTAGAAATTTTAGAAATTGCATAGGAAGAAGCTTTTCCTTCTTTAAAGCGAGGCCCTGAGCCATAAAAGCAGTACAACTTGTGCATTTTTTAGCAATTAAATATTAGCAACTAAATTCATTTGAAGTCTAAAATTAATCTATAAGCTTAAAAACTATATTAGATCAAACATTGTAGTTGAATTTCTCTTCTTTATTTTTTGTGCTTTCATATAAGAAAGCATGCCTTCCATTTCTGTAAAATATTTGAGACTGAAAAGTATACATATTTAAAAGCATACAATTTTTTTAAAAAAAAACATTTTTCTCTTTCTGCATTGAGAGATCAGTAAACTACTGAAATATCTTCAATATTCTTTCTAAACTCCACTTCAAAAATTAAGAAACATGAGATTTTACATTTTAGATCTGTTAATGCAACCAAGAAATGACATCAGTAGAGCAAAACCATCAAGAAACAACGTCAGAAGAGAATAACTCAAGTAAAAACCTGGTACTTGACAGCTCAAAACATGAATGGAACTTTGAACTGTAGCTCACACAAAGTCCTAGTTTCCACAGTTGCCAGTCAGGTTCAGCTAAACTATTGCAGCAAAACAGAGTGATTATAACTAGTGGCCAGTTATAACTGTATCTTCTATTAATTATGTTTTCTCAGACATCCAGGCTCACATATTTATGTATTAAGATTCAGGCAGTGTTTTTTAATCTTCTTCTTCAAACCTTGGTGTCCTTGTGTCTATTTGCTCAAAAGGGAAGCTAAGAGGAACCATTCACTTTCTCTGTATTTACCAAAAAGTTGTTATTAAGTCAGTGGTACAAAGAACAGTTGCTTCAAATCTTGCATATCAGGCCTACTTCAAACAATATTCTAGTACTTTTCTTGCTGCTACTTCTCGCCTCATATATTGATTTTAAATATCTTTATTGAGTGTAACTCTAAAAAGGATGCCATTATAGAAAGCAAAATGCTCTGATATTTACAGCAACCCTCCAGAATACCTTTCTTTGCCTCAGGTGCTCATTTGGAAAAATTCTTTATCTTCACAGTGACTCATCTTTCATTACATTTTTTGAGAGTGTTTTGCCATGGAATTGAAAATAACTATTTTCCCAGGAGACCAAGTGTGTGTGTGTTCTTGCCATGTAGTGGATAGGTGGTTGCACTCTGCAGCTCGAAAAAAACAGCAAGGAAGTGGCAATCTGTGAACCTTATTTCAATAATGCTATCACAGAGGGGGCAAAAAATCCACAGAAATGTTTGTCATCTGAAAAGCATTCCTTTAAAAAAAAAAAAATTATATATATATGTAAATACTGTTCCTTAGGTAACAGTCAGAGATTCAGGATAGGTTACCACTGAGTAAGAAGGAAAATGGTTCCAGGTGCATGTAAACCTAGTTTGTGTAATTTCTTTATACTCTTGGAAAGTAATCAGTTAATCTCAGACTAGGTGGTCAGGCATTCTACTTAGGTTTGCACCTTGATTAGTTTCATATCTGGTACAGTTGAAAAAAAAAGAAAAAAATTAACTGAGCAACTTTCCTTCTTCATAAATATGAGTACAGAAGTCAGGTATTTGTTAACTGTTTCACCTGTGATTCGGATTTCATTTTTCATCTCAGAGAACAGTTGTGGGGATGATGACTTTAAAATCCCTTCCCTTTGTTGATATTTATAAGCCACAGAGGGTGGAGGTTAAGCTCTGACCTTGTTTTCAAAGGCTTTTCTCATCAGCCAAGGACAGGAGCTGAGCTCCTGAGGGACCTTGGGTTCGTAGTTGCATTACCAATGAGTAATGCCTTGAAACCGCATCTAGTTTTGCTGCACTTCAGATGTTTATGTGGCACTGGGTTTAGTACCCTGATTAAAACTTAGTAGTTAACATAAAGTGAGTCTCTTGTCACTATATATTTTCACTTTTTTTACTAGTTTTTCATCACTTCTCTTTATGATCAGAGTAATAAACGCACATCTATAGGTTTTTCCCTGAGATTTTTATGCTTCTGACTCCATCAATAAAATCTGCAGCCATGCTAAAGTAATGTCTCGGGCAGTTAAGTAAACCAAATGACCTTATTAAATAGATGTTTTGGAATATTTAAAAGCAAGAGATATATTTTAGACAAAAAAAATGCAATTGAACAGTTTTGTGGTTGGGCTTTTTTTTTTTTAACTCAGTTAAAAAAAAAAAAAAAAAAATCAAGAATTTCTCATTCTTTTACCTGCAGATAAATGTGGAATGAAGCAGCCTGGGTAAATTTACTCTCAACAGAACATAATTATGATTATAATTACACATAGATTTATTTAAGATTACCCCTATTCATTCTTGGCATTTTCTTAAAGATTTGCAGACCTGTTAGCTTCTCCCCTTCCCTTCCTTTTATTTTTTTTTTCCCCTGCAATGTAAAGTGATGATCAGGTTCAGTGTCTAATGAGACAGCCATTCTGAACACGTAGAGACAAAGAAGAGGTTTCCCTGGCAACGAGGACCATGCCAAAGCTCTCAGAACAGTTATTTCCCCTGTATTCGGGTTCCTTCTTGGTTTAGGATGCCTGTTAGTGTGAGTTCATAGGCAACGCCTGGCAAGCTTTTAAAAGATTACAGCTCCTCAATATACACAGTAAAATACAGCTAAGGCTGTATGTTATAAGTAAACTGAAAAGTGGTGAGCTGACATTTTGTTTGGTTTTATATTTTTCCCTATGGAAGCTTAAAACAATCGTTACTACAAGATCATTATTTATGTCGAAGGCTGTTAAATATACTACCTACATCTCTTTAGAACTTAACTGATCTTGTCAAAATCTGTGGGAGTTCACTGAATTCTGAGCCATATTTTTGCTGTCACGAGAATAAGTACTGATCTACATTTTAGTTTTGAAATACACATGAATTTAAGCACATGTAGATGTGACTAAAGATTTAGAAACACGTGATATAACTTGGGTCTAAATCTCAGTTTAAATGTAGGGAAAGAGAGTATTGAAATATTAGACAGTTTTTTACTACTTGAAAGTAAAATGTAATTACAATAACATTAAGTGCTTTAATTAATTTAAATCTTTGCTTGCTAGGAGCAACCTGAAATGTATGAACTTTCTATGATAAAGACACGTAAAGTAAGATTAAGAGATGAGCTCTTCCATATCCCTACAATTTCTTGAGGGAACTGAGCTGATTAGTCCACCACCCAGCGCTAAGCTTGGCCAGTATCCTGAACTTGTTCATGCTGGTATCTAACTCAGCTGAGAGGTTTCATCTGGAAAGTGTTCTCAAAGTGCACCTGCTGACACACACTAAACAGTTGCAGTTTCCACTTCCTATAGAAGAGAAGCTTCTGTCCCAGATATTCACTGGGGATGTAGAACAGAATAGTTCCAGTCGGTAGGGACCTACAAAGATCACCTAGTCCAACTGCACAGATCATATATTTCATTCCACCTTCTTCCTCAAGAGAACTCAAATCAACAACCTTTCTTCCTCTCTTCCTCCCTTCCCTCTTCCTTCCTTCCTCTTTTCTGTCTCCCTGTCCTAATAACCACAACCCCAGTGACTGCAGCATTGTATGAAGGGATGGACAGAGAGTCTGTGAATATTTTAAGGCAATAGCAATTGTTTCTGGGCAAGTACTGCAACCCGTAGACTTTTAGTGCGGTCATCATTTCATCTGTTAGTAGCTGAACTTTTAAATCATTAATCCAGCTCATTTTTTTTGAAAGAAAGACCCTGAGCACTTTAAAGCTGTTAAAGTGAAAATTCAAGCATTACAATCCCAAGAGGGACAAAACCTCCCTACAGCCGTAAGTAAAGAACCTAAAAGGCAGAATTTAATACCTCTCTCTTCATTATTCACTATTGATGATCTGTAGGAAGTTACATAAAGACTGTCTGTGCATACTGAGTAGAGTCCTGCATATTTAGAGAGGACCCTAGGCAGGTGCTTCCACTGGGATCTTAGACAGATGGTAACTCTCCCTGTGTGTGAGATAGGAAGCAATGTTTTCTAAATGCCCTGGAATGATTAGAAGCTTAAAAAACAGGCTCTGAAAAGTTCCTTAGATCTGGTTCTTATACACTAACTAAATGACTTGTCACAGGTTCGTCTGGGATCGATAGGGCTGGGAAGATATTGCTTGGGTCTCCTTTATATCCTATCCCAAATTCAATTCCCCTGTTATATGTAAAGCCAAGCTCACGGCAAAATAGGAAGAAACTAAGAAAGAAAAATAAAAAAGAGAAATAGGAGTAAAAATAAAAAGTGGAATCTTGCTTTGAACTAGTAAGGATGATATGCTCTTTTTTTTTTTCCTCCTGTGAAGATTGCAAAGGAAACTCATTTCAGTTTTGTAAGACCAGAATGATTGCTTCAGATACAAAATGAATCAGGCCTCTTGTTGGATTATGTGGGTGGTATTTCCAGTCTTCCCTAGTGTGATAATTCACAGCCGGCAGCTGTGACATGCAAACTCAAATATTTTTCTATTCCTGCTTGGCTTTAAAATGAAGGACCTGCATTTATTTGTTGTTTTTAAGAAAAAGGAAAAAAAAGAGGAAAAAAAAGATTAGTAGCTTGAAACAGAGTAGTTATAAAACAAACCACTATAAACAAAGAGTGAATTAATTTATCTCAACATCAGCCTAGTTTTAGTACTGTTACAGCCTAGTATTGGAAAATGAACAAGACATGTACCTGCTCAGGTATATAAATAAAAAGCAAAATAAATAAGAAGGTAATTATTGCAGCCATCCCTTTTGCACTGTTGAGTCATAAAAGACCTTTAATCTAGTATTTTCTTACCTACTCTTAAGGAATTCTATTTTCCCTTTATACAACAAAATTGCTTGATGCTATCAATACCTATTAAAACATATTTGTTGGATTCTGTGTGTAATTCAAACAAATCAGATAAAACAGAAACCTTAAAATTGCTATTTTGTATCATTAAAATCACTTTGCAAATTCCCAGCTGAACCTCATTTTCAAGTACACTTTTATTAGTCTTGGAATCTTTTCTCTCAGGGAAAGGAGGGGGGAAAAAAAAGGTAAAGCTTGAATTCAATGTTTCTTTGCTTGCTGCTACAATGTAAAGTTGATCTTCCACGGCATGTTTCTTAAAAGCTGCTCCAAAGTTTTTCCATACCCTGTAAATTATTTTCTTTCCCTAATGGCTTGTTGTATTGTTTGCCAGTACAATGACTAGGAAAGCACTATTAACACTTAAGCTAATTAAGGTCTTCAGAAAACATTGGTTCCGTTGTTCTCATTAACAGACTTTAAAAAAAAAAAAGCTATTCAGATGTATAAAAAAGAAGATTGCTTTTAAATCTCAAGAAATGAATGTAAGTGTTCATATTCTGGTACATTAACAGTTTGTTCCAGTACATTGATATTTTATGTGGAAATCCTACTCTGCAATTAATATGCCTGATGCAAATTGAAAAACCCATAATCCATCCTTCTCTGTTGGAATGTAAGAGCATATTATTATTGAGAAGCTACAGGATACCAGAACCATTTTTTAAAGTTGAATGCTCATTACCTTAAATCTGCATATAAAATGGTTTGCTTTCAGACTAGGTAATATATAACTGAATATATCATGATACACATGAAAATGTAACAAATAACAACAGTAATAATAATAAGTTCTGTGTTTTTCACCTTCACAGAAATATTTAAGTCTTCTAACATTAGAAATTAAAAATAGGTAAAAACTAAACACAAAATGGAAAGGAAAAACACAATTGTTCTGGCAAACAAGACATCTCTGGGTGGTCACTTCCATTAAACTTTAAAATTAGCTGGTCATTATTATCTTGCTAGGAATTTCCCAAATCTATTAAAGAGAAAAAAAATATGTACATATAATATCAATTAATAAGTGTGTAAATAAAATATGTTACTGCCTCCTGGAGACTTTTTTAGCTGAGGTGATTGCTTGGGTGGGCATTGATAATGAGATGCTCTTACCTGATTAGATGTGGAATGTTTATCATGGAGGAGCAGGGTACTATGACTATTCAATGCACAACTCTTCTGTGAGTAACAGCAAGCAAGATTTGTACATGTTAGTGGTTTGTCACTGTATTGATCTTCTGAGTCAAGACCCCTCAAAGGGCTTATCAGAGTCAAAATAGATGGATATCATTGGAGATGTCATTTCCTGATCCAATTCTCAGAAGACTTCATCTTTCTTGCTGACAATGCGAAGAAAAAAGGTTCTCAGGAGGCTTTTTAACATTGGACACAGATCTTAACTTGAAATTGCTCTCTGATTCAGGTAAAAAAAGTCACTAAAAAGTGCAAGTTCCGTATGAAATTGATAGTGGCAGGTTCTGGAAGACTATAGAAACCATTCCTTATTTGCAAAATGAAAAAAAAACACCTAGAGGTCTTTTGTATTATTGTTTGGGGTTTTTTCTTAAATTCTTTTTTATATGCCTTCAGAGAATGCATGCACCTGGTAGTCTACGACCGCTTTTTTTCCTAATACTATGGGGAACACTCCTCAACCAGAGTATTTTCTACAGTCATGACATAATTTCCTCAATGAGCTAAGACCCAGTGGTATACCTTCAGTTTCTGGAGAGATTTTGGTTTCTATGGAAAGGAAAAGAGGGTATGTTGGCTAGAAGGGATCCAAAACATTCTACATCTAGTCCTCAATCTGGATGTCATGAGACCAGTACTATGAAATGTGCCAGAACTACTTCACAGAAGAGTTATAGTCTATGATAACCTTTATATGAAGTTCTCAAAGCACTCTGCAAACAGAAACTATCTTGGCTAGAAATGTGTTTATGGTAATAACTTTTATAAATTTCAGGAATAATTAGAACAGAAATAATCTCTTAAAAATGTTTACAGATATTTGTTACCAAATATACCTGGGATTGGGATAGATCAAAGGACTCTAAGTTTCTTATATTTACCATAAAAACCCTAGCACACCATCCACAGGATGACCAGCAACAGCAAAGTTTTTCCACGACCTCTGTCCCAGATGGTTAAGAACTCTCATTCACCTTTTAAGTGTACCATCTTTTGTTGTGTATTTTTTGTTTTTTATTTTCTTGGGGTTTTCCTTTTTTTTTTTTTTTTGGGGAGGGGAGGGCAGGGGGCCCAGTCAC
>VWZK01021831.1:0-73737 GCA_013396935.1 Baryphthengus martii | reverse complement strand
ACGTAAGAAGGATATAATGCAAGAGTCAAGCTGTCATATTTGGCCATAGCACAGAGTAGCGTGATGTGCAGTCTGAATGTACTCTAATAAACTCTAGGGAGTTTAGAAAGACTTCGCCTTTATAATATGCAATTTTTCCTTGTGAGGTCTGCAAAGTCCTTTGGAAAAGCACATTTATGGGAGGTATATTAACTGCAGGCTAATGGCATTCTGCTCTGACCCCAACCTAGTCTTCCCACTCATGGTTATTTGTTCTCTAGCAAGGAATTGGTTGCTACTCCAGCAATTTTCTCATTAATAATGATGACATCTCACTGTAACTCCTTCAGAATATTACTACTTCATGTAGGTTATCACCAGCTAGACTCAGAATGAATAAATTCCACAAACTAAATTCTGCAAAGTTTAAATTTCAAAAGGGTGATTAAAAACCTAGCTTTGCTCTTGCTTAGACGTATTTTTTTTTTCCTCAACCTCCAATAGGGGGTAGAACCAACCCCCAAAACTCCAAACCAAGAAGAAAAATCCAAACATATTATTTATGATTTCATTGATATGATATTATAGTTTAAAAGCTTGCTTTTCAACAGAAGGTACTCAAAACTTTCTTGGTTTCAAAAAGCACGTTCCCTTTATTCTTTGTTGGGAAAAAAGGGCCATTGAATTTTGTACCAAAAATGTGAAAAAAAACCCCACAGCTAAATATCCACTTTTGTCACTCAGTAATGCTAGGTCACAGCTAGGGTCAATTTCTCTATTCAGGTTTTCATCTCTTTAGTACTTATTGTTTCTCTCTTATGAAACTGAATGTTGCTGATGAGTTTGAATACATCTCTAAACTTTCATCTTTCGTCTCTTTCACGAGTTCATCAAATACTCCTTTCTGTTGAGAAAAGAGTAAAATTACATTAGAAGGAACATCTCCTCCCCTTACAGTTAGTCAGGAGTTAATGTTTTGTAGTTTACCTGTAATATGTGCAAAAACAAGAAAAGAAAACAAAAATGACATAGAAAAATCCCTTTTACTTAATCTTATTGACTTTTACAGGAAAATATTCTAACAAGAAAACAACTTTTTTTGTTTTCCTCATTATCATAGCATCAGACTATCACTCCTTGGTGTCTTCACCTCTCTGTAGCAGCAACAATAGCATAAATCACCTCTACTGCTTTTCCTTTTGCATGTTTCCTCTTTCCTTGCTCAAGCTGCTGAAGTATTCAGTGCTGATGCAAATGAAGGGAAAAAGCTTCATGGACATAGGCCATGGTCTAATGATTGACATCACTGCTTATCACATGCATATTTCAATGAAATACACACTGCAGCAAAATGAGAGAATATACTCCTGCTGCTTTTTCCTTGATGTTACAGCAGTAAATTTAATGGTATATTAAATGAAAAAATCTCCATCAGCTCACTGCATAGAGAGCAAAGAGATCATATTTTGGAAATGTTTATTCTATTACCACTCCATACTCATTTTCAAGAGAATATCTCAATTAATCCATCTTTCCAGAAAGATCACAAAGAATGTAATGTTCAGACTGTTAGCAAGCAGATAGAGGACATCACAAACTTTTCTGAATCCTCTTAGTTCAATTAATATTTCTGACGGCCTGATGCATTTCTAAAGGCTTCTGTCTAGAAGACCTCAATAGAAGATGACATCCCAATAGTAACATTTTGTGTTACCAAAACCTAACCCTATCATCTCAAGGGACGAACAGTTCAGGAACTTTCTGCAGCTGGCCAATTTTGTATCAGAATGCTGGATACTGCACTACTATTACTGGGATTTTAGGTATTGCCACAGCCAGGAGAACTTAACACCTCATGCATCAAAAACTCTGAAAACTTCTTTAAAGCCAGACAAAAATTTAGTACAAGAAAATAAATAGCGTAGCAATATCTATACATGATTGAGAGACACCATCTTTCTGCCTGTGCTTTAGAACTCCAACAGATTTTGCCTTCTGATTCATGCAGCACAAGCAGTTGGGATACTGCACAAGCTCACAAAATCAAAGCCCTCCATCAGAGGATTGTTCAGAATGTTACAGAGACCATATTCAGACTTCACTCTATCCTTCTTCAGGAGGCAGCTTTTAATCTTCTTCCTTCTGCAGAAATGTGGAATACCTGGCTTAAAAGGTACTACCGTCATTTGGATATTACAGAGCTATCTTGAGCCTGGACTGCGTATAGAATATGAAAACCAGTGATCCAGTGCTAACCTATGAACAAATACTTCGTCCTTCCCCGCTGGTCTTCACATCCTGAAATCAACATTTCTTATGAACTTATGCAACAACAACATTATGTTACAGAAGCAATTAAAAATAACGACTCTTGTTCACACCTAGCTCTCAGTCAAAAGGAGATATCCCAAGAACAAAGCAACTTTGTGGTGGTAATGACTAGGAGGTGAAGTTAAAGGCTTTGAAGGATACTGGTGTAGCTGCCAAGTAGGAGACTCCAAAATTCTACATAAAGTGTCAAACATAATTTTTTAAGAAAATACTTTAAAACTCACAGTATTTACTTGTATAGCAATTTGTTTCTTACTCTGTGGGAACGGGAATCGTATCTAGCTGTATGGATGTACTGAGATGGCCCATTGTAACTTAGTCCTGCACTTCAAGCTTTGTAGATGTATAAGCACATTGTTTTAATATCTAATGCCAATTTGAACTCGTTTCCCTTTACTCTGACTCCCTCTTCCTACTGCTGCTCTACGTAGCACTGATATTCTGTGAGTCCTCCTGGCATAGGAGTCCTAACTGGAAAGTATTGCCATCCTGAGCTTATAACAGAAAACTTCAACTCCAGTGTCTTCATGATTAAGCAGTGTCTAACAGGCACAACTTTCCCCTGGATTTGCTTTAAATCTAGGAAAATGAAACTCAAAACTGGAAGAAAGTAGGTTTTAAGTTCTTCATTCCCACCCCCTGTATGACTATTGAATATCACATTGTTGTAGGGCTCTATAATTTGATGTAGCATAGAGCACTACCATTGCATGTGCTACTGTTGCGTACTCTCTGGCAGCAACTGCAGTACTGCTCAGATATATCAGCCTGTCCCAGACAAAGAAGCTGAAGAAATGAAGAGATCTGCACACTGTAAGGCAGACAGCCTCATACTTACAGCTGAACATCCACTCTGGTAGCAACAGGCTGATAATGTTCAAATTGGCTGTGACAGCTGACAGAATGGCACCACTGAAATTTTCTTCGCATTAAATAAATTCACAAAGACTGAGTCTGAAAACTAGCAATACTCCAAGCAAAAAAATGCGGACAAAAGTTTTAAAACTGAGATATAATTTTAAATTAGATTTTTATATGCCAAGTGATTCCCTTTGAAAATAACTGCATTCTGCTTGCAGTTATATATATATATGTGGACTCATCTTTTTAGCAGTTTTTCTTCTCTTTTCTTCACTCCCTACCAGGCTGCTGATTTTCTCTCTCTCCTTTTTTTTTTTTTTTTTTTTTAAAGTCCTTCACTCACTCAGTGCACTCATTCCACTTTGTTCCTCTTTCACCATCACACTTCAAAGACATCCAGGAGTCAGATAAAGTTCTTTCAACAAGGCAGCACTTTCCCTCACAGAAGGGCAGAATTCTTCTTTATATAAGGCAGGAACAGTCTAGGTATCCTTACAATCCTTTTATATATATCTCCTATAACCACTACTGCTGGAAAAGTTTGAGACAAATGCAGTGAACTAGAATTCACTGCAGTAAACCACATGATTTATTCTCCCCACATCAGAGGGACTCTCAGTCCCAGACAGGAATAGAATCCAGATCTATTTATCTATTACAGGTGTTTATATCAATGTTCCCAAGCAAAATCCTCTACTTTAGTGTAAAGTAAATCCCTTGCTTGAGAAAGTAATTTTTTCAGATTATTTACTTAAATAATTCATCATTTAAGATCCCATATAACTCCAGACTGTTTTCTGGGAGAAAGACTTGAGGTATTTTTACTCAACTGTGCAGATAAAACAGATCTTAGAGCCTATGACTTCTGAATTTATATGACTTATTTAAATGACTGAATTTGAGGTTTTACACTGATGTTCTTGGTGGGTTTTTTTCATATATATAGGTTCTGAAATCTACAAAAAATTATTAAATGATAGGATATGATGTCAGATATTTCATTTCAGTTGTACAGTGTTTAACTCTGTGAGGATGTCATCATGGAAAAATGATTATGGAGACTGACTCAGAGCCACAATATGGAAAACATTGGTGTTTTCTGGCTTATGTCTTTAAAAAAAACAAAACTTAAAGCTATTAACAGGTAGTTGCTAAGGGAATTTGAACCACCCAGTAGGCTGAATATCTTCTACTTGTAAAAAGACAATGTCATTAATAGCCAGCTTTATAATTTTTTTATTTCAGTACATGCCACCTGCTTTTTCAAATTTGGTTAAAGTTAGTAAATGACATAATAGACAGCTCTGCACATATTCACTTTGAAAAAGTCAAAAAACCCCATGCGACACTGTCAGCAGGAAACTGCAATTATGGCATATAGTGAAAAGACTTTAAAGATACAGTGCTTGTTTCAATAAAGGAAATGAATTATGTTATAACTATCATTGGTAGGGCATTTTAAAGACTGGGAGGATAATTGTGAATTAATAAAACCAACTGATTCCAAGAGAAATAACTACTTGCCTAAAATAAGACCTATTATACAGATACCCACAGAGTTCCAGGAAGTCAATGTTAGTTTCTCCAATCTTTCTGACTGCACACATTTTCTCTTCCCTTTAAATTAATTTTACAGCAGACTACAATGCCTAAAAACTCCCTGAGGACTTGAGCTAACTGAAAAAGGAGAGCTGTTGAAGCACGGTGTACAAGACGAATACTTTTCACTACTCAGATACAAGCATCTCAGAGACACTTCTCAGTGATTTCAGTTATTGCTATGGGTCCTTTATCTTGGACAATGGTCTGAATTGTCCTTTAACCCAGCCTTTAAACTGGTGCTGTGCAAAAGCTACTGCTAAACCAAGCTCTGATTTCTACAATTAGCTTCACATTTAACTTTTTTGTGCTTGCAAATGGATTCTCTCTGTTGGCTGAAGTGTTCTTATGCCTTCTGTCTGAACTATTTGGATTATCGCAATATAATCCCAATAATGCAAAACGTTTTTATGCTGTTCCTTGTGGATTCTTTGTGAGATTTTGGGTGAGCATGTTTAAGGAGTTTTTGTTAGTTTGCGGTATCTGTGACACCATCCTGACCCTCCTCACATTGTGCAGTCTCCTAGAGGTGCTACATAAAGGGATTACAACTGTGAAAGCTTCACTGGACCAGAATAAGACCAGTCCTCTGACCAAACAAAGTGGAGGGGAGATAACTTCTCGGGCATTTGCTACAATTTGGGATTCTTGTAAAAAGAGTAAGTCTAGGCTAGTTCTAAGGTACAGCCTTCCTTAATACATTGGAAGGCCTCATAATGGATAAGGTTATTCTTTCAGTTATTTTTTTGTGTTACCATCCCCCTGACAACTAGCAGCCTCTCTATTTATGTGGATTAAGTGTGTGCCAGCTGCTGTTTTTTCTCAGATCCCCATTACATAATCTCTGCTTTATGACCAAGACCATACTACACCAGGGTTTTTTTCCTAAAAAAAGGCAAAAAAATGCCGTTGTGTAATTATGATTGTTTGTATATTGACAACATCAAATCTGTATTTACTCTGTTTCTACAGAATTCTGAGTGTTTGCTTGCAAACAGCATGATAATTACCAATGAACAGGGAAAGATAAAGCAACACACATATGCAGCCTCTTATTTCTGTGTTTGACTTATTTACATAAAACACACAGCAAACACTCTTCATAATTCACAGAAGGCTGAGTCAAAGTCATCAATACGGGTGAACAAATCCATGTTTTGAAGCCTATGCTCCCTGATACTCTAAGGTGGATATGCAGAAGATCATTACGTATTCTTCACCACAGGTCAGTTGCTTAGCTACCAGAGAAGTAGAGAACTACTAATTGAAAGTATTCAGTATTCCTGGCAACATTTGCTGCAGGACACTGGTCTTGGAAACCGTCAGACATAAATGTTGCAAGAGGAAGGATGAAAGAAAAACCTGCAAAACATCATCTTGCTGAAAACAACAATTGTCTTTTTTCAGCATTACAATGTCTGGATTCTCATCAGTAAAACGGTACTGATCTGATGATCAGTCAAACGATCCTGTGATGAATTCAGTAGTTGTAGAGATTAGTTATTCCCAGCAAGTTAATATTCTGTGGTCATATTTTAAATGTAATTCTTGTTGCAACTACAGGTTTAATTTCCTATTTATATAAATTCAGCTTATGTCCAAGTGTTTAATTACCTTCAGGGAACTCCAGTTAATAGGTACTGCTATTATAAGAAAAAAAGTTGATGAAAAAAAATGGACAACTGGCCAGAATATTATTCTCTCATGAAATTCCTAATTGCTAAAACTCTTGCATTTGAGTCACACATATAACCTGAAACTCTGTAGTCAAATCGCTCTTTTTTTTTTTAGCAGAGAAGAATTCAACAGTACAACATTATCAGCTTTTCTTTTCACATTATTATTGAGTAGGTTTTTTTGTTGGTAGTTTTTTTTCCCTCTGTAGTATATTTTACAACTTTATTTTCTGCCAGTATCTTGTAGATCTTGAATATATAAGTCAAGGCTATTCTGTTGGGATAAATGAGAGGCTCTATTTTCCTCCTAGCAGACTTTTCAAATGAGGCATTTTCAACCTTTCCCTTTCAGCTGCCAAGTTAAAAAAAAAAACTTAGTCTAGAAATACATTCTACTGCAGTCTCTGATTATAAAGCAATAGGAAAGCATTCCTTGAACCCAAATCTCAGCAGTTTTATCAAGAAACTTCAGTTAAATCGTTTCTATGGAGAAGTATCTCCCAGATAACTTCACACGTATTCAGTAAATTTGTATTTCCACAGGTACATCATTTTTAAAAGTTAGGAGGGCACATAATGATGATTTTGTTTATGTACAATTTTGTAGATTTATCAGAATGTAAATGTATGATAGAAGGTTGCCATATTTATCCAATTTCCACAGATTTTTTAACCAAAGACATACATTCAGAGTTTCTGGACCTATTAAAAATAAGTTATTTAGTTATTATAGAGCAGCTGATGCTTTTATAGCAAAAAAAAAAAAAAAAAAGGCAACAGCATACTATTACAATGCACCATGAAGTCTCTTGTCCCAGGACTACCTGTTCACATACCAGGAATTCAAATTCACATATCGGGATTTCAAATTCTTTGAACTGGGAGGAAAGTCCTGAATTTGAGTAAACAAAACAGATTTAACTGACAGACTGCTCCTTGTTAAGTGAGTACATTTTTATCTGCTCACTCTTTCATATCCTAGCTGCATTAATGAAGTGTGACATTACAGGGCTCCAGTTATATAACTTGCAATTCAGTAAATCCTTTTTTCTGGTTTCATCTTTCCTTGTGAATCTGAGAAAACCAACACCCTACATTTTGCTTAAATTGTACAGTTGTTCATTACAGAGAATGCCAAGGATTGTCCCTTTGATGCCTCTGTAAAATATCCCTTTAGGGTCCCCTTGATTTATCAAGTCACCAGGGAAAGTAACAAGTGCAATTTGCTGGAGACACCTTCAGATCACAAAATTGCACATTCTAAATAAGACACACAGTTGATATCCATATATTTATGTCTGCATCACCTTGCAGCGAGGGGAAGGACAGCAAAGCAGCTTACATTGTCCTTCACAGAACTAGTGTATGATCCAAAGGAAACACTGCACAAAGTGCACCCTGAAGAGCAGAGGCGTATTTAGTACACCAGAGCCTCCTTAACCTACGGATTCAACCCAAATTTCAGTTTCCTCAGGCAAATTAATTTTTCTCCTTCCATAAAGCAATTACACTTCTACAAACACTAAAGCATCACTCGGTATCCTGACCTAACATCTGACATCCCAACGCCTAGGAAACACTGGCAATGTTACTGCTTCCTTGCCATCCCTTGGGACTTTCCATAGATGAGTCTGCTGTACTTAAGCTCTATGCTTCTTTTGGTTTTCCTTTCTCTAACTTTCAACTCTAAATTTTCAGTTGCATAGAGAAAGTAGATTTAACTTCATAGATTTATACAGAAATGTTAACACTGTAATTCTCATTACAGGAAAATTTTATTGCATATTCCATCTGCCTTATACTTAGTACATGTTCATAAATCCTTGGATGGCCTTTAGGACTCATCTTCATCAAGAACAGAAAGTGGATTAGAAAGTGTTGGTTCATCCCCATACGTTTGCCTGCCTTCTGCCATTGTCCTGCCAGCTACTCGACTCCAACTACCACTGTACCTCTGTAGCCTCCTTCCCTCAAAGGACGGAGAAGAGGGAATTGTCATTGTCACTACATCTTCATCTAAGATCAAATCTGCCACTCCTCTACACTGACTTTTTAGGCAAATACACCAAATAGTTCTTTTACTTCACTAACAATAGTATTACCAGTAGTAACAATACTTACAGATATGCTATGCCCTTCCCTGCAGCTTTCGGATAAAATGCGCATTCTTTCCTCTGACAAAAGCTTTTCTTCCTTTCTCATCTTTTTGGAATGTCCCAAAAGCCATATGGACAATTCAGGCGTCAATGAATCTTTGACTCCTTCTGAGGTGTTCCTGTTTGACATAAATAATAAAACTTGTAACATAGAAGACTTTAGTGTTTTGGTAAATACTGTTCCAAGTGTGGGAAATAAGCAGGTGGTGATTAAAGAAAAAATATTTTTCATCCCAGCAGATACTAAATAGGATTTTAACAACTAATAAAGTTGCACATTTCAAATCAGAAGGTATGGATAATTTATGTAGTCTCTGGACCATTAGTATTCCATTTCAACAACTCTGGAGATTCCGAAAGAATGATAAGAAACTGCCACAGAGCATCTGGTTTAATAGGGCATCCTCATTCGAGCTAGAACAGTTCTGTTCAGCCATTTTAATTTTCAGCTAAATCTCTTCTAAGTAACTGCACTTTCTGAAACTAATGGTATGTTTTTGCAGTGTCTTCTAGCAGTGATAATGCTTGATGTTTAGAGTTACTACCAAGGATTGTGTGCAGAAGGGCTCTTGCTTAAACTTGCTCCTGTGAAGACCAAGGTCACTGCTGGATCTTGTGTGTCATTCTGGGGGTGCAGAAAGCAAAAAGGCTGCACCTGTGGGGAGGAGTGGCCAGGACAGGTGACCAGTGAGGTATTCCCTCCCATATAAGTCTTATTCAGCATAAAGCTGAGGGATCACAAGGGTCAAGTCTCTTCTTCAATGGCTGGCATCCAAGAAGGACTCTGTTCATTCTGTCTTCCAGCTTGATTTGTGTTCCTGAAACCAGTTCCAGAATCCAGCTCCTGAATCCAGTTCCCATTTGCCGCTAAGACCAGTCTGGAACTTCCCCAGTACCTGCTCTATGGCATCAGTGGTGACAGTGAACTAATTACTATCAGGGAGTTTGGGTTCGATATTGTATATATTCATATATACTTTTTTTATTCTTAGTTTCATTAAAGCTGTTTTAGATTTCTTTTCCAATCTATAAGTCTCTCTCCCTTATTCTTTTTCTTCCCTTTGGGGGAAACAAGAGGGATTAATAGAGAGCATCTGTCATTTGTTTAATGGCCAGCCCAGCCTTAACCTTTGACATAAGATAAAAACAATGGCCCAAATAATTATAGATTTTTCAGTCTGACTATTTTCAGACTAAATAACAGAAATACTGATGAGTCAATAGAGAGATTTAAAGAAAGCTAAATTAATGACAATTAACAACTTGAGCAAATAGAGTTATTTTTGGATGCTTGGACTTATGAAGAAGGAAACATCGAATGGCATAAGGGAGGTTATATAGTTACCTTTATATGGCACTGGACTACTGTGTCTCTTCTCTGTATTGCATAATTCAAGACACACAGTGAAAAATTTAAAGGCAAAAAACAAGCAAATACTTCACAACTGATAGAACTCGCCTGCTAAGTTTCCAGATAGGTGAAAAGCAGATGGCTCAATTAGGGGGGAAAATGTAATAACGAAGTCTCCAAAGGCTGCCTGTGATAAGAAATATAGCATACATTTTAAATATCAGTACTTTGATGTATTTTGTTGACTTCAAAATCAAGAATGACTGCTTGATCAGGATGTAGATTTACAGACTACAATACTAAATCTGCCCCTTTGATTTTCACAATCAAATCGGCAACAAGAGCCACTAACGCACCCTTACAGAAGGCCAACATAGGCTTCATAGGCTGAAGTGAGGGAGGAGCTCTGCTGACTGGTGGGTTTAGGTCCAGTAAGGTTTTAAGGTAATAGAACAACAGAGACAGAAACACAGGAAAATAATCATCACCTAAATTCCTACCTCTACTAATGTTATCTTAAGTCACCCAAGGTGCCAACTTCCTGAATTTTAGCTTACATTTTAGTGCGTATTCTTTAGCTCAAAAATAGGAAGTCTTCTGTTTCTTTTCCATATGGGTTCAGCTTATGCTCAATTTGTATGCAAAGCAAATAATTTGCTCATACTTGTAAAGGATATGCATTATCAGAACACAACACCTGCAGGACAAAAGAGAGGTTAATTTCATTGTTGCTGTGAAGCAAAGGAGATCATTATAAAGCCTGCAGTAACCAAGCTCTGTGAAATAGCTGCATTAGTCATTAACTTTCCAGCACTAAATTTCATATCAGACTCAATTAACTACGACATAGTTTTTAATGACAATATTTTTCAGATGCAGCTCTTGTTTACTAATAAGATTCCCCATCATAACCATCTTTGCCATTACTTTGGTGGTAATATTCAAGTCTTGAGTTTCTCCAAAGAAAACGGGGCAATGAAAATTACATTTGCTGAAAGCAGTTCTTAAATGCCTCAAAATTTAGAAGCATAATTCAAGTTGCACTTTTGCAGTAAAAGGCAATAAGAGCGTAGAAGATTAATGTCATCTCTGCATTATACCCACAAAATAGATTGGAGTTGTCACAGAACACCCACATATTTGACCAGAACACTTTTGTTACATTCAAGACTTTCATGATCAAAGCCCCTTAAATTAGAAACATCCTGCAAGGTTGTTTCTTATCATACTGAAAGTCAAAGCTCAGAATAAAAGAAGCCACAAATTTAATACAACCATGAAATAATTTACATAGGTAATTAGCACAACATGTTCATATTAACAGCAGCTGGATTAAGATAACACATCACCTACAGCAAAAATATTCTTATCTTTAATCTCTGGTGTCATTCAAAATTTTTGCCTTTTTTGGAGAGATGGGCATGATTTATAGATTCAGATAAGAACATCTACACCTTTACTTTTTTTTTAATCTGTTTTTGTCTGATGCCTTTATCTGACTCGTACTATTGTTAGCTGTTTCTCTTCTACGCTACAGGAGAAACACAAATGCAAATGGTTAACTTCTAAATCAGAGTTAGGATTTGACTTTCAAAAATACCCAGGCACACCCAGGTTACCTGTGAGAAAAGGTAAGAGAAAAGTGCGGTCTAATTTTGAGAAAGCACTGCAAATGATGCATTTATTATCTATAGTCATTGTTGGGTTGTGTTGGTTTCACAGCCCTAGAAAGCCTGAGTAAGAAGGCTGTACTATAAAGAGAGAACTATAAACCATCAGAAAGGCACGCAGACATAGTGCATCAAATCAGCTAATGGACACACTCAGTGAAAAGAAGGCTTCTCCAAAATGAATGGTAAATAGTTTTTAAAGCTGATGATTAAAAAAATCTGATGCTTATTCTAAAAAGTGTTAATATTCTAGCCCTTTATGTTATTTTCCTGTTTCTGTGACTTCTACTTCTCCAGCTGTTGTCTCTCTCTCAGCCTGTTGTCACCTTATCCTGTCCTTGAATGGAAAACCTAGGGGACTGGTATCTAAATGGTATGGAAAGCCAAAAGAAAGACCTATGTTTAGTGAAATTCTCCAATAAGGAGTTGGATTGATTCCCAGAGCAGTATTTATCTGAAAGAGCATATTTATGAGTTCCACTGCAGTTCTATTTATTAATACGATGTGACATAGAGATGATGCATTGCATCTCATGGTAAATCCTCATGTTATAAAAACATTATGAGGAACCCTAGCCATTTTCCTCTTGCAAGATAAAGCTTTTCTAGCATAGGGCTGCTCTAAGCTACCCACATGCAAGGTAGTAGCAGGAAAAACAAGCACAATCAAATGATAAAACAGAACACATTCCCTCTGCAGAATACAGAGCCATGTGTATATTTAAAGTGAGAGATTTAGAATAAAAATAAACAAAGAAATACGATTTTCAGATAGATTACTGACAAGGAAAAATGTGTTGTTAAAGGGAAATGATCCACCATCAGATGTGCAAACTTTGTCAGAGACATTTTGTGCATTTGGAAATTTTGACAAAAACTGTGAACAGAGTTTTGCTTCCCCATTTCTCCTTGTGCACATAAAAGAATCCTACTAAATGGTAGAAGAAACTCACTTCATCTCTTTCCAAGAGTGTAGTAGAGTAAGATTTCTCAGGTATACTTTGCTAATAAAACAGAGCTCCTGTTTCCACCCTCCACCTCTGTTTCACAGTATAATAGTACAGGGTATTTCTCACATTTCTATCTGGAGAATCCTTTATTTGCTATGGGGAATAACTTGTACTAATAAGGAGGAAAAGGTCTCTTGTGTGAGGATTTGTTGTCTTGTCTAAACATTTTACAAGCTTGTTGAGCGCAGAGGGAGATCTCCAAGGTTATACAATTTTAATACAAATTCAAAACAATTTCATATTGGTTACTTCTCAAAGCTTGCAGTTTTAATTTGAAGTGTGGCCTCAGGGGTGAAAGGCCATTAAATAACGTAGTGATCCATGAAGACAATTTCAAGATGTACAGTAGGTATATATGAGATTGTTTCTGTGTTTGCATGTTTAATTTGTTGCTGTTAAAGGGCATTATTAAAGATCTTCCTCTGATATAAGGTTCTTCCTTCTAATAAACTAGTTGAACTTTTTAGTACTGATAATCACAGATTCACCTTGAGCCATGTCCTCCTTCTAAGCAAGTGTGTAACAAGCAGCACTTTGGATACTGCTGTACTGCTGTGTTGCCCTCTATCTTGCACACTTAACCTGTAACATGGTTGAATCTGAAAGTAGGAAGGAGCTAGCTTCGTTCTCGCTCCTCTCCAAAAACATCCAGGAAATCTTGCACTGTTTATGTGGGCACAGGTAGTAAAAAAAACCAACACACACTTCCATCTCAGTATCTTACCTCCTCCTCTTTCACTGAAATTGCTGATGGTAAATTAAGAGAAAGCTTCTCCCTAATAAGAGGGTGCAATTCTGAGAAAAAACAATAAACATATTTGTATATGACATGATGTATTTGACAGAAGGATAATCTTGATGTCTTACACCATTAAGTGGATGACTGACTACTGCAGAAGTTATACTTTTCCATTTGTGCTTTATTTACCAGGAAGAGACTATACTCTTCAATTTTTATTTTAATGTTTTTCAAAAGGAAAAGTTGTGCTCCCTTACTATTTTTTTTATATTAGAGAGTCACTGAAAAATCTAGTCTAAAAGGACATCCAGAAGACCATCTAGTCCAATCTGGTTTTGAAAGCAGAGCCTCTGCTCAGTTTCCCCTGGTTGCTGTCAAGACAAGTCTTGAATATTCCCAGTAAGGGAGAGTCCATCACTTTTGTGGGGAACCAATTTCAGTACTGAGTCATTCACATGATAAATAATTTTTGCTACAAGGGTGCACTGTTAGCAGTGTTAGGAGTTAGCTCCTATTCAGTTTGCTGGCAACCAGGACCTCCAGGTCCTTCAACAGAACTGTAACGCAAACAGCCAGACCTCAGCTTCGATTGCTATTTGGGATTATTTTGTTCAATTTGAATAATTTTACATGCTCTTCTCTCAAGTTACAAATTAAATACTCTTTGGAAGATTAGCAAGTTTTTGGTTTTCCTGTTATTATTACTAAAACATTCTAAATTATTTGTTGATGGAATTTGATAAACTATAGAACAGGAAGAAGCCACTGGAGTTAGAAATTAAAACATATGTCTTCCTCATATGTTTGATTATAAACAAAAAAAGGAATTTGGAAATCATTCTGATGAGGTTAAAGTGTCAGAAACTGCTGAGATCTTTCCTAGAATGAAGTGCTGTCCACCATTTGGAACGATTTGAGAAATATTCTCTTTTAAAAAGACAAAACAACCCTATGTCCCTTTCTCCCATCTAGTATTACAAGGATCTAAGGCTTTGTTGACATTATTGTTCTTTTCTTAGTAGTGTCCCAAGGTACACTGTATTTTTGTGTTAGTAGTGACTTTAATATAGCTTGCTGGGAATTGATCTGTAACATGGATTTATACAGTAGTACAAAGCAAGGCATAAAATAGTACAGTGTACAGAGGTGTGCAGGATATCACTTTGTGCTTTCTTGTGACTGAGGGATGCACTTAGTCACTCTAAGATAAACAACTCGCATGCATTAGGTGCCAAAGTAGTTCTAAAATGAATATTCACATATACCAGCATTCAAAATGTGAGCAGTTTGAGATTTTAGAAGTAATAAGCAACTGGATCATCTTTATCAATCTCTCAGCTTTGAGCTATTATATGAATTTCAGCACCTTAACTTGTTCCTTTCTATTTGTTTGATATGAACATGACTCATTGATCTTAACTCTCTTCAACTTTGCAAAGGAAAAGTTTTCAGCTTAAAAATTACTTATTCTGGTTGTGTATGTTGTTTTTGTTTATTGAGGTTAAACACATAATAGCCATATCTTATTTTATATGCTAGCCTTTTGGAAACAGTACTATATTTACACATAAGTAACATATATGCTACAGTAATACATATGTAGACATATATTTAGATACTGAGATGCTCAACAGCTATGTCTGCCATGCTTTTGGCAATTCAGTGGACAGCAGTCACTTCTCTCCAGAAATTACAACGTCAGATATCACAATGTAGAGGCAGTTTGTTAAAACTGGGACAATTAAGAACTATTGAAAATAAAAGGATATTTAAGTTGAAAGAATCCATTAAAGTTCATAATGAAAAAAACATTTAAACTCACTAAGGCAGAACAATCTTAGTACCTTTCTCTTGGATAAAACTTCAATGCCACTATTTCACCATAGTTCAGGTCTCATGGATCCAAGAGAAATCGAAGTTAGCTTCTTAAGTGACCTTTTACAAGTGAAATACATTTACCTCCCCTGTGCAGTAACTTCAGTTTTACTGTGAACTTCTACCAGCATTTTCAAATAAGAAGTTTGGATCAATAACATTTATTCTTGGGTTTTCATTATAATGAATGTATAAAATATAGTCTAGATATAAAGCATTATAACACAATTTTTTTTTCTTAGAAAAAACACATCAATCAGCTAATATGATAAAATAAGGTAGAACTAGTTAAACAAGTAAGATGACCTGGGGTTTCAAGAACAATTTGTATTTTCCAATATATATTCTGTATATTCTATTTTCAAGCATATATTCTATACCATGCATTTATCACTCTCCTCAGTTATAATTCCTCTGAAGTTCATTATCATTTTGTTAGTTATCTACTTATTCAGGTGTTTTTTCAAACTTCAAAAATTAGTCCCAAGTAATTCCAAACTCTGCTAGCCTAGATGGAAAAGGCTAGTTCCTTTTGTTGAGACTATAAGCACTTTGCAGAACTGAAATCTTAGACATGTTCCAGTGGAGCTAGCTGAAAGCTATCTGAAAGATGTGTGAACAATATTACCATCTCTTTTTCTACCTAATATGAAGGGCATTGACAATTAGCTTTTGCTTGAGAGCTAAACTGTCTTATCTGTGATGAGTTAATATATTAGTGTGTGTTTCAGGTCTGTTCTTATCCTCTAAATTGAGGGAAGAGTGAATAGACTGGAGAGTAATCAAAACACAGTAAAACAGACGATGAGGGCTCTGTTTATCAGAACCTGTAAGTAAGTTTGAGTTCCTGAGAAATCAGTAACACCTTTTTCTTGTTTAGATGATCAGCAATGGGGTCAACTGCATACTTTTAAAAGTTCAGCTTTTTTTCGTAGTTAAGAATACACCCTAGCTCACATAAGCAGTTTTGAAATTGAATGCATGAATGTTCTTATTATCTTTATGCATTTATATATTAATGAAAGTGGGTTTAGTAGGAAAAGCAATTTTTCCACATATTAAAAAAGTCCCCTCTGAAATCAGATGTTTATTAAAAACAGCTCATGAGCTCATTGCAAAAAATCCTCACGTTCTCTTCACAAGGGGCATTAATCTTAATTCTTGTTTGTAGGATACACACTCACTGCTAAAGCTGCAAGATTAGCACTTTCATGAAGCTGTTGTCATGTATTTCATTGCATATTGACAAAAATGGACATAAAAAGAGCTAATCACCTCACCCTCTACATATTGCTAGCTGAAGGTTCCATCCAGACAAGCCAAGGGCAATGGCTTTGGATCATAGCTTTATTATCAACAGTTTGCCTTGAGGAGGTAACACACAAAGATTGTAACCCAGACATCAACTGAGGGACATGAATTCTTTCTAAAAGAACCAACCACAACAAAATTGTATTCCACTTCTTGAAAATAAACTAAAACCTCCAGGGTGATCTTGTCAGTCTTTAATACTCCAGGATTTTGTCCTCTATCAGAAACACTCCAAAAGGCTTAAACAGTTTGTTCATTAAAGTCTTTTCATCACTGAGCTTGTATCCAGATGTTTATGAAACACCTTTTAAATTAACTACAAATTTCAAACCAAATTAAAATTCAGATTGACGTTATCAAATTCAAGGTGAAATTTCACTATGATACAGTTGAATTGCTCTAAGAAGTGCTTTTTCTAAGGAAAGGATATAAATGTACTCTTTTCCCAGTTAAAAGTGCTGCATGACAGACAACGTTCCTAACATACACTGATCATTAGTCCCTGTTGCATTAATTTGTTGATAGGAACTTCATCCTCATTTCTGGTACTTAAATAATACTGTAAGTAGGGATGGACCACAGAACATTTGAAATATAAACTATTTAACCATCTGAGTTTCAAATCAAAAGGTATTTGAGATGCACTCAAATTCAATATATGCAACTGAAATTCAAAGCAAATTCCTGTGTTATTGTTTTGGGATTTTTGTTTTGCGTTTGTCTGTTTGTTTTTCCCCCGAAATGGTTTCAAGAATTGTAAAGCTTAGCTGAACCTTTGCAAAGGCAGCTCTTTTTATGAAATTTGTTTCCCAGAGAACATACATTCAAGAACAGATGACATTTGAGTTGCCTTTTTTTTTTATCCAAGAGCATTTACAAGTGCCTTAGAAAAAAAGAGATTTTGAAAATCAGTTCCAGTCTGTTCTTAAATCAAAAACTCAACTGATAGTTTAATCACAATTAGACCCAAATAGTACCTCTTACAGAAAGAGAAGACTGTTTCAACTCTAATTTAGATAATATAGTATTGCTCATTCTACAAAAAATTAAGTACTACAAGACCAATTCAAGATCGAAATTTTGTTCATTTTCAAAGTGCTGCAAATTTAGTTCCAGCTATTACTATTACTACCTGCAGTGGGTTAACCTTCGCTGGCTGCCAGGTGCCTACCAAGCTGCTCTCTCACTTCCCCTTCCTAGCAGTGCAGGAGGAGAAAATAAGGTGAAAGAGCTCATGGATCAGTTAAGGACAGGGGATCGCTCACCAATTCCAATCATGGCCAAAACAGACTTAACTTGAGGGAGATTTATTTAATTGATTGCCAATTAAAAGTAGAATAGAATAGTAAGAAATAAAACCAGACTAAAACCATCCTGCCTTCCCCCGTTCTTCCCAAGTTTAAGTTCACTTTGAAACAATTTTAAGTCACTTCACACTCTACGAATACAGATCTCATCTTTACATGCTTCCTGTGGTTTTCTATAAGACAATGTTAGTGATTTCTGTAAAGGTCTGGGTTAAAACCCAAGCTATAACTTGCTTTTTTTAATGCATAAAATAATTTTAGGCATAGATATAGAAGGCTTCCACCGGAGCAGAGAGGTTGTCTAGTAAAGCTGCACTAAAAAAAGGTTTAAAAAAAATGGAGCTCCTTAGCTTTGAGAGGAAGTTTATAAAATTACTTGCTGATATTTTCTCTGTGTGCTACACTATCTTTACTGTAAATCATACAGTTTACATGTATACTTGTTGAGTAAAGATGGTGTTGATGACTGGGTCGCTGATTATTCTTTAAAAAAACTAAACAATCCTTTAGCTAATCAAAGGTTAATTCAAGCAGTTATGCCCAAACAGAAGCTTTCAAAATCCTGTGTATGTGAATAGCAAGAATGAACCCAATTCCTGTTGACTCTGGCACAACAGTTTAATATAATACTTACACCACACGAATTGGCATTTCACCCTTCCTTTTCTACAGCCCAACAGCCTTTTACTGCTCATGCAATCCTGTGGTGAACCAAATTAATTTCAACTTGTATCAGATTCTCAATCTGGAAAAAAACAGCAGTTTTACCTCTGATTGGTTCTCTGATCTAGTTCAATGAGCAGCAGCGCAAACACTTCTCCTAGCCCAAGGGAGGAAGCAAAGCAGGATGAGAATAAGCTGTCAGGTAGAGAAGGAGGTCAGGACTGCTGCTTAAGGCAGCAGTGCTAGCTGACAGTGTACTTGAAACTGCAGCTTGAGGTGTTTCCAATTTGCATTTTTTTCATCAAAACCAAATCTTCATGTTCTGCTCTTGATTAATTCTGATGTTCCCTGAGAAACGACTGCAGTATGAATCTTTACTTATGAATACTTAAAAAGTATTAGCCAGATGTTTTGCTTTCTTGAAATGAGCAAGGTTTATTAAAGAAAACAAAGGTGAGGTCAGTATTTAGAACAGGGAGGCAATAAAAAAGTCAAACCAATACAAAACACTAAATAAAATCATAGTGCTCCATCAGTTCAGATCAACAATCTTTACAGCCTAGTTTCTAGCTTTGAGCAGCACCTACCATTGAATGTTGTGGAAAATTACCTCTGATTAATACCTTTAAAAATAGGGCCCTTTATGTGATATTTGAATTGTTTTGCAGGCCACTGAACATGTAACTGTTAGACATGAAAACCAGCTGCAGAAAAGTGGCTCTGTATTTAGATCTGCGCTGCTTATAACTTAAAGCAGCGATGCTTCCAGATAAAACTGAGATTCAATTTACATAGCTATAAACAGGGAAGACTCAAACAAACCAGCCTTCTGTTGGAAAACCAGTCAGTTGAATATACAGCCTTGAGTTCATGGAACGGCTGCCACACTGCAGATTACATCAATTTAGGGCTGAAAAATCAGTAAATATACAGCAGCTATTGCATTTCACCTGTACAATGCTGTGAAACAGCAGCTGAAATGAGGTAAGGATGCAACAACATGTCATCCAGCAGCATTTACTACCCTGGGACAAAAGATCACTGACACGGCAAAGAAATCACCTACTTTTCCCACGCATTCACGGATCACAGACTCCAATTAAATACTAACAGCTTTAAATATTTGGTAGGTAAGCAGACTTTATAAGTATTGCCTAAGAAAGCAAATTGAGAAAGTCAATTCCAGGTGACTAACTGATTGTTCCAATTGGTTTCAGTAATAGTATTAAAAAGAAATAGTATTTGCTCAACTATGCAGCAACAGAGAGCACCTCAGAATCCCAGGCTTACAAGGCACCAAGAAGTGATGCTTTGTTATAGCTGTCAACAATTTGCTGCATTGCAGGCTAATGGTAGTGGTTTAGGACAGCGGTGTTAAAGCTCGTGTTCAAAGACCCAGTCATTAACCATCACACTCATGTTCTAAAATAAGATATTAATTGAGCACACAGGAGTGTTAAAATGTAAAAAATATTGTCTGTTAATTTTAAGTATTAGTAGATTCCTGCTAGATATTTACCTCTGCTCTTACAGCAAGATCACAAAACCAGACACAGACTTTTCATGCAGCAGCATCCTCAGACAATTGCTTATACAGTTGGACAGATGAATGCAACAAAGGAATGGTAGGTATCTATTTCTGCTCTGACACAGGCACACAAAAACACAGATGTAAAAGCACACATACATATTTTGTTTAATAACCCCAGATATCCCTAGCGCCTGATACCTATTTGGAGCTAGCTTTTCAACATCTGCTTCATTAGATTGAAAAATCTATAAATAATAAAAAATAGATGCTGCAAAATTCCACTAGAAGTTATAAATAGTCAGATTTTGTTTCCTGATTGAAAACATCAACTATCTGATTCTCCCAAACATCGATATTCAGCAAGCTATTGTCTCCTTCCCGCTGTTAATTTTTGGTATCTGTTCATCAGTAAATGAGGTTTAAGAACAAACACACAGAAGCAGAGAATCACAATATAACTTTATATGATTAAGGTTGAAAAGAATCCTTTTGCTTAAAAGGCATCTTCTCTGTATTCCTTATTTCCATATGGATTTCCCTGAAAGTGTTTTTTGTCACTGGAATTTTAGGTGAACCAAAATCATTCTTCGGAGCCAAAAGTTCCAAAAATTACGCCAAAATTTCTATAAACCTAAATATGTCCTTTTAAAAAAAATATATTGTAACAGGAGCCCAGACTATGTTCTAATAGTCCCATCACTAAATTTAATTATTCAATTTTCCACTGCGAGTGCACAATGCCTGTTACCTTCAGGACACAAACTTGAATAATGCCATTCCTGTAGCTTTTTGTTTCTAGAACACATGTACTTTCAACAAAGTGTTGGGAAGGCTCATAGACAGGAAGGGTGAAAAAAGCTTTGAAGGTAGTCAGTTCCCAAATAGTTTGTCAGCTTAAAGGGGCATACTGATCACTAAACCAGAGGTACAATCCTGTATCATTAAATCGCACCCTTCCTATCAGAGGTTTCATCTAACTTGTAGACATGTGACTACCATCTTGCTTTCTCAAGGGTCAGTGTTATATGGGAGAAAACAAGCCTTGCCAATTAGCATAAGCAACTTATAAGAATTAGTCATGTATAAGTCACTGCAGAGTATGACACTATTTTGCAACCTGGGTGATTAAACTGGAACATTAATCAGTCAGCATTGATTAACTCAAAGGATGGTGAAGTACATTTATGGGTTTTTTTAAATCCTGAAGTTAAGGTCAAGAATTTCAGTACAATATTATCTGTGATATTTAGATATTATGTTTCTTGGTTTGCTTTGGCAGAAAGTGGAATTTGAGTGCAGGGACTGCAACAAGGGCTGGTGGGAGAACCTGGAGGCTCTGATGCTGACATGATGGCTTATGTGAAAAAGATAGACTTTGAATGGGAGGATGTAGTACTCTAGTGGTAGAGTGCACAAAGAATTAGAGATGAGAGGTGTATCTACTTTTGTTTTCACATGGAAGCTTTCTATATTAAAGACTCCAGATGTTTGCAATGGATGTGAGCCAGCACCAGGAAAAACCTTGGCTTTCAAATACAAGGGATGACTTGGAATTGCTTTTCCAAACTGGCTAAATGAAATAGGTGAGGTGAAAAGAAGGAATCTTCCCTAATACTAAGGGCCTGTGCATCTCCTTAAATTCTTCAGTAAATCAGAAAGAGAAGGGGATCTTTAAAGGATTTAAATACTTTTCTTCCCCTACATTAGCTAAAACCAAGGGTAGAGTCCACACTTGCAAAGCAGGTAATGGTTTCTCACCACCTGTTCTTTGACACAGGATTTGAAAACAGCCTATGCTAGATCCTCTTACTCCAAATTGTGCCAGAATTGAGCAATAGATGAGGCCTTTTGATAGCCTTTCTGAGCCAACATTTCAGGAATTCCTGATTCTTTAGCAGAAATGATCATCTCTGGATCACAAGTTACTGAAGAAATTTCAAGAGAAACAAAAAAGTTAAAATGCTGATGCGTAAACTATGTCTGCAATTTATTTTCTTGAGCTTTTGATTCCATAGCAAAGCCACCTCCAAAGATTCAAAGCATAATTATTACTGCCATCATCACAACCTAGCAAATTATTATTATAAAGTACAGCTATGAGTCATATCACATCCTTTCTGTTAGCAATATCTTCGTTACAAATCTATGTGAAAACTCCAGCTACCAAAGCAGACCTTGAATTCTAGAAGTAGCACTTCTGTGTATCTTTGCAAAGGGACTGTCGCAACAATAGAGAAAAAAAAGAAAGAAACCTCTGAGCACTGAAGTAAGAAGTATGGCATGGCAGTTAAACCTTCAATCTAGCTTTTCAAACAATGACTAAGGACATCTTGGCTATTACGTACCCATTATCCTTGCTGATGACATAACATTCAAAGATAAAGGTAGTGAAAGAGACTGCTTCTTACTTTCTTCAAGGAGGGCAATCAGTCCAATGAACAATTTACTCTTGGATTAGTCAGGAAGTCTGCTCCAAATTCTGGTATTTGCATTGTTACTGCTCTGCTAAAGTTGAATCAAGTCAATGTGCTCACAAGTGAATCATCTCAATAACACCGGTTGGACAAAAAAAAACAGGATGAGATCTTTCTTCCAAGGTCAATTTCTAGGTTATGTCTTTCAAAATCATTTCCTTCAAGTAGTTCTTTCATGGTTACTCAAAGGTCCAAAGGAAGCTGATACTGATCCATGTATCTTAGGCTTTTTACTTACTGTACACTACATTCTGTGCTACTTCTTTTAGGAGAAGTAATACAACATAGGGATGATCTTCATAATATTTTGTTCATATAAGAAAACACGCCAATTGATTCTAGTTCCATGCTTATTGCACTCCCTTTTCTATGTTTGAGTTGTTGGGGCTTGTTCACATTAAATAAGAAAATATTAATATTAACATTAACATACTTGATGAGTTCATTGACATCCCTTAATGATGGCTCAGAAAAGCAACGAGAAAGTGTTGCTTAGATTATCATGTATTTACTCACATGTATATAGAAATAGCTCCTTGGGAAAGTTACACTGAAGGGATTTTATAGTTAGTATCTATTCAGCTCTTAAGGTGATTTCATAGAGTAAATTCCAAACCGAAACCTGGTGACACAACTTCTGAGGTGTGTCATAAATCACCACTACAAGATTCTTCGAGACATACTGCAAAGAAACAAACTTAAGAATCAACAAAGCTATCATCACCATTTGCTGCCTTGAACACTTATTTTCTTTCTAAATGTGATTTTTTTTCCCCAAAGCCCTGGTCTCTTCCCAAATTTTATGATAGCATGTAGTGGTGAATGAGACATTCATTTTTTTCAGGCAATTTTCAGATTAAATCTCATCTATGATGTATTATTTTCATGCTTGTATTCCCAAATTACTAATCCAAAGTGGAAAAAAGTCCAAGCCAGTATACATATTTTAATTCAAAACTCATACCATTAGTGCAGATAGGGATTTTCAGTAAAATCTTTACCCTGGAGGTACTATTAGGCCTTCTACCCTCCGCTGAAGCAAGAGGAAAGCATATGTATGGCAAAAGGCACCAGTGCCTTTTGCTTCCTGTGAGTGAATATGCAGTAAACATGTGAACCCTCGGCTCTTGCTGTTTCATAAGAAAGTCACTATACAGAAAGATATCGAAAATGAGATGCATTCTTTTCTGTGCTTACTGTGCCTAATTTTTTTGCTAGATTCCTCTTGAGCTATGGCCTTAGAGATACTGCTGTAAAGTAATTCCATGAGACTTCCCCAGCCCACATTTCAGATTTTCGAATTTCATTGTCATTGCAGGTGTTTGCACACTGAGAATTGATGCTAAATACTAGGAGATGGGTTTCTCAATCAGGCCTGGATGCTGACATGATCAGTTTACATCTTTAACTATAAACTCAAAGAGAAAAGGAAAGCTTTAATCATACTTTTGATAATTTGCGGAGTGCAATCCCATGTCTCTAGCTGATTATGATACTGCTGTCACCTAGAAAAAGACAATGGAAATCTACTTCTTTTGAGGTTATAGCTTCACTATTTTGAGCTGAGTCAAAAAGTCTCAAACAAATTTGCTGAAATCAAGTCAGAATCATAAATATGTGTGAATAATATACTATCAACATGATACTGTAGATTCAGGGTACCAATTTCACAAAGTAAACCAAGGGAAGTAGTATGTTAGTGTCAGTAATAAATATAAGTATCAGAATCAGAAGTCCTAACTCAAAAGCCCTCAATTAATTTGTACTACTTACAATAAGACTAAAAATAAAAACACATAGAAAGAAACTAAATTTGGAGAAAAATAACCAAATCTGATTTGATCAAATAGTTGATTTCTCTTTTGCTTTAAACATTTTGAATCTGTGAAAGTGTTAATTATTATTAAACTTTATTTCATTTGAGCATTCTGCAGCCAACTTTCCAAAGGGCATATGGACTTAATTTGTCAAGTGAGGAACTATTTTCACTCATAGAGGAGTAAAGGTTCAGGGACACATTTCATGTCTCAGTTTGTCCAGCTCAGCTGGTGTCCAGGGAACAGAAATCATCCACAATTATTTGAAGTTATATGGATATCCAAATTAGTTCCTTTACCTCTCTTTTCATACCCTCAGCATAGAGGACATTTCAAGGATGGGGGAGATTATGAGCAGAGGAAAAGCCAGATGACATGCTTCAGTGATACTTCAGTGATGCATGTTCCCTAGTGAGCTGAAATGATTCAAATGAGAGTTTTTTTTGTATTTGTTAAAAATTGACCTGAGAAACTGAAACAAATTACAGAACGTTTCCCATTAGATTTAGTTCTTGGACTTATTTTCAATTATCATGCATTTCAATAATACTGAGTGTTTCCATTCCTTGCTCATGACCGTGCTATACAAAGGAAAATGTTTGCCCTTTCACTCTAGACAGTGTGCCTGTAAATTCTCCTAGTGTATGCTCATAAACTTCAGTGTGGTGGCAATGGTGAAGCTCAGAAGAATGTGACTCAAAATAAGCAGACTACATTTTGTTGCTCCAAAATAAATGAGTTATATCCACGTTAACAGAAACTCATACCTTCTCTTGTTCATAGGTTGTTTTGCTAAAATTGCTATTTAAAATTAGTTTTTCTTAACTACATATATGCTAACCATGAAAACAGAAGATACTGCATAGAATCATTGCGGTTGGAAAAAGCCCCCAAGATCATCAAGTCCAACCTTCTACTCAACACCTCTGAGACCACTACACCATGCCCCAAAGCACCACATCCATCCATCTTTTTGAACGCCTCCAAGGCTAGTGACTCCACCACTACCCTGGGCAGCCTGTGCCAATACTTAAGTACTCTTTCAGTAAAGAAATTTGTCCTAATATCTAATCTAAATATCCCCTGGTGCAACTTGTGGCCATCTCCACATCCTTGTCCTGTCAGTAGTTACTAGGGAGAAGAGACCAATACCAGCCTCACTACAGCCTCCTTTCAGGTAGCTGTAGAGAACAATAAGGTTTCCTCTCAACCTCTTCAGGCTAAAAATACCCAGCTCCCTCAGCCTCTCCTCATAAGACACATTCTCTGCTCCCCTCACCAGCTTCATTTCCCTCCTCTGTAACTGCTCCAGCACCTCAATGTCTTTTTTATATTATGGTGGCCAAAACAGGACTCAGTACTCAAGGTGCAGTCTCACCAATGCCAAGTACAGGTGTGTCCTTCCTTCTACTGACCACACTATTTCTGTTACAGGCCAGGATGCTGTTGGCCTTCCTGGCCACACTTAAGCTCAACTCTAGAGAGCCTGGTTCCACCCCTTTCACACATTCAGTTTAAAGCCCTTTGAATGAGCCCCACCAGCTCCTGCATGAAGATCCTCTTCCTCCTTTCGGGCAAATGAGCTCATCTGTCAACAACAGACCTAGTGCCTTATAAACTTCTCTACAATCAGAAAATCCAATATTTCCTCAGTAGCACCAGTCTCTGAGATACATGTTAATCAAGTGAGTTTTCCTCTTTCTTTCAGTGTTCTTCCCTGTCACTTGAGGGATCAAGGAAAACACTGCCTGGGCACCCAAGCCTTCAACCAATTGCCCCAATGCTCTGAAGTCCTTTTGGATTTCTCTCTGTAACCTCACCACTACCAACATAGGCAACAAATAGTGGTTAATAATCAGAAGGCTACACCAGACCAGAGTTCCCTACTAACATCTCTTACCCAGGCTCCAGGAAGGCAGCAGACTTCCCTGGAGTATGGATCTGGTCAATATAAGAGGCCCTCTGTTCCTCTCAGAAAGGAATCACCTCCCATAATCATTCTCCTAGTAACAGCCACCAACTGGCCTTACCTCTTATACTGGCAGAGCTCTCAGTATCCTGCCCATGGGTACTTCACCACAAACTGCATGTCACCATGGGTGCCATCCAAGGGAACACACCCTCACTGCTTGGTTTTTTTTTGGTGTAAGCTACAGCTCCTTCAGGGCTTCTTTTATGCAGGGAGGGGGTGGTCCCAGCGGGTGACCTTGGTGTGTTCACACCTTATTGGAGCTGCCACAGGTGGGGCTGCTCTGTCCATGCCACATCAGCAGCCCACCCACCAGCTGCTGGTCCCCAGCACAGCTGAGCCACTTTCCTGTGGATTGACCTGCACTGGAGCTGGTCTCCTTGATGAGTGAGGAGTGTACATATTTATGTACAAACAAGAGCTGCTTAATGATCAGCTGGATTTGGCCTCAGATAAGCACTTTTAAATGTACTGCAGTCTTAAAACCCATTCAAGTTGTTCCTTAAGTATGTGATTAGATTCTAATATGGTCTTTAGTGGATAAATATAGATTTTTTTTATTTTTTTTTTTAAAAAAAGCCTAGTATACACTCTTAACTTTCACAAACTTAATTCAGAATTCAAAACCTTCACATTAGCCATCAGATATAAAACTACACAGTGGCTACTTCTGACAGAGCTAAGAACAGAACAGACACTCCCAATTCTAAAATATTGGGCCTCACATAACACCTTTTTTCCCCCTTACCTACTATAAAAGGTAATGCTTAGGGTTGGTTTGTTTTTTGGGGTTTTTTTGTGTTTTTTTTTAAAGTTGAAAGATTCAGTGGGAAGAGGAACCACAGAGAAAGTATGATAAGGAACCAACAAGATAGGTATAATATCTACTGCCAAAGGAAATAACCGAGCTTCTGGTAGATGACAAAGTGTCAGGAATCTTTTTTCACAGGCACTCTGCTGGCTTGCAATCAAGGTCTGGGAAAGGCATTACCTGTGCTCTCAGAGACTTCTGGCTGCTTACGGGATGATTTGATCCTACATAGATTTTTTTATTTTTATACAAGAGGTCTAATGTTACGTGTAAAGATGAACAAATGGGAAAATATTAAATTTTCCACCTCCCAGATAATGTGTATGTATATGTAGATTTAGATAGAAAAATATAACTGTTTAGGAATCTGCTTTGAACAAAGATAACCAAGATACTTGAACCATTATCAAGGAAAACTCAGATTTTCATTCTCAGTTTACGGGATTTGAGAACAGTCCTAGATAGAACCATGATCAAGAAATTTTCAGGAAAAGAACTGGACACTGACAATACATGATGCGTAGATAAACAGGGGAATATTTATTTCCACAGCAGCCCTTTCACCTTCATATAAGCAGAGAGCAGCAAGTCTCCAAACACCTTACCCTGTTAAAGGTCCAGAGAGGGTGGAGTTTGAGTATAGTGAGTTTTGCTCTCCAGAAAGTGGAACTAATTAAGATGACCTGCACAGTTCCCATATGAGTTAATAAAGATGCAGTCTGATTAAATCACAGTCCTTGCATCTTGTCTTTCCTTTCATGTCCAGGACAAAACCCAATTCTCGTACATTTTGAACACTTGAAGAGAAAGAATTCCATTAGACTTTAATGGCTACTTTCTGCAAAATTTGTCTTTAAACCTTTATAAATCTATGTCGTTCTCTTCTACTGATCCTGTCAAAAGATATGTACCTTGTAATGAAAGATATGCCTTTTGAGTGATTTCACAAGAACACCATCCTTTACCATGCTGTTGTGTTAGGGTACAATTGTGGGTAAGATGGAGCATAGTCGTACTGGTTCCAGTGTCCTTGCTACCCAGGGGTGCCTTTCGACATGCTGAAGAGATGAAAGAGGCAATCAAGAAAGAGATTCCATTTCACTCTCTAGTGAAGGAACATTCAGCTTGGTTTTGTGCAGTGTGTTTCTGATGACTGTTGACACATGAATAAGAGAGTCCTCAAGGCAAGTCCACATCCTCTCATAAGATCTAACAAAGGCCACAAGGCTGGCTCACTCTTTTTCTTACCATTTGACTTCATTCCACTGGCATTCTAAGCAAAGCACCTCACAAGAACAAAATTTGTTACAGGAAAAAAGTAGAACTAAGCCAGAGGGAAAACTCTTCATAAAAGCAGAGGCAGGGGAACTCAGCAGGGATGTAGTAAGCTGCATTTTTGCCCTGCTTGCTTAATAGTGCAAACAACTTTTGTTGGTTAACTTTGTGTGCGACCATTCAGGAAACCCTCTCCATAGACAATGTATCTTGTCAACCATTTCCTGTGTGTGTAAAATGTAATTCGTCACCCTGCGCTGCCTTGGCAGCAGCCTTGTAAAGAACACACTGAATTAATGAATATTTCATAAAGATGTGATTTATTAGCATTCCTCTGCCTTTGCTTTGAAAAAGATCCATCCTTCAAAAGCCGAGCGCACAAAAGCTATCTGCAGGTACGAAACTAGACTGAACCCCCTGAAGACAAAACCAGGATTTCTTAATAACCTCTGGGCCATATAGACTTTAGAAGAGATATTTAGTCAATCTTGTATTAATATTTTAGATGGTAAAGAAATGCAGTACTAAGCTATTATACTGAATTTGGCTGTCAGAACCATGAGCTATCGCCAAAAAAATATATTATTACCAACTTGGAATTTTTTAGTTTCACATATCTTGATGAACACATAACAAAATAGGTCATAGCATAGTACAAATACCTCTGGGCCTCCTGAGCTACCCACATTTCCATACTGCTATAGAGCACTTTTCCTTTCCAGAACCCACCAGTAAATCTATCAGATGCTCAAATTATGAAGTTGTATGTACCTGTGCTTTTATCCTGATCACTAATGCCCTTGGGTATTATCTAACACAACAACTGCTGTACCAAAAGGTGTTCTTTTGCTATGATTGCAACTATTTATTGTGTTCAACCAATATGAATAGTCCTGCATCTTACTCACAGATGTTGTTCCTCTTCTGAGAATTTGCAAATTCTGACACACGTTGCAATACAGGCATAAAATAAACCAGAAAATACAATGTGGTTTTGGTAACTCAGGTAGATGATGCTTTCTATTGGTATAAGAAAACATTTTTAATGCAGCACACTGTTTCAAAAGGTATTTGCATTTTTTTTTCTCAACAGACATCCCTTATTTGCAGTGCTAGTGCAATCCCAGTATTACTTGTCCTCTGCGTGTTTGATCCACACTCCCTGTCACACTCACCTGGTTATTACAGATGGATTATTAGGCCCGTCAACTGTAGGAATTCATACTCTCAATTCAGGAATCTTCTTATTCTGTGAAGACCATAAACACTGTATAATGTCAGACCATCACAAAGCAACACAGAAATAATTCACAACTAAATTGTCCATTATGTTTATGTTTAAATGCCCAGGACAAAAACATTTTTGTGTCTTTCTCCAATGACAGCAAGGTACACAGCTCCAATGGATAACTTTGGGATGTGACATCATAGGAGAAAGATACATGTACTTGGGAAGTTATAAGGACAGGATGATTTTTCCAGGTGATAGATGATACTTTTGTAGTAATTTTTTTCAAAAACTGTCTTAATCAGTTAATCTAATAATTTTCAGTGAAAGAAGTACCTACTGTGTGTCTCTAGACTTCAGGGAGACAAGTATGTATGGAAGGGGAAATAGGTTTATGTTACAGAAGTAATATTACACACAACTAAAAGAAAACTAAAGAACTCCTGAGGCATATTCAAACATAGTATGACATGTGTGAGACAAGGAACCAGCGGGACTGGATCAACTGGAACAGCTGTATAGACAAAACTCCTGCAATTTGTCTCAGAACCTGGAAAAGGTTTCTCACTTACCACACTATGAATCTAAGTGAAGAAAATAGGGAGATCTTCTTCCTAGAAGTTGGTTCTTATGCAAAGGCATTCATCTAGGAGAAAGATAATCCATCAGGAGTGTGTATCAAGTATAGTGCATAACTCAGATAAAAGATGAAATTCTCAATCAAGTATTGGTATGATATGCGTAGAGAAATAAAAAAAATACTGCATATTATCAGAAGTTGACATTGTCAGACATGTCAAAAGAAAACGAGGACATTTTATTGAAGATGTCTTCATTGCCTTTTAGAAGCAATTCCCTAATTCCCTGGAGTCTTGATGGCTATTGTTGGTTTATTCTATGATCACCACAAAAGGGGGAAAGCTGTGGTTGTGGTCATGTGACATTATTTTCTCCGCATACACAGGTTGAAACAGTGGCAGGAGTTATGTTTCAATGACTATCAAAGGAGGAGGATCGTACTGTCAGACAAGGGAAACATTTATTTACTCTAGTTTTTAAGGATCTGTGAAACTAAATGGGGTAAGGAAAGAGTTAGGCTGAGAGATTCAAAGGGACACTTAAGTGCAGGTGACGAATATGTTGGAATAGCATGTGATTAAGATACAGTTCTGCTCTACTTGCCCTCCCTAGATAGCCTGGCATACAGTCTGACATAATCACCTATCTAAATGAAAAATAGTGGGGGGGGGTGATGTTATTAGAGATTTTGGGGAGCGTAGCACTGATCAAGAGGCTGAAGCAGTCATTGTGTATACTCAGTGGGTCAATAATAATTTACATTCCATAAGGAATTTGTAAAGCAGTATCTTGTCAAGGATTTCCAAAGATAAGTTATAATAAAAATGTATATAAACACTACTTAGGGCTTGAAGTCCATCTTCTTTTTAAATAGCAGATGCAGAATTGTTGGGAAAAGTCTTTTGAAGTGGTGGAAAAGGTTAGTAACATTAGCAACAAAGTAAATAAAACACACTTCTAAAACAAGGCAACACCAACAACAGTGTATGTCAGTAGGTTAAAATCCTATCACGCTTGGGAGATGGTTGTTAACTTCAGATGCAGCAGGAATAAGGGAATTCAAAGACAGGAAACCTACCTACAGCGTTCACAGCGTTCCAAGGGAGAATCTGTCTAATGGAATTTAAAAAATAGCTTGGGAGATATAGGAAGAAATGTATCCCAGTCCCTTAAATGTGAAGGCTGTTATAGATTGACCCAAATGCTGAAGCTCAGTCCTTCACAGGATATTACAGAAGCTTTTTGGAAAATTTCAATGACATTGTTGCTCCTGTTACTGCACTGTGTAAAAAACAGCAGGCTAACAAGATAATTCTGGCTGAATTTTTTTCAGAGAGGTTTTAAGTAGGCAAAGGCATTCTTGTCTCAATCTTTCTTGTCCCACCTTTGCTGTCTCAAACTTTGAGAAAATATTTGAGCGCATCTCCAATATTTGAGATGTGTCTATGAAATCTGGGAAAGGCAGAGAAGGAAAGAAATCCACCTTGTTAGTTTTCTTAAGAAAAAAAAAAAAAAAACTGAGCGAAAGCTTTCCATTATAGAGAAAGTGTACACTCAAGCAGCAGAACCATTATCTGATCAGTTGTAAATGTGGGCATCTCTCATGCTAGTCCTCGCTAATCTGGTTTGACAGAATGAAAGGAACATATTTTAAATTGCTATAATAGAACCTTCTGCTGCAGGAATTTAATATGAGAGCTGTTCATATCAAAGGTAAAATGTGCATATCAAAGCTGTAGATTTCTTTTTTGGCATTTATTTGGCATGCTATTATCAAAATAGCAAATGGGATATTTACATTTAAATTATGCAATTTATTTTTTTTCTTTTCTTTCTGCCTTAACCTTCGGCTTGTGTCAGAGAGACTTTAGGATAGTTGAAAAACATCAAAGCACTCTAGTCCCTATCAGTGTCATCTCTAAAATAAATGTATTAGACCACTTACCAATGTTCAATTTCTCGTACAGGTATCAAGTCTACAGAAAAGCCATGGAGAAGAGGAATAGAAATCCTTTAAAAACCTGCAGAGGTTTCTATAAACACTGTTAATGCAGGACATTGATGTGATAGAAGCATTTCTAGTGTCTCACACTACCCAGAGAATCCCTAATAAACGACAGAAAAGAGGGAAAGCTGGCTGAACTTCAGAAGTCTCTAACAATTCATTTTAAATGCATGATAGATTTGTACTTAAATATTAGTAATTTATTCTTACAGTACTAAATAATAAAAATAGCCAGTCACCTCAATTATTACCACAAAGCTTAATGTCAGTCAGACATAACCCAAAGATACCAGATAGTACCGCCAAGGCACAGGATGCATTTTTCTTTCCACTCTGCAGTTACTTATCTATACTTTTTTTGCCACATTATGGCTAAACATACAGATACTATTATTTTTTCTGTAACTTCATGAGTTCATCACAGTACACATGTGTATCATTTAGCATATCAACTTTCTAAAAAAAACAAAAACCCCAAATTTTTTTGTTACATAGCTTAAAATGTGTCTGTTTTCTCATCGCTAAAACTCAGGGATTTCAGTCAAAGCATTTTTGAGACCTAGATCTGGTGCTTTATGTTACTGTTCTGCTGTCTGCCCCGTTTCTCCCCTGGAGGGCTGTCTACATACTGCCCGGACAGCTGGCCCTGCGTTCCAGTCTTCACCACTCCAGACTTCAGTCAGCTGTATTATTCCTACTGCTTTCATCAGCACTTGCCCCAAGACACCAATCTGTAAAATATGGCTGCTGAGAAACAGATCTGTTCTATGTTTTGTCACTTTTGTTAAAGAGGCAGAAATTTCCACAGACAACTGGAGCAAACCTGTCATGGAAGAGGCACATCTTAAATTGCCTCTACTGTGTCTACCATATCTCGCTTCTCTGTTACACTGGGTATCCAACATCAACACAGGAGGGAAAGAGGAAACAGTCAAAGCACAATCATGTTACCTGCGGTTTTTTTCTTTCTTTTAATGATGTCAGTATCTCAATGGGTTTCAGCATTTGCCTTGCCTAACATAAGTGAATGAAAGCTCTTTCCTCCATGTTTTCGGCTGCTTAGGACAATTGCAAAATCTGAGCATGGTAAGCTCACTGAAGAATGACATTTTAGCCTTAATGCCTAACTTTCTGTGTTCAGTTCTCTAAAACAAATCATTTTTATATGGACTCTACCAACAGGAATATTGACTTTTATGGTTGAATAAAAATTTTCCTATGGACTGCTAAAAATTTACATTTTAATGTTTTCTTTTTGTGTGTGCTGAGAACACGGTATTAAGTATTTAATAGAAATAGCCATGGCTGGTGAAGAATACAGAATTGTTTAGCAAACAGTTTGAAAATTTTCATACATTATCATCTTAAAAATATATTGCAGAAAAAGGGAATAAGCACAAGGTTAATGTACATGTAGTTTGTGAGTGCATAAAACTACTTATTGTTAAATAGCAAATGTTGATTTATGATGTGTCATCTGATAGACACTTCACTATGCATAAGCTGTATCCAAATTCTCTTTAAAAATGCATGTCACGGTGAACATACACGTAGGAGAAGTTTTTTAACTAGTTTAAATTACATATTAATGTATTTATTTATCTTCATTTATTTAGTAAGATATTCATTAAGATTAAATGTATAGATCTCCAATTTGCAAAACTGGAGTAAAATGTATCCCCATTCTTATTTTAGACATACTTCGTATAATCTTCGACACAAATATTCTTTGATCTTTTGACCATCCAAATCCATTAATTTCAATAGAATTATAGAACTTATTAAACTTTGCTTTAGAATTCTAAGAATACATTTCCACTCTTTACAAAACGCATGTGAATCTGAAACCACAGCACGCCTCTAGACCAGTCTTACGTATGAGATTTGCATCAGATATAAACTATATTGTACAAATATAATTTTGTTTGTTATGTACATCTTTCCACATAGCCATTTCTACATCTAATTTGGAATTGCTTATGTTATATTAAAAAAAAAATAATAATTCTGAGTAGACCTAAACAGGTATCAGCTTTGATCAGATCTCTTTTCCGTATCAATTTTAATTTGCA
Organism: Baryphthengus martii; assembly: GCA_013396935.1. NCBI lineage: Eukaryota > Metazoa > Chordata > Aves > Coraciiformes > Momotidae > Baryphthengus > Baryphthengus martii. The sequence goes on along the minus strand of VWZK01021831.1, from coordinate 39,448 downwards.
AAAATGCCATTTTTATGTTGTTACCAAAGGAAGTAATTTTGTTCATTTGTTTTATAAAATCTTATTTACACTGAGAAATATATTAATCCATTGATGAACTGCCTTGCAAATATCCATGTGCGTTCATATAAATAAAGTGACAGCTGTTCTTGATAATTTACCAATTTGGAGAACATGTTTACCTAACATATTTTAAAAACAATCAATGCTGGAAATAAACATTTCAGTGCACAAAAATTCCTACCCAAGTCGGGACACAAAAATAAAGTATTTTCTATTTAACCAAAAAAAAGAGCAAATGTGTCCTTATTAAGAATAATAATTAATAATATTCTACATTTGTAGAGAGATGTATTTTATTTCAGGATGCGTTGTGCTATAGAATGGTGAGTAATTATCTGGTTTATAGTTTGGAAAGTCAGGAATAGGAGCAATTTCCATACTGTTCCTACTGTATAGGTTGTGAAATACATGAGGGAGGGGAAAAAAGTGCGACAAACGAGGAAGACATAACTTTGTGATCTGGCTACTCTATGCCACCATAGTTCACAACACGCCATTTATACACTAATGTTATTTAAAATGCAAATCTTGTCACTTCTTCATGAAGAATCATGCAGATCTTCAGCTAACTTCAAAATATGAGATGTGCAGAGGTAAATCTGAATTTTTAGCTTCATTTTTGCCGTTGGTAGAAGAAGAATGCAATAAATCAAAATAACAACTGCAGTGTTTCATTAGCAAGGCTTGTGTCCATCATGATCATCATGTTTCACTCTTTGACCACTTTTACGAATGTGTCTTATTTCACTACTGATGCTGCTTTATTTTCTGTATGTACCGAGTCACTATATCTTAGAGCCTCATCTCCCAGTTTATTAATAGCCCTGAAGTCTTATAGAATGAAATAATAAAAGAAATTTACAGAATAAAACCTTTATAATATATTTCCATTCATTTTTGCTAGAGTGTTCTCATTTTTGAGAGCCTTTTTGGTTTAAGAGAAAGTAATAAGAGTGCATTGCTATGGAAACCTTTTTGTCTTCATTTTTTTTCCTACTGGAAATATTTCATCACCTATTATGCTGCATTTTCTGTGGCTTGGAACTTCATAAACATGCCTTGCTTTTATCATTACTTCTAATTTTGACTTTGTTAATATTGTAATACATTTCTCCTAAAATAATAATTTTCTTGCTCCATAAAATTTGTTTCTTTTGTATCTAAATAAATTCAAAGCAGGAAAAAATGAATATCATCTTTTCAATCTTTGTAAGTTCTTCTCAAATGTTATGTAACTTATTTTCAATGCAAGAAGAAGAATGATTAAATATAATTATTGCTCCACTGGCAAAAAAAAAAAATACACTCAAGTAATATTTTCCCTTTTACTTACATTTTCTAAGGACTGAAAATTCTTACTAGCAAACCCCCTTTCAAGCTTTGTTCTTCCCCCAGGCTTGCAATGAATATAAATAACTGTCATAAACTGTGCCAACAAACCACTGAAGGAATTCAAACCGCAAAAGTAAGGATGCTTTACTGTGCTGCGGTGCCCATCACTTCACAGAGAGCACAAGCTCTTATGTTCTCATAGTGCTTGTGTGTGCACATGTGCACTACAAAGCATATTTGGTTACTGTGGATGATGGTGCATGTACAAGATTCTGATTCTTCTTGAAATAAATGTGTATTTAAGTGAATTAAGGTTCAGAAGGAGACAACAGAAAAGGAGAAATTATGCAGGGAGTTGATGAGCCTAATCATAATGGCAGTAGGCTTAAGATGGCCTCAGACTAAACACAAATTGATGAGCAGTTTTTTCCTATAATAACACGAATTATTTGTAAAAAACCACATATATGTATTTAGATGAATATCAGTTATACAGATATTGATGCATACAAAGATACGCTTAAAATATTCTAATATATGAAGATATATCATATAAATGCAAATAGAATATGAATCATCAGATAAATATCTATTACACATATAAAAACGGTTCTATCAAAGCTAGCTGAAATCTAGAATTAAATTCTGCCCCTCTCTTTATTACTGAACTGTATGACAAATACTTCAGAAACCACTGTGTCTTTCAAGTTTCTACTAGCTTTCCAACCTCTAAAGTGCTATGCAGTGGCATGCAGAAATAACTGAAGCAGTTCATACAGCAGAAACAGTATAGCTGGGCTAATGTTGGCCTCTGCCTCACCTAAGTGCTCCTGCAAAATACGAAATAGGAAAGTCTGAAATATTACCATTACGCGAAGTTCACTGGTACTCTTCTGACACAAGTCCACATCCTGTTAATGAAGTGTTCACTAGTCCTACTTTACATAAAATACAATGAATCATCTTGAATGCCACAATAAATAATCTTGCATAAGTTGATCTTGTTGGACCAGATCGAGGAACAGTCAGATGAACCAGTACCAGCAGAGCTTTTGGAATGGCAACACAAAAGAGACGCAGAGACAAACAGATCTTTGGTAGCAGCATCTTCAAAAACTAGTTGTCTGTGAAGTGAAAGCCTTTCCATAGCTGCTAGTCTCTTCCAGTAAGGCAACTTTAATTTTAGTACCCGAGATAGTTCAACATCAAGTACATACCCAAGTTGGTTTTGAGAAAGCTATCTCATGTCATGCTTTTAGAGCTGTCCTGATCTGCCTATTTAATGCCAGGATCCATGGCTGTGTTAGTCAAACAGCAACTCCTGAAATCACCTGACTGTTCTCCCTCCTTTTGCTAAATATTCCATTCACATTTACATTTAACTTACTTGTGTCCTGATGAGACTCTTTCTGTGGGCATTCTGGTTTTTTGCCATGTGTAGCTGGATTTCTTCTTTTTATCTTAGTGAAGTAGCACTGCTAATCGGTGTCAAAAGTGCTTTAAACATAACAGGGAGATCAGATCACAGTATTACAAAAAACCCACATTTTTGTCATGTAATTTGAGAAATCATCTCGGACTCTGTTAAGTCCTGGCTTAACCTATTACTCTGAGGAGGGATTTTGCTATAGAGCAGATTCAGCATGAAAGGGATTCTGCAAGTGTTGATGCACAGAAAATTGTGTACCGAGATTTATGTATGTGTAGGTTTGAGTAGCTGCTAAAAAACAGCCCTGGAGACTTTGGGAAAGGAAAGAGAGAGGTGCTTACACATCTTTTGAGACCTGGATCAGAGATTTTAAAATGCCAAGCTGAGAAAGTACTTTAAAAAGTAATATTTACAAACATGAAACTTGTAATTATGGAATTAGTTTACCTATGAACCAGTCCAAGTGAAAGAATTGGCCAGATTGAAAATCATAAGTGTAATGGTAAGTTGCCTCTATTAGAATATGATTCTGCCAACATTAGAAGAAACTGTTCAGGAAATAGGATTTCAATCAAATTTACTATTTCTTACTTAATAAAAAAACTTTTCATCTTAAATACTTATTTTTTTAAGTTCAGTGAAATAATATAATTTTTACAGTCTGAGTTTTGTTTCCGTAATAAATGGCTAGCTACAAAATCATATCTGAAAGTAAAATCTGAAATATTCTTTCTTTTTATACATTGCAATATTTTACTATTTGTTCTCTGTGTCATTGTTTTAGAAAAAAATCAAAGTTGTAAAAGAAAATCTGTATTTCAACAATAAGACTATGCAATAAAATGATAGACTCTGTTTATTCAGAATAGATTTTAAGAGCACCTGGGAAATTGTTACAAAGCAGAAAACAAGTGAGATTACTGAACGTGTACTTTGTACCCACGGATATTTTTTCATAAAGTTGTTATACTGTACCTTTGATAATGACATTATGTTGCTCAGAATGTTACGATGAGAAGAAATTTCGTGAACATAAATCTAGCAGGCTCATTTTAGAGCTCTGAAATCATTACCTTTATTGCTGCCTAAAGACATAATGCATCACTTGCAATGGAAGCCAGCAGTGGCATTTCTCTTCCAACACTTCCAGGCTTGGCTTCAATTTTTATACTAATGTATGTACTACATGTCTTGGAACTAAAAAAGATTAATGCATAATGACATAAAGGTGCAGCACATCATACAAAATGGCATAGTTTTAGGGTAGGTATTCTATGTTCAGGTATAAGAAATGCAATACTTCATCCTGTTTTCATCACAGAGCAGTGGGTGGAATCTGGAACATCACATTCTTATACTGCTTTATTTACACCGTTTCCTATATGGTAATGACCAGTAGAAATCCATGGGCTCTTTTAAGTGATCTGAGATCACCCTCCACAGGAAATACTGTAGAATGCAGAATTCCTTGATATCCAGCAAGTTCTAGTAATACCTCCATGCCCTGCTATACTTTTCCAAATATTGCACAGCATTCTTCACCTGTGAAGCATCCTGTTCAGTCACTCCATGTTTACCAATCTTACCAAAGCCAACAAACCTTTCAAAACAATAAAATATACTGGGTCTTTCTATTCCCAAATCTCTCAAAAGACATGCTTTAAAAAATGGTAGAGAATTGTGACATGGGGTTTTTCCCTACTTCACCTTTCTTATAAGTTCATTTGTCACAGCCTTCATCAATGCACCTTCCCCTGATATGAGTCTTGTAGAGGATCAACTTGTTTGAAAAATCACTTACGGCTCTATTCCCTTTTTTTTTTTTTCCTGTTTTTTTTTTGTTAATAAATATCTACATGCTTTGCTTTTAAACTGTTTCATTTAACAGTGCAATAACACACATATTTTCTAAATTCATAGCAGGAGTGATTCACAACAGTATGTCTTTTCTCTCATGTAAGAATAGCTAGAAGGTGATTAAAATAACATGTATTACCATTCCTAAACAAAAATTCCAGGGATGAAGAATCTTTGTCTGTGTAAAATTCAGAAAGAAATACCTTTAGTCTGAGTAGTACTGACACTGCTCTCTCCTGATCCTAGGTGTTTCGTCCCCATGGAAATATATATATGACACAGCCTGATGATGTCATAAAAGCCTGTGGGTTTGGTAAGATACAAAAGACAGGTAGAAGTAGAAATTAAAGGCAAGAAGATAAAAGAAATTGCCTATGTCCTTGTAGATAAAGGGCTGTAATCAGGAATCTTTGAGTTATAGTAGGGAGCTAAGCAAAAATCTCTACAGGTGTCTATCCTCTACAGAGGAGAGGTTAATCCCCAGAAAATCAATTTGCAAGACACAGTTACCGTCACTTCATTTTAGTGATATTGGCAACATCTCCTTTCCTCCACTCTTTACCCCTGCTCAGCCCATTGTTACGCATGATCGTCTACTGTTCTCTAACTTTACTTTTCTTTTCCCTCCGCACTCATTGCTCCACCACTCTTCGGAAAAGTGACCTAGAGTACACAACACTAGTCCCTTTTTAATGTTATTTCTCCTTTTTATTCTTTCTGTCCCTCTCATGAACCCTTTGGTTCATTTCTAGAGCTCTCCCTTTGGGCAATGCCTTCTAGCAGTAGCTGTATATATGGCTCTCACACATTTAAACCACTGCAGCATCGTTCTGAGGTGTGTAACACTCCAGTACTTCAAACTATCCTGTTCCAGACAGACTATGATGCTTAGAGGTCATTTGTCAGCCCAGTTCCTGTTCTTAAACAGGACCCATGAGCACCTTTTAGCAAGGCATCTGTGACTGCTTGGTAAAGACAGAGGTACCACCTCCTGACATGATTTTTATGTCTTTTCCCTGTTCTTTACCCTGCAGGGATAGGGTGCAAGAGACTCTGATTCACAGAGAAATATGCAGCACAAATATCAGAGCAGAAATTCTCAAACCTGATTTGTTCAGATGCCGTATCCTGCAGACACTGATGTTGTATGCAGGAGACAGGAGGCAGCAGCTGGGGCTTTGCATCAGGCCCTGAACCAGTGTGGAGGGAGACAGGGCACTGGCTCCACCTTCTACTCTCGCCTGGATCCCGCACAAAGTGGCTGCTGGCTCCACAGCATCTCTTGCTCCTCAGCAGGCAGAGGAGCAGCAGCAATTCATGACCTCCAAAGACAATGAGACAAATATTTGGCAGGTGTGAGAGGGGTAGCCATCACTGCTATTTGACATGCCTTTTGGCACTAACCATGTACACACCATACTTTGAGACCCCTTCTAATACATATTTGAATGAATATGACTTATTACTGTTAACATTTTATTTTTCCCTTTTGACCATTGATCATCTCATAATTCAATCCCACAGTTTATGCCTAATAAACTAGTTGTTTGTCTGAATTTCATAGAGGTATATATTTTGAAGGGGAAAAAGCGTGTTTGTCATCTACAACAAAATAAAAGTTTTTTTAAAACACAAACTTGAACACAGGAAGTTCCATCTAAATATGAGGAGGAACTTTTTTACTTTGAAGGTGGCAGAGCAGTGGAACTGGCTGCCCAGGGATGTGATGGAGTCTCCATCTCNAACTGGCTGCCCAGGGAGGTGATGGAGTCTCCATCTCTGGTGACACTCAAAGCTGACCTGGATGTGGTCCTGTGTGAGCTGCTCTAGAAGGTCCTGCTATGGCAGGGGGATTGGACAAGATGATCTCCAGAGGTCCCTTCCAACACCTAACATTCTGTGATTCCGTGATTAATTTTCAAACAGTGTTTATAAATGATATTGAATGAAACATCTTTATTGTCTTTTTAATACTTTTTAAAATATTTATATGAATATTTTCAAAAGCTTTAGATTGCTGTCCCACTTTAAATTAAGAGAATCTTCAAAATTATAAGCAAAAAGAAGCTTAAAAACAATCAATACATTTTATTAAATCAAAGATTACTTTTTATAGTTATTACTACTGTACATATTATTTTATATTTTGAGGTTTTATCCTTAACATTTTGTCTCTGGTAAAGAGAAAATAAAAATCACAAAAAACTTTAAGAAAACACTGAAATTCAAAATTATGTATGGGATGACTTATGAAGAACAGAAGGCTAGAGAGAGCTGACAACTTGTAGATGAAATTTATTTAACCTGTCAAATCAGGCAAAGTTTGCATTGCTGAATTTTACTGATATATCTAATGGGAAGAGAATAGGAGAAGGCAACGAATAAATTGGAAGGTAGTTGACTAGATGACGCCTTGAAACACCTACCTAGAATTCTGAGAAAAAAATACTATTAACTTGATCTTGACTCTTCAAATACAATCATAATTTTTTTTTTCAGTAATGGTTAAGACAATCTCAAAAGATTCCACAGTCATGAGAAGCTCACACATTATTTTTATCCACCAAAACTAATCAGACTGTTTATATTTTGAAATTTTCCCTTTCTAGCTTTATTTCCAGCTGTTTTTTCTTCTCATAACTCTAAAATGGTCCTTCCCCTTTCAAATATAGATGATATTCAATAAATCATTGACTTCTTCATTTCATTTCATTTCCCTTGTACCTAAACTTGCATTCTCTTTGATAATTTCCAGTCAAAAAGAGCTTCAATATGCATTATAACATTTCAGTGGAAAGGTGTTAGAAACTTGAATAGAAGCAAACTTCCTGGAAGAAAAGAAGACTGCTTATTTATCCTGCTCTTTTTAAAAGCAGTTTAAATCCTATCCAGGGAACAGGTGAAAAATAGCTTATTTTGCAAACTATGAGATGATATTTGCAGTATCTTGGTTTCCAGGTTCAAATTATTCTCCCTAATCGGTAAGTGAAATACATCCCGTTTATATTTTTGTGGTCTGGTGATGTAATTACAGCTAAAGCGTAGAAGAGTCTTTGTTTTCATCCTAAGAATGAATGTCACTGTATCTGAACTTTTCAAATCAAACTATTCATACAGAGCTTTACGAAAAGATTGAAAACAACTAGCATATGTCTATAGAGCTGTCTTTCTAAGAAGAGGTTAGATATGTACATCACAATAACTACAGAAAACCCGGTTCTATATAAGTCTAGCTGAAACTGTTTATAAAGCTACTTTTTACAGTTTACCTCTTACTTCTGAAGGTAAGAAGACTGTTTTCTAAAAGAAGATTTTCATCAGGGTCCCATGTAATTCCACCAAATCTGAAATTGTGTAAGACCAGAAACGGAGAAGATAATCCAAATAATTCCTTCGTCACTTTTATGATTTTTACATCTATAACACTTTTAACATTATTAGAATCCAATGAATAAAACTGTAAAGCAAAATATAACTGTACAGCAAAATATAACTGTAAAGCAAAAGGAGACAATTATACTGCATTAGTAAAATACAGGAAAAAATCAAAAATTATGGACGAATTTATATACAATAAAACATCAAGGGCAAATATATCACGAGCCATATGCATTACACGACTTTGACATGAAACCAAAAAACTCTATTAATGTGTGTTCCTTTACGTAAGTTCACTACTACAAAATTTAATGATGATTTGTATTAAAGTAGCAGTGTTCTTTTGAAATGAAAAGTGCACTGATTCAAACTTTGGTTGCAACTTCAGCTAACAACAGCAAGAAAACACTTAAAAGACATTTTCTGTTTCTCTGAGGACAAACTGTCTTTATCTTAGCAAAAGATTTCTATTTTTATTTCTGTTTCACTCTTAGAGAAAAGATATTCTGCTGGAGTGTGTTTCCATTATGCTTCTTTCTGCTCATTCCCAACACAATAATTTTAACTGCTTGCCTTCATGTCAGACACGTGACCTGCAGATTCTACGTAACAGCCAGAGGACTGCATAACAACAGGAAGGGTTTCACGCTAGGCTCCAGACTCCAACTAAGACAGATGCTTCAGATTGCTACTTCTCAGATTTTTCAAGTAGCAGCAGCCCCTATCCATCTAGAGTTCACATTGATGAAGCAGCTTGAAAAGCTGTAAAATGTGTCCTGATTCAGAGCATGGCTTATTTACAAACTCAGAGAGAGCAACCTTATCAAACTTTGAGCCCATGACCAAGCCATGCTTCTATATGTTGCAGTTAGTGAAAAACTAAGAGCTTCGGATAATAGCTGTGCAAATAAAACATTAAAGCAAAACAACAGCAAAAAGAAAAATAATCATATTATCACCATAATCATGCAATAGATTCAATCATTTGGGATGAAAATTTCCAACTTGAGTGCTCTGGGAACAACTTGGCCTCCATAAGGAGTTTCTATCTCCTGATGTAACTGAGTATATTTACCACCTTAGGGTTCAATTACAGCTATCATCCTGAAACTGGAGAGATCCCTGAAGAAACTTAAAATGATAGATACTGTAGAACATTAGATCATAAAGGGACTTTGTTGGTCATTGAGACCATTCCCTTGCTAGCACTAGAGCAGATAACCACATCACATAATCCATTGATCAAGCTCCATTTTGAAAGAAGTTACTTTTATGCGGTTAGTTGTTTCTTCTTCCCCCTCTCTCTCCTGCTGTGACTCATCTTTTTCCTTCCCTGTACCGCAAAACCCAAATTCTCCAAAAGGAAATCAATTGTGTTTTGATCTTGAACACTTCTACATAGAATAACATAGAACACGTAGAATAACATAGAACATAATCTATGATTTCAAACACAGAATTTGCAACAAATTATAGCTTGGTATATCTCAATTCCCTTAAGTAACTGTTTTAATTCAAAAAAGAAAAAAAAAAAAAAAGAAAAAAAAAGAAGTGAGGGAAATAAAATGAGAAGAAATATTTCCGTTTAGCTGTTTTCTATGTCTTATTGTTACAGTCTTCTAGCACAGATTTCATGGTTTTTTCATATCACCTATATAGAGATCTTGTTATAAATATGCATATACATCACTACAAGTAAGGACAAATATGTATAGGAACAACAGATATAACAAACATTTGACATTTTTAACTTTTATATTTTCTTTTAGCCGTATATCATTATAAAATATAATCCAAGCTTCAGGGATTTCAATATCAGAAATAATAACATAAATTTCCTGTGAAAATCTAGTTTTACCGAAACCCAATTTTTCTCTAGAACATTTTCTACCAGTTTTAAGCTTGAACTGGGCATTTTTCAAGTGCCCGTTGGATGTCTAAGTAGTAAATTTGCTCTACGTGCCACGTTACTATTGTTGTAGTTGACTGATGCACACATATTTAAATCTGTAATATCAGTCACGGTTTTCGACCTCAACTGTTACACCTTCAATATACAATTGGCATCAATTCTCAATAGTATGTGGTAAAATTACTCAAATTTCCTCAATCAATTCAGGTGAAAATATATAACCATAGTTATATTACGTACAAGCTATTTTGGAAATTTATCCCAAGAATGTTTAATATGCAAGGTGTATTGCAATATAAAAACATGCAACTTTTTGGTAAGTATTTAAAACCCCATGTATATATTAATAACATATAATGTAGTAATAACACATATAATGTTATAAAATTATATGTTATAGTAATAACATTTATACAATGTTAATAGTAATTTATATAATGTTAATAATGTTTTATATAATAATAACATTTATATAACAGTCCATGGGGTTTGCTTTTTCAAGAACAGTAAACTACTAAAACCGAAATAATTTTCATGTGTGGTTGAATTATAAGCCTGTCTCATTATATGAAAATAAATCTGGCCGAATAATTCACCAAAAATGTCAGTCACTCTCATGGATTAATCCTTTAGCAGGTTCATTCCACTGTTTTAGCTTTAAGTTTGCCTGAAGTTAAATTTTTATGTCACTTATGGAGACTTGCAAAGTTCAGTTGATTTTATGAACATTCGTTTTGCAAATGCCAAACTCATTGTGTTTATTGTTATGGTTTTCTTCCTCTTCTAGTGTCTCCTAAATGTCTAAATATAGTATGTAAAACCAGGCTGTATTATACTAATCTTCTCAAGAGTGCTAACTGTAAAAACAAAACCTTGCTTTACAGTGTAATTTATTCTACTTGTAAAACATAATGTGGTCTGAAGTCAGCATTTATCCCATAGTTCTAGCCATGATTTTCATGTGCACATTTTATAGAATTCTAACAAAACTAAAAATACAAAAGCACATTCTTGTATCTTTTATTTCAATAGATGAGAAATGGTATCATATACGTGTACTGCCCGGATAAATGAGTTATTTTGAATCCTGTTGCACACACATTCCTGCCAATGGGTGCTCTATGTGGAGACTTAAGCACCTTTCCTATTGTGGTGGATGTCACCTCCAAAAAGAAAAAGGAAAATGGCATAACTACGAGCCTCAATATTTTCTAAACGGACCTGTTGTCTGGAATTAGATCTCTTTCAAATAACCTATCAGTACTGCAAAACAAAAGCAAAAACATAGTATTTCAGCCATATGCTGTAGTGTTTATGCAACGGCTTAAGAAATGGGAAGATATAGATAAAAGGGTATATAAATTAAAATAATGGTACAAGTTACCACAGAAATAAATTGTCAGGAAAACAGAAGGATTCTCATGTTTTTGATACGTCATAGTCAAGACATGAGGCCAAATGTAGGTTTCTGGCTTCAGTACAGAGATCAATTTAACAAACCATAATGATGTGATCATGCTTGTTCTTAATCCTAATGAATCTAAGCCACTCAGTTTATTCCCCCACTCTGGTAAGAAGGTCACCTGAATGATTAAGCTTCCTTGTATATTGATTTGTTTTTTTCCAAATGCAGTAGGATAAAACATGCGTATGATCCTGAGATACATACTACATCTTGCTCAGGGTATTTCAGCATGCTATGAACTTCATCCTAGTGAAGAAAAAAACCCCGATAAATTAATTGTAATTGAAAGAAGAACCTCAGAGACACTTATTTCTCTTTGTGTATACTTTGGTAAGTCAGCAAAGTCAGTTTGAAATTGATTAGATTGTCAATGCCAGTTGACCCTAGAAACAAATGGAGTCACAAACAAAAAACCCCAATGCAAACTAACCAAGAAAAAAAACAAACAACAAAACCCAAACAAACAAACAAAAAAAAAAAAACAAAACAAAAAAAAACCCCAAACAAACAAAAAAACCCACCCAAACAAAAAACCCCAATCAACTCTGAGTGAAGTTGAACTGACTGAGACCAAGCAATGAGATAGAAGGAAAGAATCCACTGCATGTGCTGGGATTCAGTACACATGGAAAAGGTTACTTATTTGTAGCATTTTTAAGCTTGGTTGAAAAGCTGAAGAAAAGTAACAGAGAATATAAGTCTGTGCATGAAGTATGTATAAATAAAAAAAAAACCTCAACGAAATCAAGCAAGCTCCCTAATAAAACAGTCACAATTCAATTTATAGATAAATTTTTTCCTTTAACATAGTAGTGTTACTTAATTTATAAAGAGTTTATAAATCATGAAGGATAGATCAAAGGATTTCCTCTTAGATCATGTTGTAGGCTAAGACTAACTGTGAGAGCATCCACTGGTCCCCAGGCGACATGGTGCATTAAGGCTGATCTCCGTACAGTCAAAGTCTAGACTCCACTAGAATGGGCAGGCCATCTCCATACTGTGTAAAACTTTGCCAAGGTCTCTTCCAAACTCCTTGTAGTGTCCCTCTGAGCTTAAAATCTAATTTTCACTGTACAGATGTTTCCAATAATGTCACGAACAGTTAATAGCAAGCTGTTGTTTGAAGGAATGGGGGACATAACTATTTTATAATAAGCACAAGATCTCCGTGGATGAGCATGAAGGACTATGGAGAATTAAAAGAGCCAAACGAGTGCAATTAAGCCATAGAGTCTACCAAGAACGATCCCTAGAGAGATTTTCTACCAAAACAAGGAGTTGTCTAAATGGGTGCTAGCTGATTTGCTCTGAAAGGAAACTTGGAAGTCATGAGATGCACATATATGTAGATTAGAAGCAGAGGACAAGCTGGATTGATCCCAACAACTGAATTACTTGACGGCAAAGAAGGAGCCAGAATCTCCCACTGAGCTGAAGAGTTCCGTTATGTCATGATAGGAAGGGAATTCTCTTGATGTGCCACTGTGTGTGCATCCACACCAGTGATTTAGTACTTTGGAACAGCTCTTTTTAGGTGTAGATTTGCTTTGTAGCTATGCCTGGATTTGTTTGCTGTACACTGTTGTTCTCTCTAAGGTTTTCTTCATGGCTAAGCCAAGACTGAAATGGTGCATTAGTGCACCATCTAGAGATCACCACTTGCAATGTAGAAAAATGGCCTCCTAGCAGTTTCCTCCCTACATGTGTGCAGGAGTTTAGCAGTGACAGCAAAACAGTCTGGGATCTGTACAGAAATCTACTTTGCATTGCCTATTAGGTACAGCTGCACAGCGTGTACCTACAACCAACAGTTGGTGCAAATTTAATTACTTCTAAAGACGTAGTCTGAGTATATGGTTCTGTAACCAAAATGGAAAGTCAAGTCTTTCTACCTTCTTTGTATAGCACTAGTCAGTAATGTAGGTGAATCCTATGGGGGCAGATCTGCAGTATAAACCATGTTCTGAAGGCCAATGTGGCTTTTAGAATACAGTGAGGAACAATGTAGACATTTTGTTTTCACCCTTAGATCTACTTAGACTATAGGAATGAACCTTTTGTTGTTGTTGTAGAAAATGTCTGCTGAAAAGATCAAACTGTATATATCATTTGACATTTCTCCACATGTAAGTAAAGTTTGAACAGAATTTATGTATTTTGATGTAATTACTACTAGCAAACACTTTAACAAAATAGAGGACAAAAGCATTTTTCACAGAAAAATACCATTTATAAATATTTAATGAAATCCATGTTTTCACAATCTGGCAGACAATTCACTGGTTGCTGTGCTAGTTTACTCATGCTCTGAATCCAAGGCAGTATTGGGAAGCTTAATTCTATCAAAGACTTGCCGAATTTAGGAATCTGGCTTGACAGCACACGGGATGGATTATCCAGGCCCAATCTAGGGCTGTCAGGGCTTCAAGCCATATTGCCATACTCTTGTCTGACCAGTAATCATATCCCTTTCTCTCCTTTTCTTTCCTTAGCAAACAGATGGTGTCGGTGCCTGACTGTGTCCTAAAATAGTTTCCAACTTTGCAACCAATTCTACAGTCTCTTCACGCTCAATTGCATTTCATTTTAGCCCTTTGCTCTCTATTTCATCACATATTCAATGTACCCTTAATGGTGAGCTTACAACTCATTTCTTTTTGCATTCCTATCCATTTTGTTTTGCTTGAGTACATATAGTCTGAAAACTCCTAAATGAATACATCCCTATGAATTGAGAGGAGAAAAAAACGTCAGCGAGAGATTATCTTCCAGTGTGGAATAAAAAGTAAAGCTATAACGAACTTGCTATAGAAGCACAGAGACTGATGTTCAGTCATGAGCCCCTGAACTATATTGCCCCATATAAAAACATGAGATAGTGACAAAAGCAAAGCACTTTAGCCATCTCGATATTCAATGAATGTGCTAACTGCTTTTGTGGAATTGCAGTGTTCTTCAATGTGTTACTGTTATCACACTGAGACCTGCATAAAAATGAAATGTCATACTCCAATACACTTCTAGTCAGTCATACAGTTTATTTTCTTGTCCCCTGATAGAGTTCACAAATTTAATAACTGTCCTTTATTCTTGTCTCAATTCTCTTTCAGCTTTCTATTCAGCTTTCCTTCTCCCTTGACTTGCAGGAAATGCTTCATCTTCCTATAGCAATCATAATAGAAAGAAAGGAAGAAAGAAAGAAAGAAAAAGGGTGATATCAACCACCATTTAGAAGTGCATGAGGGGTGATCAGACCACAGAGAAAAAAAACATTCACTGCTATTCTGCCACATACAGTTTAAACTATTTAGATATTTGCTGCCTAAATTAATTGGATAGTTTAAACCGAAATGTTTGTTAAGATTCTTATTAACTGTGCTTCACATTTTGTGTGGAAAAATTGTGTGGGTTATTTGCAAGAAACTGCTGATAACATCAAAAATATTTTTCATCTGATTAAAATGTATAATGACGACTTTTTTGCCTTTTTGTTTTGGTTCCTGTGACTATGATTAAGAATGACTCTGTAGTTCTCCACATCATCTCTAAATGACAACAACGATATCATTAATATCGGTATCTACTTCTTTCAGAATGTTCACAAATGAGAATGAACTGAACTCATTTTCTCTGAATTGAAAGCACTAAAAAAATCAATTGCTAGAACCACCTGCTACTATGCCAGGTATGTGCTTTGCTGGAGATACATGTGACCACCAAGAGCAAAGTCCCGATCCTTTGAAGTGCTGAGCAAGGTTGATAAGCAAAACAGTAGCTCGCTCCTGTACATCTCTGAAGTCTCAACCCAGATTATCACTAGTCAACATATTTTTTCTACATTTAATATTAATATGGGCCCAATTCAAGGTCATTTTAAATTAACGTAGATCTTTCTACTGATTTTCACGGGCCTTGAAAACAAAGAAATCTTGTATCTCTATACATTTTGCAAGCAGGGTGTGTGGTGGAAGCACAGAAGCATAGGAGAAGCTGAAGTATTGTTTGGCTAAATAAAAAAAAAAGCCACAATTTAAAGAAAAACAAAAGAATAATAATAAAAAAAAAAAAAGTAGATGCAAGCAGTCGAACTCTGAGGAGATTAGTGAAAGGGAATATGGGAATGAATTGAGAGACACACAGTTGCCCTAAACTCCAGGAAAACTGTTGGTAACAGAACTACCAGCTAGACAGAGGTAAGGGAAGTTGCAGCTGTTGAAGAAGAATATCAACTTCTGGTAGTTGGAGCAGAAAGCAACATGAAAATTTAAGCAAAATCAGAGCTGAGCTCACAGTACGGGAGATAAACCAGACAATATATACAATCTGGAAAGGGAAGGAATGTGTAGTACAGGGAGTAGCTCCATTTAAGGCTTGAATTGAATGTTACGTGCTATTGAGCTCAAAGCAGGACATGAGTGGTTGGTGGCCACTACAAGCAACAAAGATGAGATCTAGGAATTTTAGGCACGGTTTCAAATTTCTAGTCCAGAAAAAGATACTGTTGAGGTTTGGCAGCAGTTGCTAAGATTTTGAAATTCCAGGACTACACTTTTTTTGACAGACACTTTTATTTCTTTTTAAGTTGTAATAACTTGGAGTACTGCAACAGTATAATAAAATCAGTCTTTCAGAAAATTATTTGCATTTTGGAATAGTGTTCTCAATGTGGTACATTCTGTACATAAAAAAAATTGTCCAAAATTTTATAAGATTTTTTCTCTAAAAGCGAATTAACTTTTCATTATTCTTGAAGTTTTTTTTCCATCTAGGTAAACATCAATTCATAAGAAACTGACTGTCATTAGAGCTACTTTTGTTTCATTTCCTACTCCTAGCATATGTTCACAGAAAACAGGTTCATACTGTTATTCTAGGTAGCCATTCAAATCCCAAGACTAGATACATTTGGTGCAACTTCACTGCTTTAACAGATTGGATTTTGTGTTCATTCTTCTTCTCATTAGAGCTAACATAAAAAGAGGGGCATCACGATATTCTAAAATGTCTCTGAATGAATCCATTTTTATGTCAGATTTCACAAATTATATGGAACAATTATTCTGAGGAAAGGAAAATAGAAACCTGCAGTAGTCTGCTGCAGGAAAAAGGTAGATTCCTAGTTAAGGTGTTCCACATAGTTTTCAGAAGACTTCTCTTTGTTTCGTATCTCTGTTAGAAGTTTCCTCTGTGACCTTAGGCAAGTTGTTTAATTTCTCTGTTTCTCTCCTCTTAATGTAAAATGTTTTCTTCCTCACAGCATCATTTTTCTTCATCACAGAACTGGTGAAATTTACCCTAACTGCAAACTCCCAGCCCCATGAAAGTGCCAACATGTCTGGATAAAATAACAGCACTTAACCAAGGGGGGAAATAAATTAGAAGACACAGTATTTGGGACATTTCCACTGCTAGCAAACATGCTATCACTTTCCCTAATAATTATTTCATGATTGCACATTGTTGACATTTACTACAAGGAATAAAACAGCAATGAAAAGCAAATATCATGAAAGGCACAAATCTAAAATAAATAGGATACTTCGAATCACAGTGTTTACTGAAAATTTTTCTTTGTGTAAAAGATATATACAATCACCCCATTAGGTTAGCAATGTGTTGTTCTTATTAATCAAAGTACCTTATGAAAATTGCCAGATTAATTTTTTTCTTCTAGTTCATAATTTGATATGTGACGTAAATCAAAATGCTCCACTAGACCCTAGTGACTTCTTGATTGGGGCTGTACGGCACGATAGTGAAAAATGTCCTTATAATGTACTGAATAGATAAGGTAGCTGTAGTCAATGTCATGAATATGTTTTCCTACATGAATAGAAGTTGTTTGCCTTAGAAAAGCTCTAACCTCTTAAAGCTTTGTACCCAGCTGTAAATACATTTTGATTTTTTCATATGCTACATCTTATTCTACCACCATCACTGGAAAACAGCAAACACATTGTTACCTGCTCAGCAGGGAGCTGCATTCTTTGTGGTTTATGTGCCCATAACCTCAGTGGACCCTGGAATCCACAAAGACTCTCCTTGTGCTGCCACATGCTCAATGCAGATGGCATCTTCAGAGAATACATTGGCAGACACACGCAAGTCCATATTTAGCCTGCGCAAACAACATTTTTTCAGGAGTTTGTAAGTCAGCCAAAGGCAGGTGTCTTTCACACAGATAACAAAACAGGTCTCTGACCTCATGTTGATCCTCTCTTCTATTTCTCCAGCTCCTCATTTCCAAATCTTTGCTTAAAGTATGAAAACACTATATTTCTTCATCCAAATGATATGACTTGGTTCATAAAGGAGAACTTTTTTTTTTCCATTTCCAAAGAATAGTTGATCTGTTTTAGCTGTAATTTAAAAGTTATGTTCAATCTTCAGCGAAAAATGTCACTTTCAATTCAACCATAAGAATAAGGAAGATAACCACACTGTAAATTTAACTTGCAAATGTAAATTCAAATGTAAATTTTTTAAGAACATTTAAACAGCTTCAGTAGGGATTGTCCCTAATACATTGTAGTTCTTTCACAATAAGTTTCCAAAACTTTCTAAAAAGGCAAGTGAATGCTCTCCTCAGTTTAAGCAGATTGAGGATCTGTTTCCATCCACTTTAAGGTGATGCATGATAAAATTTCAAAGCAGTATGTGATATTTCAATAAAACAAATGCCTGGTGTCCTATTGAACCTGCTTTGACTTACGAACTTCCTTTCCAAAAGCTATCTACAGGTGGTTTATAAACAAACATTTTACCAGGCAAATTAATAAAGTTAGATTCATCTATCCTCAATTACACCTATGCCAATAGCTGTTTTGAACAAACATCTTCATGAAGGCTTCTTATTTAAATAACAGTCACCAGTGAAGAGTAAACAAGCATCTAACAAACACTAAACAGCATTATAACTCCAAATTGATTTTTCAGTTACTCAGCTGGTGTATCCATGGATTTTGATTATCTCAGTATAGAAAGCTTTAATCTATAGTGAACATTTTTTCGTCTGAGGAAAAAAAGTATCTCCTTGAGTCCTTACTAGAATTGTCAATTTGGAAGAATTAGTGGCAATGAGGAATGAAGAGACTAAGGGTCAGGATTCAAGCACAAGATTATGATAAAACGCATTTTTCTTCCCTTCCTCTCTGCTTCTCAAAATGTTAAAATATATGACTGGGAAAAATATATTTTTATTATATTGATAGATATGCTGCAAAATTTGAGAACTTACAACATTTACTTCAACATAGAATTCGTACCTTACTTTGAGTATATACTGTATTTCCCATTCACACTAGAGATTCTTGTGATAATAACTTCTCATACTTTATATTATGAGCAATATCTAATTGTAAAACTTTCACCATCATGGTCAGCAATTTCAACTTTTCACACAACAGCTATTAGAAAGATTATTTCAGTTGGCAGAAAGAATGAAGAAGTAAATATGCCATCTTGTATCTACAGGACAGATAAAGAAATCAATTTTCAAATATTTTCATTGATTTTCTACGTGAGCATGTTAGCTAACAGAATGTTTCATTTCAGAGATATCAAAATGAGAAGTTGAAATGGACAGTAAAATGTCTTTTCACTGGAAATATACTGAAAATAATCCTTATTTGGAGAATAGTTGGTTTTGAGTAACAGACATTTATCAGTAGAATGATATTCAACGAAAACACCCCCAAAAACATACTATAATTTAAGTCATGTTTCAAATACATATACGTAAAGGTATGTATCTATGTCATTGTATATACCTGACAGCTCTCAGGATATGTGTACGTGGTAGAGTGTAGAACTACGTAGAGATTCCTGAGCTAACTTCCTAAAAGCAATGATATTATGAGCATTAGTGCTTCTGTCTCACCAGGTGAACCTATATACCCTGCTTTTAAACAGGCATTATTCAGCAGGCTGAGATATCATGTAGTGTTGCAGTGACAATCAGACCAGAGGTGGCCCCCAGCAATCAGAGACCTTTTCCTGGCTTCCCTAGCTTGTCTTAGGAGCCAAGGCATGCCCTGGGGCCCAAATATGATTGCTAGTTCTCTGCCTTCTCTATGAGACCATCATTTTGTGGATGAGTACAACACCCAAATTACGTCTTTTTCATCTCAAATGTAACAGATTTCTGAACATTTTAACATTTCTGCGGAGCCGAGAAAATGGAAAGATGCAGCTAAAATAGTCATTATTGTATCTCAGAATGACCACAGTAGCTAAAGATGGAAAAGCCATCACATCAGCTGTTTCACCTTCCTGCACTATAGTATCTTTTTAGAGAAAATACGCAAGTCCCAACTCAAGAGCAGATACTTTCCATCACCTAGGTGCCATTCAAAGACCTAAAAGAAATCAAGTAAAAAAAGATACTGAAAGGGAAGCTCTCTAGTTCATGGTTCAGACAGGAGTGAATGTGAGGTGTACAGTCTTGCTGCAGGTTTGAACTTGCAAAGCTTTCTCCTTAGTTGAAAGGCAGGAGCACTCTCTTTCAGGAGTAGTCAGCCTAAGTGTTACATTTCCCCATAATCACATAATAAATTTGTCTCAGCCCTGCAGTTCTTTTAGAGAAGTGCATTATGGTATCTAGTCACAAATTACTGGATAGTCTCTTTGAAAGAATTACATTCCCGCAGCATAAAAGAATCTCCACAATATAGGTCAAGATAGAAGATATTAAGATCCTTTACAGATGCCATTGAAGAAGAGTATAGCCAGACTTTAATAGCATAACACACAGAGAGCAGAAATAAAATATAAACCCCTCTCATACACATTACATAAAAATGTACCAGATTATATGGTGGATCCTGCAGAGATATGCTGATGTAGTGCATTATACCATCAATGTAAAACAACTAGCTAATACATAAAACTGAAAGAATAATGTTTCATTTAAAATGCACTGAGAAGAATATCTCAGTGTGGTAGTATAGATACAAGTGGTCATGATGGCACATATTCAAATAGACAGCAGATTTCATAATGGACGAAAATCCCCCTGCTACATACACACATGGAAAACTAAGCTCTCCATTCTGTCTGACATGTGCTCTGAGAACTTGTCTTGTGTGGTAATGACTCTATACACATTTGATAGGATAGGACTAATCAATTTACTTCAAGTATATTGATGCCAGATAATTAACTAGATCAAATAATTCGCTGACTGAGGCAGATGTTGATGATTATACTTTAATGTCCAGTTTTACACTGCTATGCCCCACACCAGGACAGAGGAAATTATTGTGAACAGCTGGGCTGAAATGGTCACACTCTTTTCAAATAAATAAAGAAGTATAAGATGTAAATATATTTGCTGGGGAAAAGAGCAGCTGTAGTAGCTCTGCGCCTCATACAGTAGAGGATGTCTGTGGCAGATTTCTTTAATGGAGGTTTCAGTTTTGTTCTGAGAAGCTATTAAACTTAGAAAGGAAGCCTAAGCTGACACTAAACAAGAATTAAAATAATAACTGTTGTGGGTTTCTTTCCTGCAAGATTTTTTAGCTTCATATTTCTATATTTAGCTTTAATGCTCTTTAGATCTCTCTTACTGGAAGATAAGACAAGGAAAAAACCCAACAACAGTAAAGAAATAGGCTGAAATTAAGCACAGACTGTTATGAATGATTACACAATGCCACCCTAGTAACCTGTTGACAGATTGCTGGCTGTCATGCAAGTTACCCCCTAGCAGGTCATTCCAAAGCTTTACACGCTGGGCCAAAGAATACTGACTGATTATTCAAATGTCTGGCATTTCTGGGCAAGAAAACAATAACACTCGTCACTCTCAGTATGTATTATGTCCTAAAAATCTTACTCAGATAAGTAAGTTTTTCTTATCACCAAAATCTCCAAACATACAGCTTTGAAGTAGGCCATAAGAGGATGCTTTTCTTCAACTTAGTGATGATATCTACAACTGAAAATAATATTTTTCATTTCAGTAGCATATTCACTTGGAAACTGTCTGACAGTTCTCACTGAAAAAATGAATAGGAATATCTAATGAAATTTACAGGACGGTTAAAATAAAGTGTACTTATAATGCTATGCCGTGCATTCCAAAATAGCTCCACTTACTCACAGTTTAATAGACTTTAAAGACAGAAAACACCATTAAATCTGTCTCATTACATTACATTTTATCCCATTATGTCTATATTGAACTCAATTACAAAAGTTTGACTAAATCATCATCACTTTTTGAATAAGCTGGCTGCCTTCCTAGAAGGAAGTTTAACCAGGAACTTAGCAAGAGAGAAAGAAGCTGATAACTCTCTTTAGCTTGCTTCTGTGGTTAGTCATTCTCCTTTTTTTGAAAAAAACAACAACAACAAAACAGTCTTCCTAATATGGTTTTAATTTCTCTGTTTGCAGTTTCCAGTAACTGGTTGCTGTTTTATATTTCTCTGCAAGGTTTAATAGCTGTTTACTAGACAGTCACTCATGGCTCTGGTTATATACTGTAATTAAGTCACTTTGCAATCCTCTTCTTGATAAAAATAAGCAGATTGATACTCTTAGGTTTCAGCCATGAGGCATGCCTTCACTTCTTGGTTGAGAAGCTTTTACACACCTTTCCTGACTTTTTTTATCCTTTAAGCACTGTGTACATCAAAACTTTTTTTAGTGTTGTGTGTCCAGGTAAAAATATTGGTCTGCTTCCACACACTCACTGCTCCTCCATTTTTCAACTCCTTTGGCATATCAAAATTCATGTAAAAATTTCAGAACAACATTAGAAATTCAGTATTCCTGAAGGAGAATATAATGCCAGTGGTGGATGAAATTGTGATTCAAAACAAATGGAGGTTGAAGGTTATAAAAGAAGTCTAAAATTCCATGGAACGTAATACATAAACAGGAATATATAATGTATCAGCTGTAGAAAAATTGTCCTTAACCAATTTGGAAAACTTTTTGCCAGTAACCACAAGTATCAGCTATGCAGTACAATGCACAGTGATGTAAGAGAAGAAAACTTGTGACTGAAGAGATGACAATAAAATCCATCTCTTAAGACAAGTGCATGGGATACATAGATACCGGTAGGAAAGGCTCCCGCTGGTTCTCTCTGCTTTATCAAGCCTGTTATATGGACACAGAACAAACAGGACCCCTGTTTTGGGGGTCTTGACCAAAATTCTCAGTCTTCAGCAGCTGGGTGGCACTCATTTTATCTATCTCAGTGGGACAAATGAACACGGCTATTAAAAAAAAAAAAAAAAAAGAAAGATCACTTGGGACTCTTTCCAGCATCACAAGGAAGAATCAGCTACACATACTCTTCTGATAAAAGCTTTATAATGAAGAGATGCTGCATTTTAATAGTATTTTCTTGTTTGAAAAAATGAATATTTTTGTTTCAAAGTGAATTTTATTAGAACAGTCACCTCGTTGAAGGTTAAATGTGAAGAACACATAGAAAACAGCTGCACTTGCTAAACAATGCACTGTATATAGGTAATGAGGTGCTATTCTGTAAGAAAAAAAGCGAAGAGAAAAATGTTTTTGGAATTATTTGTATGGAGAGAAGCAAAGCAGTGTAGCAGTTTTGCTAATGTCAGCCTATGTACTTGCCCAGTTCATAAGAGGCAGAAGCCATTATCAAAGGTCCACTTTCATGTCTAATTATTGGTGAGCACTCACACAGCAATATGTCTGCTTGTATTTTGTCACCTCTATTTTGTTCACATTTAGACTTGCCTGTAAATGATTCACATTCAATGACATCGAAATGCTTTGCCACTGTTATGCATAAATCTTATCAATAGCTGATGAAACATCAACAGCCTTTGTTAAATGGGTTCTGTCTCCTGAGAACCTGATGGGAGGGCAAACTGAGTCCTTGAGTAATGAGTCTGTTTCATCCAGGTTACCAAATCAGGTCCTCTTTAGTTTATAGAAGGGACAACTAAGGTTCCCAGCATCTAATTACACTGTGGTCAACTATGGCAACCGGGCAGGCAGCTTCAGACTAGATCTGATTAAACACAAGTGTTCATTAAAATTATCTGTATTTGAAAACTCTTTCTTGCAAGATCAGCAAAGAGAACCAGGACAAAATCAAGGAGAATAAATTGACTTTATAACAACTCTCCTTACTAGGATCTTGAGCAGAGCTGATCGATGCATTCATCACGAATAATGGGACTGAAGTGAGAATTCAGCTGATTTCAGCTTGGCATAAGACCTAGCCAGAAAGGAAGGAACAATTATATTTTTTTCAGTTAGGGACACTATTCCGTTGCCTTTTTTGAAATAGACCTAAACTAGGAATAAATTCACTACTGGAAAATGTAATAATCAGTGTATTGTTTGTAAACACTTAGAATTGCATATTATTTACACTCATTTTCTCTCTCTGCTTTTCAGCCCAAGTAGTACCACCTATTGGTATGTTCATATGCTGAATTTCACTGAACTGTTTATTTCATGTGAAGAGAGAAAGTAAACAAGAAAAAAGCTAAGACTTTTTTTTGAGAAGCTGATGCCCACCTATACTGGACAATTATTTGAATCTTCATAACATGTTCTGTTGTAAGGTATTGGATAAAGTGATGACCTAGAGTTAGAGCTTTTCTGAGTAAGAGTAATCCACTGACCTCTTTCATCTTCCAAAAGTTCAGAATGTGTCCCATCATTTACCTCCTTACCCTTTTCTTCTTTAACCAATTCCAATTCTTTCAACTTTCTTCATAATTTATCTCATCTTTCTTCTCTAGACTCACTTAATAGTTTTCTGCACCTTCTCCCCAGTTTCAGCGCCCCATGATGCAACAATGAAATACTGAATAGAGTGAAAAGTTTACTTTATGTGGCTTGTAGGTTAAACCCCATTTATGCACATTACAAAAGAATCTTTGCCTTTTTCACACCAGTATGGTTCTCTTGACTCATGCTCAGGCAGCAAGTTTCAATAACCCCCAGAATTTGTTCTGAAGAACTTAGAAAGTTTCTAAGATTAACGGCAAATTTCTACAGAAGACGCACTGTCCATTGTGTGCACCTCTATGGTGTTACTGTACTCCAAGTAACATCTAGATGCTCACTTGATTTAATTGGATTTATTTTGATATCATTTAAGTTGGCCTTCCCTTTACCTCACAAATAAATATTTGCACATCTACCTATAATAATTTAGCAATTTCCAAGAAACACATGTCTGTCTATAATTTTCAGTAGATAACGAGTGTTTTTCAATATAAAAGAATCAACTTTAAATGAACATAATTGCACAAGAATTAATTTTATGTGATAATATTATTTCTAAATTACTAAATCAATACTATGAAGAAAAGAAGAAAAAGGAGAAAGAGAAGGAGAAAAAGGAGGAGAATCAGGAGGTATTACTGTTTCTGATATTTTCAACCCTATTTTTGCTTCTTTTCCTCGTTTACAGATCTCTAAGTAGCGATTTTTTGTTTGACTGTTGGCTCAGTGTGTAACATATGTATAAATTATGCAGAGACATCCCATGAATGTAGCATCCACAGGTGAGGACTGCTAACAGTTAATGAGGTTATAATGACTGAGTCAATTCTACACAGTCGAAAAACTAAAATCTTTTTTTTCAGTATTTCTACAGTGTTACAACCTTCATCCTTCATTGCACGTACATTTATCCTACCTTCTGAAACTACAAACATTGTGGAAAGGGCATTCTAGTAAACTGAACAATACATTTCCACTTTACCTTTTTTCTTTCACAACTTCTGTTGTAGTTGTGTTATTGTAATCTTTAATGTGTTATTTTGGATGCTCCTCCTGAAAAAAAAAAAAAAAAAAAAAAAGGAAAAGAAAGGAAAAGAAAAGTCAGCCACGCAAATTATACCAAGAAAATACTTATCCTTCCATTTACACATGTGTATGTGTAAATTTCTACACATAACAATGTAATTTCAAAAGATGTTTCAATTTGAAAGTTACTAATTTTTTTTTTATTCTAGATGTTTGTAGTGATTTTAGCTAAATACCACCAAGTTAATCTAATCAATAGTTATGTGTTAATTGCATTATGTTGTGCTGCACAAATGGAAAACAAAGAAGATATTTTTATTCAGATGCCAGCTGAGCTATGAGTTCAACACTGAAGTCTTTCCCCTCCCCTCCATGGACGTAGTAACTGGGCTCATTTATAATGAGTTAGATGACATGTCATATCTGAGCATCTTCTAAAGCATTATTTGCATAGCTGGCTATTTCTTTTCTCCTCTTGGCTTCAGTCTGCCACACTGAGGAGGGTTAAGGAGGCTATTATAGGTGCTTGTAAAGTTCCGATTTCTGTTCCTGTAGGAGATGCAGCAGTGGATGGCAGATAGCCAGGCAACAACATAAAAGTGGATGTGTCTGATATGATGCATAGCAGTACTTGAAAAAAAACACAGCTCTAGTTGTATTCCCCATTGCTGCTGCTGAGAGCCTTTGACTTACAGTATTTCTGCCATCTAGGAGAATAGAAGTTGTTTTCAATGCTATTATGAAGTGGAAGTAAAAAGGCTAACTGTAGACTTGCTCATCTTCGAAGTCCTTGTCATTTGTTGGGACTAGCACAATAACTACTGTTTACATATAGAGGCAATCAAGTATGGAGAGAGTTCAGGACTCAAAATGTAACACCCCAAATTCTCACTACTACATAAAATTAAAAAAAAAAAAAAGAAAAGAGAAGTAAAAGAAAACAAGACAGACTAAGGACTCAGATGGTTAGAATATTTTTTTCTCCATGGCTTTTGCACTGTATATCTGCTGCAATAGCAACAATTTTTCATGTTGATGTTGCATGAAAATGGATAACACATTCATATATGTGTCATTTTTAAGTTTGCAGGTGATATTAATCTTCAATTTATTTGCTTCTGATCATACTGGAGTACGCTTCCTTTCCTCTTTTTGAATAATAAGTAGACAATTACAAATTGGTTCGCATTTCCATAAGTATTGATAGAAATGTAGCTACAGATGTCACTGATCAGTTTAAGTAAAATAAGTGGCATTTGATGTACCTTTATAAAATTTTAGATGTAGATTATAATCACACAAGACTCATAACACCAAACTGAACAGAACTGTAGCATAAAAAGACAATATATTAAAAGATTGTACATTTTATGGAGGAGGAAGAAAAGAAAGGAAGAAAAGGGTAAAATCAACATACAGTAATTGCTGTTGCTTTCTTCATTCCATTTCTTTCTAAATCCTAATTCTGAGCTCTGTTTACATATAGTCTCAGAAATGAATAAAACCAATATTATCCAAAAGTTACAAAAGATAAGGAAAGAGTTCAAACGTTTATTTCAATGTACATTTTACATTAAATGCACTCTAATTATTTTCACATTCACTTACTAGCTAGTCCAATTAGTAATAGTGAATGTAAATTAACTTCAGAATGACTTTAACTCCAAAGACACACCAAACCCTCATGACCGAAATATTTATTTATTTTTAAGGTAGTAGGTGTCAGCACTGCTAGGGTCATGACAGCATTTTGCATGACATTCCTATGCACTGGACCATTTTTTAGTCATATCTCTTTCTGTTTCACATGAAAAATCTGAAATCGATATTTTTTTCTTACAGAAACACATCTAAGATACTAGATTTTCTGAGTTTCAAGACAAATGCTTCTAGACAATTTCAAATGCCTGGCTTTCTAGCAGACTGCTCAGTCTATTTGCATCTGAGAACAGAGCTTAGTTGCTTTTTCTTGACCCTAACCAGCAGGAGATTTTGTGTCTAGGGCAGCACTATGGTTTATGCCAATAGTGAATATTTCAGTGCTTACCTTTGCAGTGCATGAGCCCTTTTGTGGTTCTAACAATAAGTGACTCAATGAGCTTCTAATGTGATTTCAGTGTCTTAAGACTTAGCACTTCTGTTATTTTTCATCCCCTATCTTTTGGCATATAGACAAAACAAATGAGTCAGAAATTACTGTCAATAAAAATTAGTGTAATAATAAGTATGATCCAATTGTCTAAAATCAGGTATTGGAGTGCAAAGGCTTTTTTTTTATCTAAACATCTCTGGTGATGTTTAGGAAAAAAAAGAGTACGTAAGTAGCTTGGGAAAAATTGTGTTTTGAACACATGTGCTCTGAAATGTGTAAGCACTTTCAAAAATTCCACCCTTAATGCTTAATTCCTGTATCTTTTTCCTTTTTACAGCACTATTGTTCTTTACTGAAGAAAACACTATGTGAGTCATCTAATAGAGAGAAGGCTGGTGGCATGACATGTCTGTTTTTGCCTTCCTTTAATTATGTTTCATGCTGACCCTCTTGTGTGGAGCCAGTACCAGAAAGCACAGCTTTGTTAGCAGTGTTTACATGAATGTTTGATAAGCATCTGTCAGCCCTTAGCACTCTACAAGAGTCTGTAACACAAAAGACAGCCAGGGAACCCTGGAGCTCTTGCCACCTGAAAGCATAATCTGTGTGTTTTCTGAATTCCAAATGAGAACAGAGATTGTTCTTTTGTAACTCAAAATGTAATTTATGTATTATTTACTACAAGAATGTATTAATCAGAAAAGATGGTTGATATTTTTTATCTAATAAAGCTTTGAGGAGCAAGGTCAAGATGTCTTTTATTGCATACTTATCTTAATAAATTGTCTTTCTTTGATCCCACTGGATAAAAAAAGCAGACAGATATAACTGAATAGTTGAGGAGACTATTGACTACATCAAGTTGAGTAGTGAGCAATTACTTACAAACATTTTGACAATTCCTGATTAGATTTTTCATTTCAATTCTGTTCTCAAATATTTTGATTTTCTTTCTGCAGAAATTTCAAGAAATAAAGCTTTGTTTTCCTTCTGTTAAAAAAATCAGCAGTTAAGCTGACCTGTGCTCAGAATACATGAATACTACTGCCAGGTCTATCAGTGACCAGCTGTGTGAGCTTGAATTAG
The DNA here is from genome assembly GCA_013396935.1 of Baryphthengus martii. Lineage (NCBI taxonomy): Eukaryota > Metazoa > Chordata > Aves > Coraciiformes > Momotidae > Baryphthengus > Baryphthengus martii. The sequence continues at coordinate 11,073 of VWZK01021831.1, read as the reverse complement.
AAAAGTATATTTTTACAGTATTTTCACTTGTTTTGCACTGGCCCAAACCATTTAGATATAATTTAGTTTTGAGTCCAGAACGTGTGTACCCATATCATTTTGTCATGGACCTGAGCATAATATTCACTGCTGTTCACTAACCACTGCTGTAAGTACGGATTCTGATTTGGAAACGACATGCAGTGACCCAGCAGAAGAAGGTCACATCTGTTTATTATGAAGTCTACCAATTGTGTGCATGTGCAGCTCTTCATATTGCACTCAATACAGGTCCAAAACCGACATATTGCAAGAAAATTCCTTGAATTTACATCTAAGAAAAGCCAAAAAAAAACAATATCTCAAGCGTGCAGTCCTCTTACCTAGCAGTTGTTCTTCTCCCTCACCTATCACACATGGACCTCTGTCCACTGACAGCAAGGAATAAAAAGCTCAGATTTCCAAGGTCCTTATCAAAGCTCTCCACCCTGCTCCGGGCTTCCCTTTCACTTCCTTGATTGCTTGACCCAAAGCTATACATTCCCTTTCACTTCTCAGTGCATCCTGTTTCCTCCTTAGGTATGTAGATTGAATATTCATGAGGAACACGATGCCTTTGGTGTCTTGATGTCAAGCACACTGCCAGCAGGTACACGATTTATTAATTTATTTTTTTGGCAAATTGATAAAATCCATATATTTATGGACACTTTAAAAATAAGAAGGAAAGAAGTCTGCAAATGCATGGCTTGGTAGGTATTATTGATCCAGCTCTATGCTCTTTTTTTCACTATAGTAAACCAACATCTATCTGTTGCTTGTTTGTTCCACAGGAAAATTGGAAATAGAGTTTTATGGGATCATGCACACGAAGAATTCTGTATTTGTTGATTTATCCTTCATATAGCTGTTCCATAATACAGAAATAATAAACTCGGTATCATCTCTGCTGTATCTCCACTTATTTCAACCTAAAGAACACAAAACACAGTAGCTGCCCTGAGTGAAATCATACTGAGGAAGATCTAACACATTTAGGCACGTTGAAGACATATCGCACAGCTTTCAAGGGACAAGACAGAGAGATAGGTTAATTTCTTGGACTCTTTTTCCTTACTTATACTTCAGTTCTTCAGGAGATAACATTGACTCTGACTGTGTTTAGACTTTGTTGATTGCAGACAGAATTCCTTACCTTGCCAAGAATTAAGCTGTGTGAGACAGCGCCTCCATTCTCCTATGCACATGGAAAGGAAAGGAAAGGTCAGCTGAGATCCATACAAGCCAACAAAAGAGATGGAAGAGAACTTACTCAGCATGAAACGGCAAGCAAAATAGCATTTGCAGGAGCATAGATACATATCTAACTTCAGGAAAATTCCTGATATTCAAGTAGATGCACAACTTCACCTATTTTTAAGCCCTTACTCTTTCAGAAAAAAAAGATGACAACTGTACCTCTGTGTTAAAGAATAAATTCTAGGGAATTCTTTTGCCCTTTTTTTATTAAATAAGAGTAAAACAAGTTAGCAACTTTGCCAAGAAACAATTGGCTCATTCACACCATCCCATCTCTATGTGCTGTATGTGAAATTAATGTTAAGTATGAAAAAATGGATGGAAATCCACGTGTCGATTAGAGAATAAACTTCTGAAATACGAAAGGGAGAGAGAATGAAAAAGCAATGTAATATTAATGAACATTTAAAAATTCTGTTCAGTGCTTGAGGTGCCATTGATTAGCCTGCCTAGAAAGCAGTCCCTTAGTGTTCCCAGTTTGAAGCCAATCGGCTTTTTCTTCCAGACCAGGGCTTTGTATGCTCAATTCTGTTCTCAATTACACTGGTATATATTAGGGATAACTCTGCTATCTTCAAAAGAATTATTCTACTCACACCAGTAAAACTGAGATTAAAATTTGCTCCTCAGAATTCTATAAAAATAGGTTGAAAGGTTATGGGGATTTCTATATACTGTGTGAATCAATTCCAGAGAAAACATGCTTTTAAGACAGTGTTAGTTCCTTATACTATTGGAAGCAGTTCTTTGTTGTCTTTAAGACCTATTTTAAGTTGATCACAGATTTTTAAATTGGCACATGTGCTTGTCAAAATATGCTGCTCTAAAATTAATTTTCTTTGAGGAATGTTTCCCTGAATATTGCAATCAATTAAAAACATGCTAATTTACACTCCCCAAGGCTAGATATCTAATCTTTTCAATACTTTCTAACACTAACAGCAATTTTCTTCCGCACATTGGAGTAAATACAGGAAAATGTGGGAGCAGATTCCAAGTAGTCTGTAATGCTTTTCTTAAACAAACAATGAGAAAATTGCTAATTAATATTTTCCAATTTTGTGCACAAGCTGTGAAATTGCACAACTAGCTGAAACTAATGAATCACAGAACCTCTCAATCTTGAGGGGAGTGAAATTCACTAAAATGTAGTACTTCTAAGTCTCAACTACATAATTTTCACAAACAATGAACTCATCAGAGGCACAAATATCCAGATATGCATTCATAGAATAAGTTGCAGGTGCAAAAATGGAAGTGCAAATTTTGCTGGTAGACTTGAAAATGGAGCCTTGCAGGAAAATGGTGTTTTATACATGCAAATGTACAACTGTAGGATGCTTATTAATGGAATACCAGTATGAATACACATATAGGACCTTGTTTTCAATTGCTTGTCACTTTTCCAAACTTAATAGAAATTTCTCTCATGATCAACTTGATAAAAGCTCACTCAGTGGGTTTTGGGAACGCCATGTTCACAGCGTAATCCCTACTGGGCTGTAGTAACTCTGAGTGTATTTGCATAGGACTAAGAAAGACTTTTCTTGTAATTCCCCTTTAGAAGAATGATATAACTGCATTTATGTTAGAATCACGCAGAGAACATTCCCAACCATTGGAACATAATCATCTGTTAAACCTCTCTGGTGCAGTTCTGGCTCTGAGTCAACTCTGCCTCTCCCATACAATTGCCATGCACAGTTGGGAGTTACAACAGGCCAAGAACTAGTCCTATTAGGCAGTTTGGATGATGTCACCCTTGTTGGAGGAGGAAAAAGTGCAATAGCATGGATGTGGGATGCCCTATTCCAGCTGGCCGCAGTGCTGAGAGTCCTGGGAATGTTTAATTTATGAGTATAGATGCAGTCTATGGTGCCAAGAGGAGGAATTGGAAACAGCTGTCCTATGCTCTCAGTGCCCAAACTGCCAACCATGGGTAGTACAGAGAGGCAAGAAATTGCCAAAGAACCGGGAAGGAAAGCCTGAGACAGATGCTCTGTTCCTGGGGTTGATTGAGGAGGAATTGTTTAGGTCTGGAATCTTGTTTGGGTGAAAAATAGGAGAAATGGTTAAGATGCCTTTGATACCTAGGCATTCAACGTTTAAATTTATATTCTGCCTGATTCAGGTCAACTAATAGAGCTATTTAACTATGCCAAGAGATTGTCTGCAAATCACTTTTAGTTTTTCCTGTTGATGTTGTTCCACTTTGTTCAAAATGCAAAATTGTTAACTAGGGCGGGAGAAAAGGGCCTGGAGTCAAGGCCAGGTGGTGTCAACAGCAGGCTGCTGAGCACTCTGTTGTCCCTGTCCTAGGTATTACTATGACCTAGGAAAAAAAGTTACAGTCTAGTCTTAAATAAGGCTTAATTTCATATTTCATTTCAATGTTTTCTGTACTACTGCAGCACGTCCTTCCTTACACATAATATAGTAGCCAAAACTAAGTCTGAATGGTTTGTATACAAGATTCTATTCATTTTTCAGTATAACTATTTTGATATGCTCATTTGTACTCTTCAAAGTGCAAATACATAATTTCTTTCATGTTTACCATACAAAGGAATTCCTTCAGCTCTTTCTGACATGCAAATGGCAGTACATTTACCTGTGTGTGTCTTTTTTCACGCACTTAGAAACATTAATGCCATTCTTCTTGACTTCGACTTCTGCAAGGCAAGCAAGAGACACTCCTGATGTTGTAGAAGACGTGGTTCTCAACAGCTGTGGAAACTCATTCCTGAATTTTGGAGGCCAACAAAAACAGAAGAGTCAAGAGCATGACTACTACTCATGAGCATTAACCCACACGTTTATTCTAACTGTAAATCCATCAAGCTTAAATTAAACTGAAAACAACATATAATGATTCTAAAACCCAAATCTGATGCTTTCTTGTCCTCTTCATTATTTCCAGCTTTATTTTATGGCTGTATAGATGGTGTCAACAAAAAAAACAAATGATACCCATCTCCACTGAATCCTTACTGATGTGAAATCGCTCACATTCATAACAATTACAATGTTAGCCCTGCTGTAAGAGGAAACACCTGTCCCACAATTCACTTTTGTCTTTCTGCCTCCTGGCTTGAAAGATACAGATTTTGTCAATCTTTTCTCACGCCGTGAATGATACTTGACTAATCTTTAAATGTCAGTGAAATCATTTGAGGCTGAGCCTGGCAGAGGCTGAACTCAGAACTCACACAGCAATTAACTGTTTTTGCAGCCAAAGCAGTGCTTACCGGTGCTTTATCTTAAGCCAGCGAGTGAATATATCTTGCAAAGAAACTATGTGATACACTGACAAAATAATTCTTTCTGATCTTGCAATGAAAAATTATGGGGGAACACACTCATTTGCAAACCCTGTTTAAAACTCAGCAACACTGTGAAAAAAAAAGCTTTGTAGTATTGTTTCTACTTCTAAATACATCACAGTGACTTCAATTGTAAAGAAAGTGATTTTCCCGGGAAGACATAAGGAAAATGGCAAACTGGGAATTCCACTTTGCAGTAACAGTTTTCAGACTGATGGCTGAAACAAGAACAGGAAAAGCTGAAATCTGTTGAGGTTAAACTGAAACAGAAATTTTGGGATAAGGATAAGGAAAATTCAACAAAACAGCAGGAAGTGACAAATTTTGCATCAACTTAATATCCACTTGACTTAAAAACTGAAATTTCTCTGTTTGCTTTTCCTGGTTTCTGGTAGTTGCATTCTGTTGTGGAAAATCTTGAGTTCCGTCTAAAAAAGTAAAGTTGCACAGCTTTAAAAAGATCAAAATAAAATTCAGCAGCATATGCTTGAAGAAATAAACCCTTTCCTTTTACAAATGCCCACTAATTTTTGTTTGATTGCTTTCTGGCCGTCTCTGACTGAATTCAGCTTGGGTTCATTAAGAGTTACAACCCAATCTAAAAGTGCAATTTCCCAAAAAAATTTTGGGTTTTTTCCAGTGAAAAGAAAGTGTTCAACTACTTCATGGTTCTAACCCTCATCCCATATTTAAGCTGCTGAACTATAACAGTAAAAAGACAATTTTTTTTTTTAAAAAAAAAAAAGAATAAAAATAACTTCATGGTTCAGAAGATACAGGAATCATCTGCTGGTTTCAAATGGAAACATGAAATGCTTAGTTGAGCTATTATTGTGTGAGATTTCAGATCTGCAGAAGTTTTAACAGTGTAGGAAGAACAGATACTATTTTAATGGTGGATGTAATAGAACTGGTGTTTTCATTAACTTGTTAGGTCATTCTTTTTTTTCTCCCTACCTTTCTCAGGTATTTCTTAAAGTCCAACCTTCCTCTTCAAAACTGCTCATTTTTTTGCCTCTTTGTGTTATCTAAAATGCTGGTAGAAATACTTCCTGATCATATTTCCCTCTGAGTTACAAACTAGTAAAAATTGCATTAAAAAACATAACACAGTAAGACTATTTCATGCTTTAATACATTTAACACACATTTACCAAAGAATCTTTATGTAAAACCTGGGATAAATCTTTCTCAGAGTTTAGCTATGAAAATAGCCTTTAACAGAGTCTTATGAAACATGAATAAGAAAGAGGGCAAGGGTGAGCTTTCTTTGGTATGCTTGCCAGCTTTTAGAAAGCCTTTCCAACATATCGATGCCTCTCACACAGACTATGACACACTATCACTTCTTTAGTTTTCGTATCTGCAAAGAGTGAAATTTGCACAATTTCATCATTTTTTACAAGAAACATCAAATCTGCTTTTGAGTGAAAAATTTCATTTATGGATTTATGTTGCTAGAAGCGCAGCCTTGTAAGTGAGTGGCAAAGCTCAGAAGTAAAAAAGATTCAATGGTTTGGTGCTTTTTTAATAAGGACTACAATCTTATTTTTCACTTTTCTATATACATATTTTCTACCCTTTTTCATCACATCACATGATGTGGTGAAGCAGAATAGGTGTTAGGTTTTAGTTTGGAAGTAGATGTATGAATAAACAAGTGAATGAATTCTGTAGAGTGCTGCATTCTCGAAGGATTCCTGAAGGGTCTTTTATGCTCCAGGCTACTATACTGTGAAAGCATATTCCTGAGCTCACTCCTTTCCGTCAAGACATGCCTTTACGACATTCAGGTAGAATTGCCTTGCATTATGAGTCCACAAAATAGCTGATGAGAGCAACAGAGACACAAGTATGCAGATAAAGTAGGACTGAACATGTGTCCTGGGAGAGAGAGAGAAGGAAAATGTCTCCCTATTCCTGTCCCTCACAATCTTTCAGTTCTGCAATGTTTAAAAATCCAGCTGAACCTCTAAAGGGATGTGCTATTTTATGTCATACTGTTTGGGGGGGTATTCCTTCTATATTTATCCATACAAACCTGCAGACAGAAGGTAAGTATCAGTTAATTTAACATACTGTAGCAGCAGATGGACTTTTCAAGAGTGACTCCTGCTTTGTGTTAGCCTTTGTTTGGCCAACCCAAACCTGTAAAAGTTCACTCTGTTACTTACTACAAAGGAAGCTGGCCAAAAAGATGAAAAGCGCATTTTCCCATGCAATATCATGACATGTAAGCTCTTGAAAATTAATTTATCAGCTGTTTTCCATTGTGCAACTAATCAGAAACAGCATATATATATATTTTTTTTTTTTCATTCTTTTAGGCGTAATTTTTTCAGTAACTTAAAGCTGAATGCAGGTTCCTTATGTACTAATATATTAATGAAAGTACTCACGTTTCCTTCCACGTTAAAAATACTGGTTTATATTTCCTCAGGGTGATAGAACCTCTTAACACCACATTGCGGTTCTCACACCATAAGAATGCACAAAGTGTCATATTTGACAAGCAGTGCAAGATGGAAATGAATCCATTGATTGCTATTAAAATTGTGATTCATGACCACAGAGGCTAATATTGAAGCACAGAAAAAAACCCTGTACAATAAGGTTATAAAATGACCCCCACTTAAACCTTGAAGTAAGTGCTGCTGACCTTCACTGGAGATGAAAAAAGTTTCAAACCATTTGTTGAACACGTTTTTAAATGAGCCTCTCATTGCTATATCGAAAATTAGGCTTTTCAGGCCAAAACAGAAACGTCCCACTAACTCTGTTCAGCCTTTTAAGCCTGAAAGGTGAATTCTATTTGACTGATTCCAAATGGATTGTGTATTTCATATCAAAACCCACTATTATGCTCAACTTTGAGTGATTTCTACCTCCTAAGTTGTGTGACTCATCTGCAAGTCTTTCCAGCTGCCTTACAAGAATTTCTTTGAGACATTTTACTTGACTATGATATCAGATTGGGTTTATGTTGTTGGTTTTAGAGAAGAGGGAATTATATAGTTAACCCTTGAAATCCAAGCAGTTTAGATTCACTGTGTTAACAGTAGTTAGGCCACAGCAAAGCTAGGCTACTGTAACATTTCATATAAAGCTATGGCAATGCCAAAAATGATTCATTATATGTTTTCAGACAGGGTTTCATTAGAATAATGTCAGCATTTGTTGAATTAGTTAATTTTATTCCCTTTTTGTTCAGATTCATAGTATATGGGCCATAAAGATCAGTCATGTCATAGAAATATTGTGAAAATCCATGGGAGGACAGACTGGCTTAGGTATCTGCCATCATAGCAGTAGCTGACAATATTTATGAGCTTAGACTCAGATTATTTGCATTAGCGGTACAAAATTCTGCTTTTAATCACCCGGAGACTGTTTCAGTTCAGTTGTTGGGCACCACTCACGCTCAGGAAATCAAAGGATAAGCAGTACTCACAGGGGAAGACAACTTGATAGGGGGCAACAGTCAGCCCTTAGTTACATATAACAGTTGCAGGGTACTGTCTGTTAATTGCTTAGTGGTACAACAGTCTTGTTTTTTCCAAGGAGCCACAGGAGTTTCTGATTTGCCTGGCTCACCCTGTCTCCCATCCCCCAATTGTGGGTGACAGCAGAGGCAGAGATTTCCTTAGAACTACAAGACTTTAAAAAAAAAAAATTAAAAAACTGAAACACAACCCATATGTCATGTTGTAAAAAATGCAAAATATGCTGGATCTGTAAAAGCGGCACACCAGGCCATATGCTTCAGACAGAACAGCTTGCATACGTCTAGGCCTCTACACTGACTTCAGGAACTGAAAACACTGAAACAGTGGCTAGTCTACTCCACACTTTTCCACTTGTTAAATTTGTTTTGCCAAAGTCAGGTTTACATCTGAAGCGAGGAAAAAAAAAAAATTGAAAAAAATCAGTCTTTATCAAAAGCTTGAACCTGATGATTGGCTGCTTATTTTCTGCACTGCTTTGATCAGTCATACTGTGACTAAGTGGAACAACTGCAAGATTTTCCAGGGCAGTTGCTCAAATCCAGATGTTCAGTCCACAAGGAGAAATAGTGGCCCAGTGAGATATATATCAATATATCGGGAGAGTCAGGCATACTGGTGGTGGTGAGCTCTCTGCAGAAAGTGACATTCTGCCTGGTTTTGCCATCATCTCAGACACTTTCCTGGCATTTCCTAAAAGGCTAAGCAATGTTAATTCTTTACTCAGACCTAATTCCCACAACATTATCTTTCACACAACAAAACCTGCATGAACACTGCATTAAAGGTCTGTTTCAGTCTGGCAAATGCCAGGAAATTGTGGAGTCATTAACCTTCCTTATTGTGTACAGTATTATGGAGGTCTTTGAACAGCAGGGTACTTCACATACAGTATCCTTATGTGGCATAAGAGCTAAAATATGCACAATTAAGCAGGTTAATATTCAGTTTTAACCTCTGATGAAACACCAACAGAGCAGTTGAAAACTTTTGCTGTAAGAACACTGAAAATGTTTTCACATTTTGGACTTCCTGTACAATCAGCTTTTGAAGAAAATATGCAAATTTAGAATACATCTAACTTTGCTATAGTAAATCCTTATAGAAAAGAGACAAAGAATTTAAATGGTAAGTTTTTCACTCATGTGTCCTAGACTATAAAACCAAGAGACCATTTTCAACAGTGTGCAATCCAACTTACCAAATGCTATGTGAATTTTGAAGAATTGTTTCCCTTAATTAACGACTGTCAAGTCAAGATATATTTTCTACGAGACATCAGACTGCATGACATTCTGGTGCCTTCTGGCTTTAAAGCCTTATGAATCTGCTGATTATCTCAATGTTCAGTAAGTTAAAGCCTAAACTCCTAACTTATGGTTGCAAACTTCATTCTGCATAATATCTTTACCTCACACTGAATGAAAGTTGCTTTTTTTCCCAGAGAGAATAAAGCAAAGCTGGTTTTGTTTGGTTTGGCACCTTTTTACTTACACTCAGGGCTTGATCAGTAGGTTCTTCCTACTGCAGCTGTGTCAGTGAGGATTTCTCCATGCCAGCTGCTTGTCACTACAAGGTTTTCATTCTATCTACTATCCACTAAGCTGCTTTGCAAATGGTCGCTTATTTGTTACTGTAAAAATGAACAGTGTCAGCAAACCCCTGCTCATTAGACTAACTTTGCAATTTTAGACTGAAATAGGTCAAAGGATGCCCATACAAAGCGGTCACCTAGCAGATCGGAGGGAAAACTACTGTCCTATGAGGGATGGAGATGTGCAGTTGCAGGCTGACTAGCTGAGGCAGGAAATCACTCCAGCAGGCACGCTACATCTCCTCAGGGAGATATATGATCAGCCTCTTCCTCTGTAAAATCCATATGGTGCTTTCATACTGCCATAGAAGTTTGAAAGGAAGTATTCAGAGAGGAGCTAATCTTAACTATCAGGGAGTAAGCCCAGGGATCACTAGACTCTGTCCTGAAGAGCATCTCTGTGTCCCCAGACAACATCTGCTGAGCAATAATACTCTGCCTCAAAAATTATTTTATTCATAGCTTTGAAATAAAGATATTAAACAAAGTAAAATTCTATAAAGTCATGAAAATCTTGGCAGGAGATTTAATAAAATATCTCTTCTGTCTGTATAATGGTGGTCCAATAATCTTTTGTTTACCTAGATGTGTATTTAGTTAGTAGGCATTTTCTCTGCAGCTTTTCTTTTCCCTGGAAATGGACAGACATATAGAAAAGTGAATTTTTACACCAGACATCAAGTATGAGATTTATTTTCATCTCTTAAATAAACGAGATATTTTTGTTTCAGTTATTTGTGTATATGCAGATACCATGCATTCTGTTGGAATAAATAAATCAAAATTATAAATAGTAAGATAGCTAGTTATTTTGATTTTCAAAGAAGAAAAAAACGTTTCATATTTTCCTTGCGGTTGCAGAACTCAAACAGGCTTGTCAAACCTGTCTAAAAAGACACCAAATGTATCATCACTACTAAAGTAAATCTAGAAGTTTCTTCCAATGATAATGATAATTATTAATTTACCATTCCATGTAGATGTAACAACAGGTATATTCTAAAAGGTCTTGTAGTGGGGTAACTTGGTACCTCCTGAAAGTAACAGATAAAATATACAGTTTACATATGTGTCTGTATTTTCTGACACGAACACTTTCTAACAATTAGTAGAGTTTTATGTCACTCAAAGGACATAGTGTTGCGTGGAGTGTGTGTGTGTGTGTAGGGGGTTGAATTTAGTCAGAGAAAAGCCCCCTTGTGATCTAGCCGGTCCTCAGAGATTAGAGGGGCTAAGGATGGCTGGACTGATCTCTTAACAGGTACACCAATTCAGATGTGTCGCTATAGGTCTGACTCCAGACCACACTTAGGTCAGCTTAGTAGGCAAGGTTCAAGAATAGCGTTTTCCCTGTGTCTATAGGTCCAACACCAGA